>CM042555.1:2972500-3132500 GCA_023630585.1 Cranoglanis bouderius
TGTATTGTTGAATGCATGTACATTTGTTTCTACCCATTCGTTTCTGTAGTTGTTTTCTAATTTGTCTGCACTCAAGCTTCGGCAATACAAATGTTAATATCTGTCATGCCAATAAAGCAACCTTTTGACTTTGAGAGAGTCAGTCAGAGAGAGAGAGAGAGAGACAGAGAGTGTGAATATACATACTGAGACAGAGAAACAGAGACACACAGAGACACAGAAAGGGATAGGTCATGACAGAGACAGAGACAGCGATAATCAGAGAGAGAGCGATAGATTGTGTGTGTGAGAGAGAGAGAGAGAGAGAGAGAGAGAGTCACAGCCCTGCCTGTCTTCCGTGTTTCTTTCTTTTTTTTTCTTTTTCTTTCCCCTTTAAGACTCCTTTAAGATTGCCAATACTCTATTCTCTCATCTCCATGTTTCTATACGGACACTAATACAATATGTTTGTTCTACACTAATGTTTATTAATAACACTTCTACATTCCTGTAATGCTTTGGCAATACTGTACATTTATACGGTCATGCCAGTAAAGCTTGTTGAATTGAATTGAATTGATATTCAGAGAGAGACAGGTGGATAGATATTCAGAGAGACAGAGAGCGAGAGAGAGACACAGACACAGAGAGACAGAAAGCGACAGATTGTGAGAGAGAGAGAGAGAGAGAGAGACAGACAGACAGACAGACACAGAGAGTGTGACTATACATACTAAGACAGATAAACCGATACATAGAGAGAGACACACAGAGAGACAGAAAGAGATATTCAGAGAGAGACAGGTAGATAGATATTCAGAGAGAGAGAGAGAGACACAGACAGACAGACACAGAGAGTGTGAATATACACACTAAGAGAGAAAAACCCGATACATAGAAACACACACATAGAGAGACAGAAAGCGATAGATTGTGAGACAGAGACAGAGAGAGAGATATTCAGAGAGAGACAGGTGGATAGATGTTCAGAGAGACAGAAAGTGAGACAGAAAGAGAAAGCGATCCAGACAGAGAGAGAGAGAGAGAGAGAGAGAGAAAATCAGAAACGACAAATTTCAGACAAATTGTCCGAAAACGAGCAAAACTGAGGAAAAGCGTAACGATACGCTGGCGGACGTTGATCTGTTCTCGTGTCCTTCACCTTTAGCATCTATAAAGTCGGTACAAATCTGCACTCTGCATTTACTTAAAAACACACCACCTCTCTATCACTCACTCACTCACTCTCTCTCTCTCTCTCTCACACACACACACACACACACACACACACACACACACACACACACACACACACACACACACACACACACACACACACACACACACGTGTCACTATATTTCGAGTGTGTGGTGGCAGGTCAGGGACAATAAGCAGACCCAGAGGCCAGAAGCCTTTAAATCAGAGCTGCAGTGACCCAGCGAGGAGCCTTATCTATACACACACACACACACACACACACACACACACACACACACACACACACACACACACACACACACACACACACACTTTTCCAGAGGCCAGGAATGTGCTGATAAGCAGTCAAGGCCCTGAGTATGTTTTTTCTTTCTCTCTCTCTGATAACAGCCGAGCCACAGCCCTCGCCACTGAACACCGCGCTTTCGACTGTTTTTAAAATCTGCCGGCGTTCATTTCACTTAGATTCTTTACCATCTCAAAAATACTCGTTTTACACGACTCTAGACTTTCAAAATAGGAAGAGAGACACACGCTTTTAATTGGTTCAAGTTGTGAAAACACTGTTGCTAGGCGACTGGGGAAAAATCCGGACACTTTAGACTAGCTAGCCGCCGTGTAGCCGTTTAAAGTCATCGGCTCGTGGGTCGCGATTCGATTCCGTACGCCGACGCGTTTCCTTTTGAAACAGGAAGTCCGTTAGAGCGAGTGTGCGATGAAGCGCTTGACTTGGTTCACGGAACAGCCGGCCGCGTCCGAGATACGAGCCGCTTCACCACGCCGAGAAACACGGACGCCGCGCCACGCGAGACGTAAATCCCGGAGCGAGCCGTTCACTTGGAATTTCCTCATGAACGCGGTGAACTCGGAATATCGAGCGACAGGGGAATTCCTTCGCGTGTGAATTTCACGATCGCACAGCCCCGTCCGTACCACGGGATTGTAACGCTGCTGTGGCTGGAACGTCACGAAACAGAGAGTTCGTTTTTATTCCTCACGCAAACTCTGTGCAGACAGGAGACATTTTTTCCCCCGAAATATTTGATTACACGCCGTTATCTGTGTCACGGCGTGTTAATTACTTTACCTGTATAGCTAGATAAATGACTATCGGCATACACAAGGTGTAAAAAAAATAAATAAAGCTGTAAAACAATTCCCACGTCGGAATTCCTTAAAAGCGTGATGAGAAAACACACACACACACACACACACACACACACACAAACACACACACAAAACCATAATAGTGTTTAACTGTACAACAATGAGGCTTTTCAGCAGAAAGTCCTGGTGTGGGAAGGGGTGTGTGAGACAGACAGAGAGAGCGAGAGAGAGAGAGAGAGAGAGAGAGAGAGAGAGAGAGAGAGAGAGAGAGAGAGAGAGAGAGAGAGAGAGAGAGAGCGAGAGAGAGAGAGAGGTGTCCTACTCTAAAATTCCCAGCCTGATTCATGCTTCCCAAAATCATGGTCTTCCAAAATAAAACCAAGGACACTGTGATAAAGGGAAACACTTCCAGGACTGGAAAACATCCCCCCCCCACCCACACCCCTCCCCCCCCCAACACCCCCCCTCCCTCTTTTAGAAAACCATCACATGACTCAGCTGAAAGGAATTCCCGAGCTTTCACACGCTGCCCAGGTTTACAACAAGCAGAGCGATTAACGAGCCGTTACTACACGTTGCACAATTCCAGCACTAAAACATCATCTAATTACACCCCCCCCCCCCCCCCCCCCACACACACACACACACACACAGACACACACACACACACACAGACACACACACACACAGACACACACACACACACACACACACACACACACACACACACACACACACACACACAATTCCAGCAGCCCTGCCAACACTAATAAAGTTAATGTTTATGGTAATGAGTAACACATGAATAATTCATAAGGACAGGCACCACACGCTTTAAAGACCTTTTTCATTATCGATTGATTTATTGATTTATATTCGAATGAACCATAACAAGTCAAGGTATAAAACCATAAAAACATTATTAAATGTTAAAACTTTGCCTAAAATATATCACAATATGCAAATGAGGGAACTAATTAAATATTCGTATATCAACAAGAAGCAGGCCTGGAACTGACTTTCGTCGCGTTGACAATCGATTAACGGTTTATTGAAATATTTATAAATGTTTCTTTACATTTGAAACACTACGTATGAATACGTGAATACGAGTTTGTGTCTATTTATGGTTGAAATTTTTTTTTTTTCCCCCCTGCCGTTCTGTTTCGGGACATTGAACCGTGTGAAGCAGGGGGTCAGAAATCGTGACTTTACTTTCAACGCAAGGTTTGGCCTCACGTTCTTTCCGACACTAGCAAAGGATGCACTCAGATGCTCCAGGATTGTAATCGAACACGTGGTTTTATTTACGTTCTGCAGCTACCTTGGCAACCGCCAGTCAGCTAAGTATAGGACACGCCCACAAGCAAGCAACGTAGAGCGATCTGAGGAGGGGAAAAATGGCCGCTGATGTGCACGCACAGCGGGAGCGTGTGAAGTTACGGATATACGGTATGGTATGAACCTGTTTCTTTGACGAAAAGGGCAATAAATGTAACGTCAATAAGCGATGTAAAAAAATAAATAAATAAATAAATAAATAAATAAAAACTATCACAGGGCACGATAAATCTTTCAGTACGAATCATTACACCATCTGAGGAAACGTCTATTCGTGGACTATAAAGGATTTCCTCAGACTCATGAACATGGAGAAACAGCTGCAGAAATTCTACCTGGAAAATAATAATAATAATAATAATAATAATAATAGTAATAATAATAATAATAATAATACACAGTTTATTCACGTAAAAGACGCTCACAAGGACAAAAGAGGACTATTACGCAACAGCGTGGCGATCCATACTGAGTCCAGGCTAAATAAACAGACTGAATTGATGAACAGATAAACGGATGAATGCTTTATGGATCCAGTTCGGAAATCTGGCTTGGTACAGCAGATAAACCAAACACACGGATGAATAAAAAGCAGAAGCCGGGTTGAGACCCGTAAATACAGACAGTCGAATACAAGAGAACGCACCTCCATCCCGAAAACACACAAACGCACAACGTTGCCGCTGATTACCATCATTACCACATACAGAAATAACACACCAACACCACAGAGCATGACCTGACAATCCCATCCTGCCAGTAATCACAGTCATTATCTCACCGCGCACCAAACACGATAATCACACACCGTTATTAACCGTAACCGTAAACACACAAACGACGTTAATAACACACTGGACTGGCACTCGGGAGTCACTTCAGACTGTCTGGATGTGGGTTAAATGATGTCTGTGTGGGGTCTGTAATCTCCTCCAGCTCATCTCAGGGCTGTATTTACACTGTCACTACTGTGCTACTATCCTTCTCGAACCTCAAGAGTCAGCCGTGACAGCACTGAGTGTAGTCATAATCGTAAAACAACAACAACAACAAAACACGCTTCGATACCAACGTCCGGGCCGAGTAGATTTTACCGATACCGATAACCAAGTACCTGCCGATAACCGATTAATCCGAAGTTTTTAAAATTGATACTGAATGAAAACATAACACTCAAAGTAAAACATTGCTGTACATTATTACAAAAACAAACAGTACTGACTGTACCATGAAAATGTGCTGCACTTTTTTTAATGAAATATCTATACAAGTATTAATAAACATTAAAGGAAATAAAAGATATACATCCAAACTGAACCAAAAAGGTAACACTCCAAACAACAAACGGAAATAGAAACATTCAAAAACACTTCAAATAACACGACAAAATTTGCCGGCGATAGTTTTTTTATTTCGCCTCTAGAGGCCACTCTCGTACTGTACAATGACGCCGGACCCTTCTCAGCCGCTCCCGCGACGGTCGCGACCGGGAAACACGAATCGGTCTGGGTTCCTACGAGTTCTTTCCCCGTTAACGGAGCGACGTCAAATCAACATGGCCGCTCACAGCAACGTTGGTAGACAAAGTAGCGCTTTTTTAACCTTTAAATCCGTTATACTGTATAATATAATCAACATACAGACATATTCGCTTGTTAAATCTATAACACTGACTATACATTTCGCTGTCTGAGGAGGAAAACACACATCACTCATCACGGTTAGCCGGCTAGATTGCTGCTAACAAAAGACAAACACTGAGGCGTCCATGTTTTTGTCAGATTACACTTTGATTACACCTTGCGAATCAGCTCTAACGAGGCAAGTCGGTTGCCACGTAGCTGGGCATCGGGTCACAGCACGGCTTCCACAGACGAGATGCTCTAGAACCGCCACCGCATAGGGCCAGACGCGGAGCTGCACCGTCAGGCCCATCACCCCAGAGCAGGCTATGCCCTCTGCTCACCATGGGAACCGTTGGAGTGTCCTTGGCACAGGGGCACTCGAGCTGCTTTTCTGCATCATTTCTACTCTTTACAAAGGCGTCTCGGAGACAGAAGTGACAGGACAGGAGAAAATCAGTCTGCACCGTAAAGCAGAAATGACATATACATATTTACATGAATAAAAACTCGTGTTATGCCGAGTACAAAAGCCTAAGAATTATTCCCTCGCCCCTCCTCTCTCATCACGAGCACGAGCGCTCCGGACCTATTTAGAGTGTAAATACATACATTTGTTCGCTTTTGTGTTCCTGTACAAAGGGAGGAAGGGAGGAGGACGCCACTGAATACACTCCTCCATATTAAACGGATTCATTTCCATGCAGGTCGCACCACTAAATCGATCAACTTGCTGCTTTTCCCCCCACCCTTTTTTCTTCAAAACACGGCTAGCAAATACGACCAAGGCTCCGATGTTACAGGTGTTTGTTCTGCGATGTTTACTTACACATACTTTTCCTTTTACCAGAGAAAAACACACATATACAAACACACACACACACACACAGGCGCTTCCTCTACAGCAGGATGCCGGGCGCTTTTTTTTTTTTTAAAAAAAGAGGACGCATTGCATTAGGAGGATTATTTACCCTGAAATCATCTACTCCTAAAATTAACCGCATTTCATCCCGAGTATAAAAAAAAAGAGATCCTTCCGAGTTAGGTCGTGGGTTCTACCTCTATCTGTTCTACCTATTTTTGGGAGAGATTTTGTGGATGTCTGTGCGTGACTGATAAGAGAGGCCTGTGACCGAGACAAGCCTGGAATGTGGAGATAAAAGTGCCCGAGTAGCAGCCGATCATTAGGACTGTGGCGAGATGGCGGAAAAAAACAAACAAACAAACAAACAAACAAATAAATCATGATCATGATATTTCTACGAAACATAACACGCATCACAATTTACGTGTTTAGATTTGCGAACAGACTGCCAGCAAAACTGTAGTTTTATACTGAAAATTAAACCCTAACAAAGAGTTTGCGGATCATTTATTTTCGTGATCTGAATCAGACCGCACTTACTGCCCGAAACCGAGATTATGAAAGGATTTACAGAATTTTTAGCCGGCGTCCGAAAAACATCCCACGCGACGTAAAAGTTATTTAATGTCTCGCTAAAGGATCAGGAGTTTGTCTCGACCGATCCGAGGAAGCTAATCACGTCGTTAGTGTCGTGAAGCGTTCAACGTTTTTTTTTTTACTCAGATCCGGGTTAAAGCCGAGAGGGGCGTGGCTTGTGCATCGACACCCGTAACGCCATCAGTGACGAACGAGCGATTCCTGAGGGACCTACTGAGCGACTCTCGATGCAGGGTTCAACGCTTTACGGCTTATTTCCATATATCCTAATGAAAATGCAATCACGCATGAAGAAGCTGCACATTGTAAATCTGAGCAAAAGTAAAACGTTGACAAAAAAAAAAAAAGATGCAGGACAGATGAAAGATGATGTGAGCCAAATTTGGTGAAGATTGGACAAAATCTGGAGGAGGAGGAGCAAAAATGGCAGTTACATGTAAGCATTTTTAGCATATTATTGTTACAGCTTTTGACCAGTAAGTGGCACTGGCATGAAATCTGTTGCGTTAAATCAGGTCATGGTCCTGACATGCCTACCAAGTTTTGAGTAATGTCGTTGCTGAGATACAGCCACACTTCCTGTTTGGCGGCTTTGCTGTCAGATTCGTTGGCCCATTACGGGTGAACCGATTGGACTATTCAGGATTGCCAAATACGACAGTGATTGGACAAAATTTGTAGGAGGAGTAGCGGAAAAAGAGTTCTTGACAAAATCCAAGACGGTGGAAATTTAACTGGGCGGAAACTGATGTCATCGGGTGCACTGAACTCGTCTCGACCCGCAGAATCCAGGGATGCTGGTTCAAAGGTTATGACCTTAAACGTACTTCTAAATTAGGCCCAAATTTGACCAGACGGTGACACTAGAGCGTTGGCAGCACTTGGCCCAAATTTGGTCAGAATGTTCTTTAGACCCTCCCCAATCAGTGTGCCAAATTTCACAACTTACCAGACGGTTCTATGGGCTGCCACAGACATCCTAGCCAGAAGAACAACAACAACAACAATTGGTTCTTCACCCACCTAAGGTTCACCTTTGGTGCTTGGCCCCCTAATAATAATAACAATATAATGCAGAGTATTTAAGCAATCAATATAGATTTGTAGTAATAAATGAAACCAACCAAAACCCTGAAACTCAGTTCTTATGTAATAATCCAGGGTTGAATTTGCAAACTGAGTTTCATCATCGTGAATGTTTTGCTTTCAACAAGACAAACCGACCAAACCTGAAGAGCAAATTCTAGTTCTTCCACTGCTCTCCACATACAGAAATATTTCACATCCTCCTGGTTTGGTTTATAAATCCTTGGGGGGGGGTCAACTTAAACAAATAGATAGATAGATAGATAGATAGATAGATAGATAGATAGATAGATAGATAAATAAATAAATAAATAAATAAAGAAGGGGGGGGGGCCTCACTGCACTCACAACTTGCCGCGTGAACGCGCAGCCGTGCACGTGCACACTTAACGCCATCTAAACAGTCACGGCGCGTCGAGAGAGAAAGAGAAATAAACAATCCAATGCATTCAATCGAAGTGTATATATATTATATAAAATATATATAAAACACCAATTCTGTCTGAGACCTCAGGTTTATAACACATTCTCTGATCGAGTTTAGATCTAAACTGACGAAAAGCAAAGGAAATCGGACGTTATGTTGCATTTCATACGCGTTAAATTAGCAAATTAGCATTTAGGTTTATCGTGCATACATGTTAGTACAAACTCGGGCAAAATAAACACTGAGAGAAGTGGTCCTGCTTTCTATTCCACACACACACACACACTTTTTTTTTCCTTTGAGCAGTCACTAAGTTTGAACGACTTCCAGAGTTAAAAAGTTTTCACACACAAGCCTTAATGGAGCATCATTAAGCAGTGACACCTTGTTAACCTGTAGCCCAGAGCCACAAAGTTTAACCCAGACAAGTGTAACCTGTGTTAAAGACTTTTATACACACACACACACACACACACTCCATTCACCTTTCCTGGTAACCAAAAGCCTTAAAAATATCTAAATATTCCAGAAAGTTCCGCGACAAAACATAAACAAACAAACAAACATCAACAATCAGCACCGACGCGGATCTGGCAGAGAAACAAACATGCAGTGAACTTTAACTCCCAACTTTACATGGATGTGTGCCCGTGTACAAGGTTAAAAACAACCATTTCACCATTTCCTGGTGTGAAATCGTTGGATTTTTCCATCAAATCAAACAAAACACCGACCGACAGTTTCATCTGGACATGGTGTAAATGTGTCCTACCTTATTTGCAGCAGCTTTGGCCGACATTTTGATCCCTTCCTCCCTCCCAGAAAAAAATATCACTGATAGAAAGCCAGTGATGGCTAGAAAACTTCCTCCAGTTTCCTGTGTCCTGCCCAGCAGCCCTCAGCTCCGGGCAAATACGTCTTTATTTCTCTGCCCCTTCACCTTCCTTGGACATTTTAGCGAAACCGAATCGAAATAAATAAATAAAAGACCAAAAGTCCAAAGTTCACCATCAGGGGCGGCGCGTTTTTATAAACACGCAAACTTCTGTACTGCCGAAAGGTAATGATATACGAGTATTATTAATTCCCTTGAAGGAAACTCAAATATAAAGGGGAAAGAAAAGCGGTTGATAAACTACAATCCGGCGGCGTTTAGGAAGCGCAAGAGTGATGTGGTTGCTAGTGTTTCTCTCCCGAGACTTTCTACACCTCTCTCCGTCCTCCTCCTGTTTCTCACTCCCTCACCTCTCCGAGCAACAGCCATGACATGTCTGCCTGCCTGCCTGCCTGGAACGGACCATTCCATTTCACTCGGAGGAGAGGGGGGAGCTGGGAAATCAGGGCACCCCTAATCGCTATTTAAACCAATCCCGAAGTTCATGTGTTGATTTCACGTATTGTAAGTGACGACTCAAATTCTTATCGGCTTCATAATTATTTTATAAAGATAGATTTTCCTTTCGAAACGATCACCCAGGTAAACAACACAACCCCTCCCAACCCTTCTCTGTATACAAGTCCTGTGGAAATTATCAACACGGGAACGGATGGGATGGAAAACGATGGGAAGAACAAGTTATCGACGTATTACTCATACGACATTTCTGCTTATTTTCGCAATTTAATTTATATTTTAAAGTTATTCCCAATTAGTAGCGACTTCCAGACAATTTGGAGACAACCCCCTTTATATTTTCTTTTTTTTTCACATTACACCCAGAACCCAAATCAACTAGTAGTTCAAATTAATCAACATTATTCAGTTTCAGATTAAGCAGTGAACGACTTTATACGTCGTTAAGATGCACGTTAGTATCAGTAAGGCTTAAAAATATTATTAGGATTTAAACAAGAACATTAAACACTATAACAAGATAGCTGCAAGCAACGATCACCGGGGCCCAAGCACCAAGCGATCATGAAGCTGTGCACATTTCAGTCCGTCCAGGATTTCACTGAGGTTTTTTTTTGTTTGTTTGTTTTTTTGCTGAAAACTACTTGGATTGGCGAAATTGCATGAAATTGTTTTGCACGTTCAAGTTGCACGGTCTTTCGCAGTGATGTTTGTTGGTAAATGAGCCATTTTAGCTGTACTCATGTTCCATGCACATGAATCGAAGAGGGCTTTGGCTTAATGTGCGTTGTGATGACGTCACATGACGTGTCTTGGCCCAAATCTGCAGATAATCTGGGGTAATTTTACAAATTTGCAAGCTCCTCTGAATATCGTAGAGTTTGCTTGATTTTGCATTCATTTCTGTGATCGCAGAGGAACATTTTTATCAAATGCCTGTACAACTCAGAAATGCAATGTACTTGCAAAGTTGTTCATGCTGTGCTGTAGATGTAAAGACTACAGTTCTGGAAGGATAAGCACTTAAAACCCAAAGGAAGTTTTGCAGTTTGTCTAGACTCTTGCATGTTGCTTGAATTATCTCAATATTTATGTAGGTGCAGTGAAATGGTCCAAATGGTTAATTAGTGTGACTTTATCAACGAAATCAGGTTTTTAAAAAGCGTCATGGTTTGAGATATTGGTGAAAATGTAAAATACTCCAGCATCACCATTACCAACATCACCAAGCCAGTTCAGGTCTCCATGCATACCTGGTTAGCAGTCAGGATACTTCACTGTCCTGTCAGATTTACTGTTTAGACATGTTTGTTTTTGGTCCTGATTAAGGCAGGAAAAAATGTAATAAAATCACTATTACCTTTGGTGCTTGGACCCCTAAATGGTAGCAGTTTACAAATATAATTAAACTCTAGACGTTGTGACTGTATGTCACAGATCCAGACATTTCTCCAGAGCCTATTTTAAGAACCATGGCTCTAGGTCATGGTACTAAATTATAAATGACCTTTACCTATTTACAACAAGGTGAACTTGATATTTATTAAGGCAACATTTACTGTTTAAGGAAAACGTCTTGATTTGACAAGGCACCGCAGTCTCTCTGTACGAGCCGTACATTAATTTCACTTTTGGGTTGAAGATTTTCGGCTTATAACTGACCACATGGGAAACCTAACTGCCCATCGCTGGCTTACAGACTACTTCCTATGGTTTTCCGGACCCCCACCCACAGGATGAAGCGGAGCTCAGAACGTAGCTCGCATTGTTTTAAACTCAACAACATGGGCCGTGGCTCCGCACTGTAAAATGTCACCTCGTATGAAAACGTAACACAAAAAAAAAAAAAAAAAAGCATCAAATATCACAAGCCTCCAAGGACCGCCATCAATCAGTCGATGTGACACTCAAGCTCCTTATACGCTTTTATTATCTGTTCAGCGCACAAAATAGTATCATTTCCTTTCCACAAACAAACACGGCGTCTCCGTGGGATACAGAAACTGCACAGAGATATCCAAGATAAGCGTGGTGTAAAGGAGGAAAAGATTTCTCTTCTCTGTGTGTGGCTCTCCAACTTTTTGGATTAACAAATATCAAGAACCCATAGAACATGTTGTGTTTCTGAAAACGGTGCACGTACGGCTAACGCTAAAGGATACAACTGATCAAATCCAGCTATTCTTGTCAGTCTGAACTGAAGAAACATTGCTCCAACTGCCCTGAACCTCACGTTCTCTGAATTAAAGTCTCAATATGAGTCGTATTTGATACTCGAACTCGGAGGTGCAACGTTAACAAACAAAAATGATCTCTGAAAGCGAGGATACAAAAAACAAAGACGTAGCTAGGATTTTAGGGGTTTTCAAATATTTTATGATAGTTACAAATGCCTATTTGTGGACGGTTAACATAACACACGTACAGCTGATTATATAACATGTAAAAGTTCAACAGTCACATTAACGAGTCCATATTTAAAACGTCAAATGAAATATTCCCTGAGTTTGTTTAATCATATTTTATTGGCTACCAGCTGCATTTCTGTTTGAAAGCTCCAAGCTCCCGCTATTACTAGCAGTGGAACCGTAGTGAAGGTAACTTATTTACAAACTAGTTTTCGGCTCGAGAGACGGACTTCAGGATTTGTCACGGACAATCCGCATTGTTCTTACAGAAAGAACACGAGCTCAGCATTCAGCATCTGCTTTCGTGACTATGCTTTCTGTGAATTTGTAATAAGGCAGGAAGTTGATACCAAATCAGCACTTCTGAAATAATTCACAGAAACAGGATGAAACAGAGGTCACAGGATGAGGTCAGATACCGTGATCAGGGTCAGAAATTAATTTTGTTTTTGTTTAAATAATAAATTATGCTTGAAAACAAAAATGAGTAAAGTGATTTTAAGGTAAGTACAGTATTCATTCTTTTTTTTCTCCTTCCTTTCTTATGCTCTTTTTAAAACCTCATTCTTTGTTTGGAGTTTTCTTTCTTTCTTTCTTTCTTTCTTTCTTTCACTGTTAAAATCTCTTTCTCCTTCCTTTCTTTATTTTTTTTTTTAAATCTTTCTTCTTTTTAAAAAATTCTTTCATTTTTCTTTATTTCAAAATCTTTCTTTTTTCTTTATATTTTCAAAACATATTTCTTCTTCCTTTTGCTTTTTAAAAATCTTTCTTGTTAAAAAAAAACTTTCTTTTTTCTCTTTCGAATTTTTTTTCTTTTCAAATACTTCTTTCTTTCTTTTTTTCACTCTTAAAATCTCTTTCTTCTTCCTTCTTTTGCTTTTTTATAATCTTTCTTCTTTTAAAAATTTCTTCCGTCCTTTTAAAATCTGTCTTTTTTTCTTTCTCTTTCTTTCCCTCTTAAAATCTCTTCTTCCGTTCTTTTAATTTAAAAAAAAATGTCTTTCTTTCTTTCTCTTTTTAATTTTTTTCTTTTAAAATCTTAATTTTTCTTTTTTTTCGTTTTCTTTCTGTCTTTTTTTCTTCCTTCCTTCCATCATTTGCTGGCTCTTCGGTAGGACCGTGTGAACTCAAATCTAGTTATTATCATGTTATTCCACATAATAACGAATGTTTAAAAGAAATGTAATAAAATATCAGACTTGATCTGACTTGAAATGTCTAGATACACAGCGGTGCTTGAAAGTTTGTGAACCCTTTAGAATTTTCTATATATCTGTATAAATATGACCTAAAACATCATCAGATTTTCACACAAGTCCTAAAAGTAGATAAAGAGAACAAAATTAAACAAATGAGACAAAAATATTATACTTGGTCGTTTATTTATTAGGGAAAATGATCCAATATTACATCTCTGTGAGTGGCAAAAGTTTGTGAACCTCTAGGATTAGCAGTTAATTTGAAGGTGAAATTAGAGTCAGGTGTTTTCCATCAATGTGATGACAATCAGCTGTGAGTGAGCGCTCTGTTTTATTTAAAGAACAGGGATCTATCAGAGTCTGATCTTCACAACACATTTGTGGAAGTGTATCATGACACAAACAAAGGAGATTTCTGAGTTGTTGATGCTCATCAGGCTGGAAAAGAGTTCCAGCCTGGAGTTTGGAGTCCAACAATCCACAGTCAGATAGATTGTGTACAAATGGAGGAAATTCAAGACCATTGTTACCCTCCCCAGGAGTGGAGACCAACAAAGATCACTCCAAGAGCAAGACGTGTAATAGTCCACGAGGTCACAAAGGAACCCAGAGTATCTTCTAAGCAACTAAAGGCCTCTCTCACATTGGCGAATGTTAATGTTCATGAGTCCACCATCAGAAGAACACTGAACAACAATGGTGTGCATGGCAGGGTTGCAAAGTAAAAACCACTGCTCTCCAAAAAGAACACTGCTGCCCTTCTGCAGTTTGCTGAAGATCACGTGGACAAGCCAGAATGCTATTGGAAAAATGCTTTGTGGATGGATGAGACCAAAATAGAACTTTTTGGTTTAAATGAGCAGTGTTATGTTTGGAGAAAGGAAAACACTGCATTCCAGCATAAGAACCTTATCCCATCTGTGAAACATGGTGATGGTAGTATCATGATTTGGGCCTGTTTTGCTGCATCTGGGCCAGGAAGACTTGCCATCGTTGATGGAACAATGATTTCTGAATTATACCAGCAAATTCTAAAGGAAAATGTCAGGGCATCTGTCCGTGAACAGAATCTCAAGAGAAAGTGGGTCATGCAGCAAGACAACGAGCACACAAGTCGTTCTACCAAAGAATGGTTAAAGAAGAATAAAGTTAATGTTTTGGAACGGCCAAGTCAAAGTCCTGACCTTAATCCAATAGAAATGTTGTGGAAGGACCTGAAGCAAGCAGTTCATGTGAGGAAACCCAGCAACATCCCAGAGATGAAGATGTTCTGTACTGAGCTAAAATTCCTCCGAGCCGATGTGCAGGACTGATCAACAGTTACCGCAAACGTTTAGTTGCAGTTATTGCTGCACAAGGGGGTCACACCAGATACTGAAAGCAAAGAAAATTCTAAAGGGTTCAAGACTTTCTAGTCTAGTTAATCATTATATAATAATGGATTCTGCTCATTTGTCATTTGATCTTAAGGAAAAAAAGTCTGAAATTAATTGTGAAATAGTTTTAAAGTAGCAGTATTAGTACTAATATTCCACAGATATTTATAATGTCTACAGATATCTACAGATATTTCAGCTGCATTTGTGTTAAAAGTCAAACAGAAATGTCTGAATATGGGACGTAGGACAGAAACCGTAGGACTGCAGCATCCTTGGCACAAGACACAGGAATCAGAACTTTACCAGAGAGGCGAGACGTTCTTTCATCTTCCAGCGCATTTTCCGATCTGCGTCCACCAGCGAAGAAATCAGGATGTTCAGCATTTTGCGTTGTGTTTGCTTGCTCCCCAAGAGAATCTCAATCCGGTTAATTCTCTCTCAAGCATCGAAACCCAAGAAATGCCTGTAAATACGGGACTTAATTGGAAAGACGCCTCCAGTCAGTGCTGAGAACAGAGGGACGGGATGACGGAGAGACAGAATGACGGAGTGACGGAGTGAGATCCGAGTCGGTGACAGCGGAATCGGATCAAAAGCAGCTTTGTCCCGTTTCTCAGTAAACAACACACACACACACACACACACACACACACACTGGGAGTCGAACGTCAGGCCTCGGAGCTCAGGTGTGCTCATGGAAAAGCAGGCACTTGGAAAACAACATTATACACACACACACACACACACGGAGATAAACAGAGCATAATGAAGAGTGAAAAGTGCAGAGATCACATGATGCCCTCCCCCTCTAGTGCAATTTTTTTTCTTTCTACTTTTTTCCCCCCCAAAACAAGAACAAATATTCTGTATTTAATCCAATCCTGTAGTTTTTTGTGATCACGATTCATTCATTCATTCATTCATTCATTCATTCATTCATTCATTCATTCATCTTCAGTATCCGCTTTATCCTGGTCAGGATTGCTGTGTATCCAAAGTCTATCCGGGGAACACTTAGAGTGAAGTGGGATTACACCTTGGATGGGATGCCAGTCCAATTTAACAAGTGCTCTCACCTTTAATAAAGCAGTCATAAAATAATAAAGAGTCCTGTCACTATGAACAAGTCCTTAATGCGAAGATTTATCGATTTGATGGGACGCTTGTTTAATTTTTCTCTTATTTAACTCCTAATAGTGGTGAAACTGTAATAAAACAGTCCATGTGTTCAAAAATCTTTGACTGCCCGTGTATTTAATTAGTTTTTTTAATGCATGTTACCTATTAAATCTATTTGATTGTGCTTGTAAAATTACATGAACAAATTGCAACACCTTATTTATTACTAAGCGGTTCATTTTTGCACAGTCAGCTCTCAGAGTTGATGTGTTGGAAGCAGGAAAAATGGGCAAGCGTAAGGATCTGAGCGACTTTGACCAGGGACAGATTGTGATGGCTAGACGACTGGGTCAGAGCATCTCCACGCAACGGCAGGTCTTGTGGGGTGTTCCCGGTATACGGTGGTTAGTACCTACCAAAAGTGGGCCAAGGAAGGACAACCGGTGAACCGGAGACAGGGTCATGGGCTCCCAAGGCTCACTGATGCATATCAGCAGGATAATGCACCCTGCCACATATCTATATATATATATATATATATATATATGTGTGTGTGTGTGTGTGTGTGTGTGTGTGTGTGTGTGTGTGTGTGTGTGTGTTCATGTTACTTTATCATTTGATGTCTTCCTCTGAAAAAACATTCCATATCTTCATCACCTAAATATGTATAAAGAAAGGAAATAAACAAACGCTGCGTGGTGGTTACGGCTGTGTTACAATAAGGCCGTATACGTCAAAGGAAGCGTATGATTTGGAGCCAGCATTCGTGGAGATCGCATAGTTGCTGTATGAGGTCAGTGTGTGGAGCCAAGAACAGGAGCGAAAAGCATGACTGAGAACAATAAACACTCCGAGAGCTGAGATCTGACCGTCTGATTCTATTTAAAGAGGTCAGAGTGCAACTATAAATGGATAAAAAGTAAAAATAAATAAATAAATAAATAAATAAAAGTAGTAAACTGCTTGTGGTATTAGAGGAATAAAACACTTCAGGATTCAACTTTGGTGCTGCAACAGTAACTCCGCTTCATCACACCATCCTGTCTTTGATTATTTGTCTTTAACAGCAAGACATGGAGTGTATTATTCCGCAGAGGGACCAAACAAGGTATGGTGCTAGAACAAATCGAAAGAACTGCTGGTCCAACCAACAAGAACCAATTTCCTACGATTACCAGGCTTATACTGTACACGACAATGAAGACAAAGCTTTGAAGCTAAAGCCGGAGATCACTGAACGTATTCACTGTAACGAGTGAAAACAGAAAGATCTGGAAGAACACAGGAGCCTGAATCTCCGTCTCCACTGATCCTCATCATCTGTGCTGAATTAAAAAAAAAAAAGCTATTGACCTTATCTGCTTTCCAGGAGCTCTTTATTGACTCTGGAAATTCTTGCTTTGGAGCCGCGGCAGGGCACAGAGCCGTGTTTCCACTGCTAACCAGAACCCTCTGGAGGTCAGTGGACCGAGCCAAGTAGGGTGTTTCCTCTCAGTCCACCTAAAGCAAACAAGCCTGCTCGCCGGGGGAAGAAATAAAGGTGATCAGGAAACGGCTTTTAGAAATAACTAAACGACTGTATTGTAGGAGTTCTGGGTCTCAGTGGGGAAACAAAGTGACAGAGAGGCAGCTGACTGTCCTTTTTCTATGTAAGCACGCGACAAGGGGGTGCGATTTCAGCGACAGCCACGTGTGACAAAGCGACGACGTGACAAGCAACACGTAAGTTCTCAATTCTATGCAAAATCGGTACGACACGGTAAAGCGACAAATCCAAACAATTGGCTCGAATAATTCCTCGGATCTATCGTATGGCCCGTGCATGACTTTTTATTTATTTATTTCCCCACTCACAGCTTTAGTTTCTACCTGCAGTTCGTTCCCATTTACTGTCTGACGTGCAAAAATTGAAGTAAAACGTACAACCGTGGTTTCATCTTATCCGATCATATCATAAGACGTATCATGATAACGACGCGTCATTAAACGTGTATAGAGGCATCACGAAGAAAATGGAGAGCGTACATACGGTAGCTAGTGCAGTTAAAGAGTGCTTAACCGGTTAATCAGTCCGTATAGGATTTCGGGGAGTTTTTTTTTTTTTTTTTTTGATTGTTGCGGCCAAAAATGCTTGATTTATTTCTGTTTTCTAAATTTTTTTTTTGCAACTACTTGAATTGGTGAAATTGCGATTGCACGGAATTTTTGCACGGTCTTTCGCAGTGATGTTTGCTGGTAAACGAGAGCTTTTAGCTGCGCTCATGATCGACACACGTGAACTGAAAAGGGAATTTTTTTCTGAACGCGCGTTGCGATGACGTCACGTCATTTTGAAAAACCGCAAGCTCGTCCGGATATCGTGGAGTTTGCTTGATTCTGCGTTCGTTTCTGCGGTCGCAAAATCACGAGATCCAGGAGGGACTGATTAATAACGTTATTTTCCCATTCCAGTGTGATTTCAAGAAAACGTAACGTAAAAACATTTTCTCGACAGGTCTGATTTCCTGTCCTGAATTATTTACTTCCTGCATGCCTGGCTACGTTATATATACCTCAGACAATATTTTTCCTACGATTCTGCAACCCACAAATCACACTGCAAAACAGAAGGAAGCTCTGAAATTTAAAAAAAAACAAAAAAAACATGTTTCTGGTTAAATTGGGCATTTGGTTTTATTTATAACTTTAACCGGTTTCTGACTAAAGCGTTAGGGGTGGAACGCTGGAGCAGGAACATGCCCGTTCAGATCTGTGTCCTGTCATCCATCATGAGCTGCAACCGAGGATCATTTGGATGAAAAACAGATCTCTCTCTTAATAAGCAGTGAAGCTGCAGAATAAAAAGAGAAATGCAGAAACATCAGGCAGCTCATCTAATCATCATTTTACCAATGCTATACAAAAAAAAATAAAAAAAATGGATTTCTATCATTATTATCAGACTCACTGTATATTTTTTTTCTCGTCTCTAACCGCACAAGCATTAAAGCCGTTACCCAAACCACAGCTTTTGTGGACAGACTTTGCTACTCAAGGGCTACGGGGAAACAAAACTAATTTACTTCCTAATTTAAATTTCTAATTAACCTTCTGAAGCACAGATTATCATGAAAGCATTGCAGATACTGCAGCAGAGAAACTACAGCGGCCATTTTGTGACCTTTCAGTCCCCAAAGGCAGAGTGCCAGGCTAACTGACGAGCACTAAAAAAGGAAAGCTCTGCGGTTTTGCTCGTTGAAGTGCCGCGATTCCGGGCTTCGCTCGGCAGCTCGGCTGTGCTCGAGTTCAACGTCCGGTCATGGCAGCGAGTTTGGATTTGTTCAGCAACAAACAGTTCTGGTACTGTGTAATGATGCATAGGAGAAAACAACACACCAGAAAACAACCCACTTTGGATCTCAGTTTGGATCTCACCGGGGTTCGGGGTAACAAAATGAAAAAAAAAAGTACCTCACTTTTTCCGTTTTTAAAAATAAAAATTTAAAGACAGCGTCAAACAGATATTCAAAACACTTTTTTTTTTTTTTTTTGCCACAACGTGACATAATTCTTTGGTTTTTGCCTCACAAATGGATTGGCCTGTTTATTTAACATTTATGGAAGGAGTCTCCGGTGTCAGTGCTTTGTGACAGACAGTAGGTTTTCCCCCACAGGGAAGTCATCAGGAATTTGCGCTTTGTGGTTTTCTTAGTAAC
Source organism: Cranoglanis bouderius (assembly GCA_023630585.1). NCBI lineage: Eukaryota > Metazoa > Chordata > Actinopteri > Siluriformes > Cranoglanididae > Cranoglanis > Cranoglanis bouderius. The sequence goes on from CM042555.1 coordinate 2,991,898, forward strand.
GTGATGGATAAATAGTACGACGTGTCATTCTTTAATGAATAAAAAAATAATAATAATAATTTTATGGCAATCTGTTATAGTATAAGAGGAATAAAACGTTTCAGTAACCTACACCACCATGTCGTTGATTATTTTCCTATAACAGCACGTCCCCGATTGTTTTATATCGCATTCCGAATATCTGTACACCTTGTAATTTTATGTAATCTAAGCGCCGGCATCTGCTACATCGGAATCGATCTGAATTAAAGTGAACTCTGTTTTATTAGAACTGGTGGCCGTATGACGGCTGAGCTGCATGTGTTGTTTCTAACCGGTCTGTAACATGCGCTCGTGCGACCGAGCGCTGAGATTCCTTTGTTTTATTCACAATGAATGCGTCAGAAAGCAGACAATGCTCCACTAATCTCACAGCATCATTTATTCCATCCAGCGCGGGGGCAGCCATGAATTCTTCACTCCCAAACAATGAGCCCTATTCTCAAACACAGAAAATAACAAAGTACCATTAATAGATCTAACTGTGCTGTTGTGATTTGAGTTGCTGTTTGTCTGATGTTTATTTCTTCGTCAGGATGATTATATGACATGACAAGACGTTGCGAGAGAGTTGCCGAGGAAACGGTTCCCGATAACGTGAATTTATGCTTTTACTAGTGATGGGAAGATCGGATCATTTTTCTGACTTGGATCTTCGAATATCGTTCAGCAAAATAAACGAATCTTTATTCGAGTCATTTCGTTCATTTCTTTAATTTGAGCAGAATTAAATTAAAATGTTACATTTTCAATAGCCAAATTCCCCCAGCACGTCTGCTTACGCAAACTTTGATCATATTCCGAATGAGGAAAAAAAATGCAGCCAAGGACAAATTTATGAGAAACAGAAATGATTAATTCGCCTCTCGACTGGGTCTTCTGGTGCGAGTCGTTCCTTCTTTCGTCACGTGACAGCCGCGTAGGCCGAGGCTCTCCTGGCCTCTTTTCTCATACCTTTCGTATTATATATTTTCTGAAAAGGAGGTAAAGGTAAATCCACTGTAAACAAGTATCTTGCTTCATCAACATGATTTTCCCCATCGTACAGATAAAGTTTAAAGCGTTAACTAACTCTTTATGATGACGTGACAGAAATTCACAAATTTATAAATTGTAAGAAATAAAAAAGCTAAAATTTGAGACCAGAAACGCGCCGTGTAACTGTAAGGGTAAAAATAAAACCTGACTACCTGCTTGTTTGTAAGGAAGATTGGGAATTATGAACTAATTTCTGTATCCAATACAGAATATATGCGGATGTCACGTCACATGACAAATGAACGAAAGACTCGGACCGGAGAAGAGACTCGGGCGGTGAACTAATCATTTCTGTTTCCTGTACAGGGCCTATGAGGTTTTCAAGTCACAAACGAATGAAGGGATGTTGCGCATGAACACAACACAACACACAACACAACACACAACACAACACAACACACAACACAACATGAACGAATCGCTCTCAGGGACAACTCATTATTCCCGAGTCATTGAAAAGATTCGTTCAAAATGAGCGAATCGTTCAGTATGTTTGCCTACTATAAGATAAGAGGTTTGATTGACAACAAAAAAGCTGTATGCTGTATTAGTTTGTGTTTTATATCCCTCCATTTATTTATTTTTTTGCAGTAGAGGATTAAAGGCGGCCTTGAGGCATGGACTGTATACATGCCATTTTAATAACCTGAATGGACCGCCCTAGTGCGGTTCTGAATTCGGAGAACGTGTAAATCTGTGTAAATACTGACATATCTTTCCCTCCTGGTGAGCAGTGCTCGGTTTTATAAAGGTTCATGAGTAAACATTCAGAATGAATGTGGAATTAAATAACATGTAAAGCTGACTACTTTATCTGACACATACTGTCATATAGAGGTCATTATGTCTTTGTGTTCGGTATGTGATTTAGCCCAGAGGTTTAATTTTCTGTGTGATAACCCGCTAATTAACGTGCTATCTGGCTACTCAATGTGCTTCCTGAATAACTGTAGCTTTAGTAAGAATTCTTCTTAGATCTTCTTTTAAACACTAGCTTTTGGGATACGCTCGAGAAACAATGGAGACTGAGAACAAGGAAACTGTAAACTAAGAACCTGATGCGGTGCAGTGTGTTTGAGTTTCTTATCTGTGCTTGTATGTACAGTGGATATAAAAAGTCTACACGCCCCTGTTAAAATGGCAGGTTTTTTTGATGTAAGGAAAAAAAAAAAAAAAAGAAACCAAGATGTCAGAATGATTTCCACCTTTATTGTGAAATTGCAACTGATAAATTTATATAAAGTGAATAACAGTAAGAATAATTTTGGGGAAAACAAATTAATTTAAAAAAAAAAAAAGTACAATAACCTGGTTGCATAAGTGTTCACACCCCTAAACTAATACTTAGTTGAAGCGCCTTTAGATTTTATCACGATATTCAAAGGTGAAAGGTGAAATTCCTCTTTATCTTAAGTGTTTTAGAAGAAGCCTTAAGGTTTTGCGCCAAAATCGACCGGTATTTGTAGCTATTCATGATTCCCTCCATCTTGATTAAAGCCTCACTTCTGGCTAAAGAAAAGCAGCCCTAAGCACAGTGCTGCCACCACCATGCTTCACCATGGGTATGATTTTCTTTTGGTGCTTTTGGCATTATGGCATTATTATACCTTTAGGAATTGGTGTCATCAGACAATAACACATTTTGCCACATGGTTTGGGGTGATGTAATTGAACTTGGATGTTTTTTTGTGAGAAAGGGCTTCCGTCTAGCCGCCCTACCCCATAGCCCACACATGTGAAGAATATGAGAGACTGTTGTCACATACAGAGAGTAATCAGTACTTGTCAGATATTCCTGCAGCTCCTTTAACGTTGCTGTTTGTCTCTTGGCAGCCTCCCTGGTAAGTATTTATCTTGTCCTTTTGTTAATTTTGGAGGGACGTCCTGTTCTTGCTGATGTCACTGTGGTGCTCCATTTTCTCCATTTGTTGATGACGGCCTTCACGGTGTTCCATGGTACATCTAATGTTTTGGAAATTTTTTTCGAACCCCTCTCCTGCTTGATTCCTTTCACCAGTGTGACCCTGTACAGGCTTTGTAAGCTCTGTGCGGACCACGGCTTCAGCAGTCAGATGAAACCAAGAAGGTGTGAAGAAAATCCAGATCTTTATTTGGGGTTAATCAGAATAATTTCATTGATGACAGCTGTATGATAATTACTTTTAAACATGAAATTGAATGTGATTGGTTCATTCTGAACACAGCCACATCCACAATTATAAGAGGGTGTGCACATTTATGCAACCAGTTTATTCTAACTTCCGTATTTTTCCTATTTTTTCCCTAAAATGCATTATTTTAGTATAACAGCACGGTCTTGAGTGTGTTATTCTGCTTATACCACAGCGATTTGACAACAGTTACAATGTTTTATTTAGTAATGAACGACACATCATGCATTTTTAATGGTTTACAGTTAGGTTTGTGGAACATCCGAGAGACAAGTTAGTTCCTGTTATTATCCTGTTATTTATAGCCGCAATACACAGTCATTCCCTCACCAACCACTCTCTCTCTCTCTCTCTCTCTCTCTCTCTCTCTCTCTCAAGGGAAAAAAACACAGCCTGTCATTTTACCAAGAAACCTGGGAAGCGTAACCTCCTTTGGGAAACTTTGGCTGTTACGAAGCACTTACAACTGAGACTCCTTCCATAAATGTTAAATAAATGTCTCCTAACAAAAACTTCACCACATCAACGATTACACATTTTACTTTGTTAAACAACACATTTTTAAAAAAAAATCTGTTTATTATTAGTTCTTATTATTCTTAGATTATGTGGAGCGTCCTCCGTACAAATCCTTGTGTATGAGCTGTTACTATAGATACAGTAACGTATAAGAACAAGCGCATTAATATTAACCATGTTCATGTTCATGTTACAGCCGGAACTTCTGCCCGAGCCGTGCTGTTACACAAAAACAACGCACACCTTCTGACCAATCAGATTTGAGCATTAAACCGCACTGTGGTGTAAATGAGTGAAAAGTGTTTCCAGATATGTTTATGGAACAGTACGAGGTGCTTAATTTGCCTATGATCCTTACCATGGAAAAATAAAGTACTTTTAAAGTATGTTTTAAAGATGTTTACTCATGTCTTTGACTCCTATTTCACCGTATTTAACTTCTCTAGTCGGATTATAGTGAAAACAACGTTGTTTATGCATCAAATATGGAGTAACGGAAAAATGTCACATCCATAACGGCAGATTTTTTCTTAATGAGGTACTCCCAAAACGAGAAATATTTACAAATAAAGTCTCTTTTCAGGTTCTACATATTATCCTTTCTGCAAATGTATCATATGTATAACATACAGTATAAAATTCTTTAAAATTAAAAAAAAAAAAAAAAAAAGTGTCGCCTCCCACAAAAGTTGGTCTGTTTGATGTCACGTCCATAATGCTGGTAAATCTCTGTCAAAATCGCAAGTTTTTAAGTTTTGTCAACATATAACAACATATGCAAATGGACTCATTGACCCTAAGCTTGTCTCTGCTGTGAGACATTTTGTTATCCGATGTGAGCGCAAATGTCACATCCATAACGCTGGAATTGCCCTGTACTTTTTTTTTTTTTTTTGAAAAAAGAAACTTCCTGATCCTCCAAGGTCCAACGATGTCGTATCAGTGCAGTTTATCTGTAAATGCTACAATCAGGAAATGCCTGTTTCTCTAAATGTCTTTCTCAGAAACAGTCGGGAGTATAAATACCGTTCCCGTGAGACGATCAAACCGAATCTCGACACTAGATACAGTGTTGTTCTGCCGTTACGCTTCCGGTTCATACTGAAAAATAATATGTGCTGGATCAAGTGCTATTTTATAAGCTGCTGAATAATGAGTGTGGAAGCTATTTTGTTAAAATAAGAGAAACTTTGCAATGTGATAATTACAACTAGGATTATTCCTGTAGTTATATGTTGGCAATATACTAATAGACTCCTATTATTATTATTTTTTTTTTTAAATGTTAACATTCTTTTCATTCATACATCATATATCATATGTCTCATTTTTCTGTTACAACCTAATACACCTCTCAGCAAAGAAAAAAAAAAAGCTATTTCCTTCTTTCTTTCCTCCCTTCTTTCATTTTTCCTCCCTCGACTTTTTTTTTCTTCAGGATTAAAATCTAGACGCTACTGACAAACCCCATCTCAAACAACTTTTAGACAAATATATAACGTTATTATATAAATAATGCACAGACAGCATTTTGAAATATATTACATTTTCTAAATGATGCACCACGGATATTAACGGCTAAGTATTATTATTTTTCCCTATAAAAGTCCCTATAAAAGTCAAAAGGAAATAGAGAAAATGTTTAATGTATTGGATTTGTGTCTCAGGGGGAAAAAAAATTAAACAATGTATAAAGATATGTTAAAATAACCATTGTGTTTGTGGTTTTATTTTAAAGGCATTTCTGTAACGGCGAAATAAGTCGTTAAATTTGTGAAATAATGCTAAATCGCAAGTTTTTGGTTTTTGTTTTCAAACAAATGTAAAACATGATTTTGTAAAAAGCTATTTTTAGATCATTGAAGTAGAAATATGGTCTGAGCCACACATCAAATCTGAAATAGCATAAAAGAGAGAAAATGATTTACGAGACCAATATTTTAATTCAGAATTCAGAGAGAGAAAAAAGTGTCGAGAAAGTTATGATCAGCTAGGATAAAGATAAATCATACTTATTTCACGCTATAACACTGTATATAATTCGTACTATCTGAAGGACATGCTGAATATTCCGAATCCTTGAAAACCACAATGTTGTCAGCCTGGCGATGTAAGTCGATTCATTATCAGTATAACAAGGTCAAATCTGTAGTAATATTGTGTAGTAAAAGTCTCTCTCTCGCTGCACTTGTGTTTTGCCGTATTGTAACTCCATCAGCTTTGTAGCCGTGGCGTAAAAATCTAATTTACACAGTCCACAAATGCTGCAGATCTCCAGCGCTGATGGATATTGATTTATTATAATCCCATTAAAGGTCAGACGTCATTTTCACGGTCAGTTTGAGCGGTGTGAAAGTGAAACCGGAGCTCTGGCAGCTGGATACACACGGGCTGATGTGTGTTAAACGCAGGGTTATTGCTCACAGCCACAGGATTAGAGAATTAGAGTATTAGTAGGTTTGTGCAGGACAACAGAGTACGGGTCTGTAACAAAAGCCTGTGGTGTCGAGTAACTCGGAGAGTGATGATCATCCTCTCAATATTTAGTTCAAAAATTCAGTCTAACATTCCTCACTATCTCTAATGTTGTTGTTTTTTTCTCCCACGCAGTGAAATTGTAAAGTTTAACCCGTTGACGTTTTAGACTCTAGAAAGACAAAGTCTTGCAAAGTGTTTGCTTAGAAAAAAAGTGAAACGGAAAGATAGCGAATCCCAAACAGGATTTAAAGAAAGCAACATAGGGAAGATGAAAGGGATGAGGCATGTGACCGTGACGGATGATACACCACTAAAACACACAGACGTCCAACATGGAGGAGGAGGAGGAGGAGGAGGAGGAGGAGGAGCGTTTCAAACATTCCATTGCTGAAAGTCAATTTCAGAGCTGGGAACTAACAAAGTACAGTTCCTGAAGTCTGTTTTTTAAAATAAATAAATAAATATATGTTTATTTAATCTAATACTTTAGCATATGGCAGACACCCTTATCCAGAGTGACTTACATTCATCTCATTTGCACATTTTTATGAGCAGAGGAGGGTTAAGGGCCTTGCTCAAGGGCCCAGCAATGGCACCTTGGTGGTACTGGGATTTGAACTCATGACCTTCTGATCAGAAGTCTTAATGTCTTAACCTACTTGCTGCATTTCAAAACAACACTGGGCCTCATTCACCAACCTCTATACAAACGGATTTGTTCGTAATTTGTTTGAAGGAGCTTTTATACAAGAAATTTGGATGAAAATCCTGTAATTTCGGGAAAAAACGTTCGTAACTTGCTCGTGCTCCTGTGTGTGTGTGTGTGTGTGTGTGTGTGTGTGTGTGTGTGTGTGTGTGTGTGTGTGTGTGTGTGTGTGTGTGTAAATTTACGAATCAGGCGACTAACTAATGTAAACCTCAATTTCTCAGCTTCAAATGATAATAATAACTTTTGATGAGTTGTTGCACTTTTATATACGAATTACACAGTCAAAGTTAAACCGCTTATTTATTTATTTGTTTATTTATTTTTTTATTTTCTCTGTTTTCATATTAAACCATTTTCTGTTCACCTCAATCGATTCACATCTATTTCACTTTTCAGCAACAAATTTGAACTTTTTTCAGGTGCTGTCACGCTGTTACATAATAGGCCTATATATTTTTATTGCCACAGATGTGAGTTAAAAAAATAACTTTCACATCTAATTCTGAGAAAGTCTTTGTTTGCTTGTTTGTTTGTTTGTTTGTTTACTCATCATTTTAGCACTGTGAGATTTGCCTTTTATGAAGTTCTGTGGGCGTCACCAAATTGGTCCCTCCAGGATTTAGCGATTTTGCATTGAAAGCAAAATCAAGCAAACGCTGAAATATTCGGAGGAGCTTGCAATTTTTCAAAATTACAGCAGATTATCCACAGGTCTGGGCCGAGACGCGTCACGCGACGTCATCACGACACGCGTTCAGCCGAAGCCCTCTTCGATTCACGTGTGTCGAACGTGAGTACGGCTAAAAGGCCTCATTTAACAACAAACATCACTGCGAAAGAGCGCGCAAAACTGTTTCATGCAACTGCGATTTCACCAATTCAAGCAGTTTTCCGCAACATAAGCACAAAAAACTTTTGTAAGCAAACTTTCTGGCTGCAACAATCACAAAAAAAAAAAAAAAAAAAAACAACTCAGTGAAACCCTGTATGGACTGCCAAATGCAAATCAGCTGTAATTTAATCAAGTGTAATTTATCCATTGCACCCTTTTGAGTCTGGTTCCTGTCAAGGTTTCTTCCTCATATCGTCTCAGGGAGTTTTTCCTCGCCACCGTCGCCTCTGGCTGCTCGTTAGGGATACATTCATACAATTAAAATTTAGATCCTGAATGCATATGTTTCTGTAAAGCTGCTTTGTGATAATGTCCATTGTTATTTCATACAAATAAAATTGAACTGAACCGAATTGCTGAGCAGACGCCTGGTAATTCATCGGCATTCATTAACATATGCAGGCGGGCACTAAGACAAAACTTTCCTAAAATTGTGTAAATCCGCCGGAAATTCTTAGTTCGGTTTGGCTGATGCCATTTTCAAACAGGATATCACTACAGTTTATATTCAGTGAGGGGGGAAGAAGCCTATCCGCTTTAAATTTACGCACATAACGTCTTCTTATCAATATGAACGAAAAAGTATGTGTTCATAAGCATAAACAGAGATATGATTAAAAAAACTGAAAGTGAAGACAACGTGACAATGAACTTTTTAAGAACTGTAACAAAGCATGCTCTGCTGGACACACACACACACACACACACACACACACACACACACACACACACACACACACACACACACCACATACCTGAACCCTGCAGTATAACATACACCTGACACACACACAAAAGAGCTGGTATATGATTGCCTTAATTACATCTTAGCTCAGGGTTCATGTTTGACTGATATTTGATAGATTTGTTGAAAAACGTCCAACGCTGTCCACACAAGAGAGTCTCTCTAGTCTCTAACTCCTTAAAAAACAAACACAAATTTTAAGGGAGGGTCATTTTTGAGTGAATGAATGTTAAAATATATGAAGTGCTTAGTATTTTAACACAGTGCACATCTAAACAAGACAAGATCAGATTTCCTCCAAGGCGAAGTCTTTCCAAACAAAATGGCCGTGTTGTACTTTACACTGTGTGTATGCTGAATTATTTCTAACCCAGTACACACCAGGCTTGCTATAGAAGTGCCTTGTATGTGTGTGTGTGTGTGTGTGTGTGTGTGTGTGTGTGTGTGTGTGTGTTAGTTCAGTTCAGTGTGTTATCTGATGTATGTAGCTGAAGGATGAGTAATTACAGAGGAGGGGAGGCTTCTGGGAAACTGTTGGCTCAGCACAGCACTGGCTTTCCTAACCAACATCCTCCAACCCCCAACTCCAACTCACCCCCCCAACCCCAACCCCCACACACGCAAACAAACACACACACACGCACACACACACACGCACATACACACACACACCTGTCTCTATCTGCACATACTCATTAATGTGATTGAGTTTTCTGGAAGCCTGTTGATCCAGGATCAGCCTCTCTACATTCACCAGCACAAAAACTGATCCCTGATCAGGCCCTTTGGGAAGACCGATCCCTTTGACTTCTTTAGGTCACATCGTGCTCTAGTGTGTGTGTGTGTGTGTGTGTGTGTGTGTGTGTGTGTGTGTGTGTGTGTGTGTAAGAGCCACTCCAGTCCCAACTGACTGAATGATTTAGACGTGACTCGGCTCAGGCGCTGGTCTCCTGCACACCGACATTCCACAGCTATGAGACACTCATCACCGCAGCAGCACTTCTCCACTGGGCTTACCTCATTTCTGTTTTAGTATTATCTTAGCATAAAGGAAGAGATCATCGACAGGTATACTGAGCTGCGGCCATTTTCTGATAGCTTTGGTTAAAAATTTTTTAAAAAGATTGGCTGAGAAACCTTTAAATCTTTTTTTTTTATTTTTTTTTTTTTAAAGCACACGATGAAATACTTCGGTCCTCAGGTAGACGATCCATGACCTAGAACAATGGTCACCTACAACCCTGTTCCTGGAGATCTACCTTTCTGAAGACATTAGCTCCAACCATAATCGTGCCCACCTGACCATCTAATCACTGCCTTAAAAGTTCTTGACCAACTAAAACAGTTGTGATAGATTTTGGCTGGAGATGAAACCTCCGGGAAGGTAGATCTCAAGGAAGAGGGTTGGTGACCACTGACCTAGAACCTACTTAGTACACGCTGAGATTACTTTAATCCTGTTGCTCTATTACTTAAAACTCAGATTACTTTTTAATCTTCCAGATGAGATGGCAGCATGTATTAGACTGGATGAAAACGAAAATGAAACGGTTCTTCAAACGAACGTGCTTTCCAATTGTCCAGAGAGAGAGAGAGAAAGAGAGAGAGAGAGAGAGAGAGAGAGAGAGAGAGAGAGTGTGAGAGGGAGCGAGAGCCAAGAGGGCTAAACTGGCCGGATTCTCTAGGTGGGAGGGGCATGCTTTCGCTTTCACGCTCCCTGATTGGTAGCTGCCGTACGAAAATTGGGGGGGAAATCCCCCCCCAAAATATGAGTCAAATCTTGCTGTCTATCATGGTGGACAATCAAAATGAATCCCAGGTTAGTGTTTTAATCCATCACTGCTGTTATGCCATCCTCTGGCTAAAATTAGTTTCTATTGGCTTTGATCAAACTACAGGAACTGGAACCTATGGTACTAGAATTGCCCAAATGGTCAAAGTCTAATCTTCTTCCGTAAAATATTTCACTATGCTTTCGCATTAACAATCGTCAAATCATCCACACCAATTAAAATGTCACACTGCTGACCAAACTGGAGCGCAATAAAGAGACAGAGAGACAGAACACAAGCTCGAGTGTAAGCCTCGATAGTTTGACTAATCCCGGCTTGGCGGCGGTGCCCCGATCGAGCCTCATCAGCGTTAGTGGCTCGTTTTTACATCATCCCACCAGGTCACTTCTTCCAGCTAATGCCTCCTACAACAGGCTGTAATACCGTGTGATTATCCAGCGCCGCTGCAATGCATTCACGGCTTTAAAATCCAGAGAAAGACCCGGAGAATGGGCGGAGCTTGAGCCCGCTTCAGTGATGAAGTCAGCAGAAATGAGGTCTGGGCTCTGAATGGAGATCTAAGCCAGGCACTGGGGGGTGATGGTGTGTGTTGGTGTGTTGGTGTGTGGGCCTCAACCAAGTGAGACGTGATGGACAAACGGGGTCACATGATGTGTATTTGTGAGAGCTCTCATATTTTTTCAGGAGGATGTTCTGTTCGTAGGACAGCTTTTTTCTGTGCTCAGGATGCCGAAATGATTCAGAATTAAAGCCTGTAATTCTTTTATATCCTCCAGATATGAACGATTGTGATGAAAAATCTGAAAGCAATTTTGAACTCTACACCTTAGGGATATACTGATAAAAGTTTCAGCAGGGTAATAACCAATAACAGCGTCATTTTAGCTAATAATCATGAGGTATACAAAAGAAAAGAAAAAAGGTTTTAGACTAATTTGTAACGTTTCCGCCATGCTACACGATAATCTTCATTTCTCATCAGCCATAATTTCACAGAAATCTTAGGAAGGATTATGTTTTAGCCTAATGTTACGTTGCTCAGGACGGGTCAGGATAAAAAAAAAAAAAAAAAAGTCCTCTGAACATCGATTTACAAAGCAGCAGCTCTAAAATTAGTCTCCGCAGTGTCCCTATGAAGGGCACGAGGGCGTCTCATGAGGGCAGACGGGTTCGACATTCTGATCGCTGAAACATTCCTGGTGCATTCCACACTTTGCCTTTAATTCCATGAGACTATGAGGGATGCCAGAGAGCTCTTGGGGGGGGGAATGGGGGTCGTCATTTAAAAGGCTCACATACAGAGAAAAGGGAGGAGAGAAAGAGACAGAGAAGGGAAATGAAAAACACAAGGTGCTGGGGTTTTTTGTCTCCAGGTCACAGGGAATGCACCAATAAAGGGAACCAAAACCATCTTCAATACAAACCTTTGAAACCTTTGTTTTATTTTGTCACATATACAGTATACATTACAGTAGAGTGAAATTCTTTCTTCGCATATCCCAGCTTGGTAGGAAGCCGGGGTCAGAGTGCAGGGTCAGCCGTGATACGGCGCCCCTGGAGCGGAGAGGGTTAAGGGTCTTGTCCAGAGCCTTGAACCGTTGAGCCACCAGTAAGACAAACTGCATCAGTATTAAGTTAAACTGCATCAAGACTAAATTTTCTAGACCAAAACGTCACCTATATATCGGATTTCACAGAATTTTTTTGTGATTGTTGCGGTCAAAAATGGTTGATTTTGCCGCGGGTTTTTTCAAAATCTGGATTCTTTTTTTTTTTTTTTTTTTTTAGCTTTTTCTTCGGAAAACTACTTGAATTGGCAAAATAGTTTTGCACGGTCTTTCGCGGTGATGCTAAAAATGAGACCTTTTAGCTGTACTCGTGTTCGACGCACGTGAATCGAAGGGGGCTTTGGCCGAATGCACGTCGTGATGACGTCACATGACGCGTCTCGGCCCAAATCTGTGGAAAATCTGCGGTAATTTTTTAAAAATCGCAAGCTCCTCCCAATATCGAGGGATTTGCGGGATTTTGTGTTAATTTCTGTGATCGCAAACTCGTGAAATCCTGGAGGGTCTGTACATACACTTCAATGAAGCAGACTGGAATGTGACTTCAGTTCTACCCGACATCATCCTTCTTCAACTGAAAGAAATAACAATTCTCTCCAAGAGCACTGTTCATACTTGGTCTGAATCTTGCATTCAGAACCGATTCTGGGCTCGTTTGGAGGAGGGGCTTATTATCTCAGGTTTTGGATTCACGTATATAGGATGGATCCATTTTATTGCAGCGAAGTGGTGAAGAACAGTCATTTTTGGATGCATGGCACATCACTGTGCATCGTCGCATTTTTTTCTTACTCTCCAATAGCAAGCACTCGCACCACGAATCTGTCCGAATTACAGAACTCCAGTCCTGTGAAAGTTTTATTATAGTTTTATATATCGATAAGGCGTTCCGTCTGTTCCGCTGACCATAACAACCCCGTCCCCCGGCGTCACGAAAGTCGAAACAGGAAGCAATGTGACGAATTGGACCAATCACGTTGCTGAGCATGTGACGCTGAGAACGAACAGCTTCCACACCTGATGTGGAACACGCTATGTGTTAAGCGAACCCCAGACCACTGGTTCTAGAGGACCAGCGATCTCTTCTTTGGACCATGCCGGAGCTTGAAAACAGCGTTCACACGCCAACAAATATACCAAATGTACTCTTGGTTAAAAAAAAAAAAAATGCAATGCACGTGTGAAAACCACGATCAGTTAAAAATTCTACAATTCAGAATTCTAATGAGAATAAGTTCTGTCGAAAACACGATTCTTCCCATATGAATTCATCATATTTGACCTCAAATCCGATCTACATAACCAGAATCAACCATTCAATACTTTTTTTTTTTAATTCAGTGGTAATTCCAAAGTAAACAAATCACCTTCTATAGACTTCATGTGCGCAGGACGATTCTGTCTTCAGCACACAAACCATTTCTTTTGACAGAATACAAAATGTAGCTGGATGATATTATTTCAGAACAATGTATGAGTCAGGAACTAACATCTGGCTGTGTGTGTGTGTGTGTGTATATGGGGTGTGTGTGTGCTGCATTCCTGTGTGTGTCGGTGTGAGATGAAAGCCTTAGTCGATGTGCGCTAATCAGAGGGACAGGTGCTCAGAGATCAATAGCGCTACGAGCTCAAGAGCGGCCAGGCATCGAGCTTTAATCAGCGACATTAATTCGCTTCCATTATCCCAAGCTCAGGCCTCTCTCTAGTGCTTTTCTCTTTTCACACACACACACACACACATTCCTGATAAGGGAGTAGACTTCCACACCTCGAGTTTCTAAAAAAATAAATAAATAAATAAATAAATAGGCATTCTTTATCCCTTTATTATACACCGCCCACAAAAATCTCACTGATGATATAAAAATGTGAACAGACTTCTGGGGAAGAATTCCTCAAACAAAGCCGCTGTTTTCTACGCCGAGGTTCAAGTTAGATAAACGGAAACAACAGGAAGGAAGGAGAGAGAAAAAATGAGATAAACAGTGAGGAAATAAAGCAAGCGGTGATGTACTGAACTCTCAGGATCAGAAATCTGCACAGCCTCAAATCCTCTACAGCGGTGTTTATGGAGGAAAGCCTAAAGTTAAAATACGGCTCAATACGAAAGCTCTAATACGAAAACAATCCAAGCTCCAATGCGGCGAAACCTCGGATTAACTGCAGTTATTAGTCGATTTGAATTCAGTCCCCGTGAAATCATTATTCGTTTTGTAGCTTTTTAGTACGAATGAATCAGCCTTAAGGAAATCTATGAGCTAGTGCTCTCCAAAACAGTGTCAAAATTCGCATTTAGAAGATATGAGGTATGAAACAGCTCAGTTTCAAGGCGGTTTCATGAGGACTTTAATGCAGTGTAGAATGTAATAGGTTGTTTGTTTTTTCCCCGTGTACACCTCTATCAACAAAGTGATTGGCTCTTTTGATCAAAGGGTGGAACTTCCTGTAACACAACCACCCCAAACAGCCTTTGCTGCATTCCTAAGTTTGGGTTACACATACAGAAGACTAAGAAATAATCCCAACTTTTAATGAAATCGATCGATTGGCTGAATGACTCACTGCTGTTCTGCCAGTGGGCGGGGAAAAGGTGTTGCCCCCGCCTCTAAACATTTTCACTAAGTTATAACAATCACTACAACATGATGTTTTTTTCATTTTTGAAGAATTTTATGAGGATGTTTTTTTTTTTTGTTCATTTAATTATACGCAGCGTGAAAACCAAACCAAAGGGGTCATTTTTTGACTCTTACTTTGATTCAGACTCTGATTCACTCTTGTTTTCTCTCTCTCTCTCTCTCTCTCTCTCTCTCTGGTCGTCATACACATCATGCTCTTTTCATAAGCTTAGTGGTTTATTAAAAGAAAACAAGGCTGGAGTCTGGAGGAAAGTGCACCTAATCCCTTTAAACAGCAGGACAAAAATTTCACTTCTGAAGCATGCTGAGAAAAGTACGCAGAAGAAGGCAGGCCTCCGACACACCTCACACTCTGTCTGAGAAACACAATATATCCGTCTTCTCTGGCCCTGGAGAGTTAGCATGTGTGAGGCAGGTGTCACATAAAAGAAATAATGTCTCACGTTCCCTTTGTACTGAAAAACCACCACCACAGAGCGATTCTCTGTTCATCCATACAGCTCCAGCGGTCTCCACTGGAATTTTCTATCCGTCTCGTTCCGTTTCCTGTTTTCATTCGCCTGTCCTTGCGTCTCATTGGCCGCTTAAGAAATACGGCCGTGCTTCATCTTCAACTCTGAGATTTACAGCTGGTTAACTCAACAAATCTTTCACAGCACTCATCTCACTGGAGGCCTCCCGTCCTGCATCATCAATCCTGAAGGAACGTTTTCACCAAGAACAATCGCGTTATTTCAGTAATTTCTGAGTAACAAAATCGTAAGGAAAAAAAAAAAAAAACAGCTAAAAGTAGCTTCTCACCGGCTGAGTTCCTGGTAAACGCTTTAAAAGACTTCACATAAAATCATTTCATCCCACACCTGATTCTTAAGGCCGGTTTATACTTGAGCGACACTGTCTGCATTGTCTGTTTACTCGCCTGCATACTTTATGAACATCTGGAGGATTGAAAGCGGGATCCACTAGATGGCACGTCGGAGCCGAAACATCCCGGTCTGTCGGGCTTCCAAGTCGAACCGGAAAACGTTTGGCGATTTCATGCACGTGTTAAACGCACGGACGAGCTTTTTTTAAAACATCCCGCCATCGTTGTGATTGCTGTCATGATCTGCTCAAATCCAAAACCCTGACTTTACATTCAGAAGTATTTACTAATCTAGAAAATCCGGAAGACCGGAACGCAAAACAGACCTATGGGGTAGATTTGACGACTACATGAGAGTTTTTTTTTTAATTCAAACATCACCTGTAATAGAAAAGCCGCTTAGCTTTATTACTCTATAACGGTCTAAAATAGTACACAGGTCTGTGATTTGAGGCGCTATACTATTTAAGATGGTATTGCACCATGAGGACACAAAGCGATAACGTCTGAGGACGTGCACAACAGGACACTCCAAACAAGCGCAGCATTATTTGTTCTTGCACTGTTTGCATTTCATCAAGAAATGACCCATGACAGAGGGTTTGTGGACTCACTATTAAAAACTTGCCAGTGGAAATTATGGAAATAAAGCGGCCACGGTAATGCTTAAATTTTCTTGAGTTAGGTTCTGAAACTAAATAAAGACATTAGCAACATCCAAACGAGCTGGACACACACACACACACACACACACACACACACACACACACACACAGAAAATCCCCACTGGCAGTTTCCGTACCTACTGACTCGGTTAATTAAATCTCCCAGCATCTGCTCGGCCCGAGCCAGTGGTGCCCGAACCAGCGTCATTACCAACACTGGGCAATGAGCTGGAACCCGTCTTCTCTGAAGCACACTTGTAATAGTGTCGTTTCCCACCACCTGCTTTATGACGTCTGAAAAAGAAAACATTATTGAAACCCAATTGAAAAATGCAAAAAAAAAAAAAAAATGGGAAGAACATCGAGTCGGACGTATTGAACCGGCATATTAATAAAGAGATGATGGACTGGATCCATTTACTTTTCATTTACTACAGCTCTTGTTCACAAACATGTCTCCGGTTGTGTAGATTAATATACCACTGCCTTAATGTGCGAATTAACCGTTTCTTTTTCTTTTTTTTTCCAGTTCTGTTATGCAAATAAAGTGCTGCCGCATCAATAATCATGATCGTGTGCTCTATTTATTCTCTTTAACGATGCCATCATGGGCAGAGACGGATGTATTGTACGTGTTTTACATAAAGGATAAAACATACGGGGGGGGGGGGGGTGCACTGTTATAAGGAAAGAATCAGCGATGGGTTCGTGTGATGAAGCGGAGTCACTATTACTACACTGAAACGGATCATTTTCCTGTAACAGTGCGCCCTGAAGTGTTTTATTCCTCTTATACCGCAACAAATCTAAGAACGACGCACTTGATTTTAAGAATGCTCTACTGTCAGAGCTGCTGTTATACAAAATGAATCAACAAGATGACTGTATTTAAATCTGTTGTAAATGTGTCAGTGACCAGCTGCGTCAAGGATATTCACTCGTAATTTGCGAACCATTTCGGTGGAAACGTCAGGGAGTGATTCCTCAGCGGGGAATCAAGTCAGCACTCAGTCGGCAACTCAGCCTCTGCAAGGTCACCAGATAAAAGCAAAGACGGTTGTTATTATTATATGAATATATTAAGATTATAGAAATATATGATATGGTCTAGAGAAATCATACGACGTGCTAGAAGAACGTTCGGAGGTTTGTTCTAATACGAGAGAGATCCTGATGAGGAGCAAGAAAATCGAGGACTCTCCTGTAGGAAGTGTGTGTGTGGAATGTCCCGGTTGGGGTAGGTGTGTGTACGAGTGTGTGCTGAGCCTGTTAGGGAACGGATGTGTGTTTCTGGTGTGTATGTAGAAGAAACCTGCCATCTTCTGGCCACAGTGAGACACACAGCCGAGTGTCCAGGAAACTTGCGTTTATACTCTCTCTTAACTTCGTGAGGACCTTCCATCGACTCATAAAAGGAAAATTATTATTAAATTATTTCTGTAGCTAATTAAAGTTATGCTACAACTAAACCTAACCTTAACCTCAGTATAGAGAGGGAAATCATTTTTTAGTTTTTCATATTTTTATCATAGTGAGGTCCTTTTCGGTCCTCATAAAGCGCTAAATACACGCACACAAACACACAAATGCGCAGATACACTGCCAGTCAAACGTTCAAGAAAGGGGCACAAGTTAAATCCTAGAATTAGAAAAAAAGTGAGACTTGGGTCTAAATGAAAGGCTGGACAGGAACGAGGGATGCTGGAATTTCAAAGGTTCAAGTTGATCAGGCTTATGCTGCTAGATTTACCTCGAAATTGGGAAGTCGGAGCTTGGAATTACATCGTTTTCACCCTCTGAGCTACAAAGTGGGGGGTAAAAAACATTGCCCAACGTCTTCTGCTAGCCACAAGCTAGCCAGCTAACAGGTTTTAAAACTTCATCCACTTTTGGCGTGTGGCTGTTTGGGTGCACTAACGTTGCATGCTGTAACGTTCTGAGAACAGCGACGGACGCTAAGCAGAGACCCGTAAAGTAAACAGAGGGACACAGGAGGCAGTTTAAGAGGGGAAGCGAGGATGTGTTCTCCAAAATAACAAGCTCTGTGAAACCCCAGTGTTAAAACCTTGCTTTTTTTCCCTCTCTCATGATTAAAAAGACAAAAAAAAAACCCAACAAAAACCTTTCCTGAAAACTTTACAAACTTTACCTCTGGCTGTTACAAAGCGCTGACACTGGAGACTCCTTCCACAAATGTTAAATAAACACTTACCTCCTCACAGAACACTACATTCACGTATTATGTATGTTTTTTTTTTTGTTGTTGTTGTTTAGGATTAGGTTTGGATTATGTGTCGTCAAGTCCCTCTGAACGAGTCGTTACTATAGCAACGATAACGTATTATAAAGAGCGCATGAATACAAACCCGTGATTTGGAGCTGCACTACTCTTAGAGCTGCTGTTAGAGAAAATTAATCAACACCTTTTGACCAATCAGAATCCAGAATCCAACAGTCCACACGCTAGATACTGGGCGCGTCTCAATCAGCTCCCTAGTTCAGTAGTCAGGGCACCGATCGGGGAGTCGGCCGTTTTAAGAGCCGCCTCATTTGCAGAATCCTTCCAGTGCACCGGAACGTTCACTCCCTAAAAAAAAAATCCCACAATGCACCGCAAAAACCAGGGAGCATCGATGCTCACTATGTTCCCTTACCGGAAATGACGTCATGAAAAAAAAAAATGGGGGATGAAATCTCGGCCATCTTCGTCTACAAATGTGAGTAGCTTGTTATCGTTGTTGTGGCTCTCAAATGATCACTTACGGTAGCGATTTTTAACTTTATTTGACGTTCTGTATGCGGTTTGTTTAAAAGTCTAACGACTTTTAAGCGTTTAAATGATTTTAAAAAATCCACTTGCTAGACTACGATCCTGCGTGGAGTACCATGACAGAAACGTGTGTGATTAAGCTAACAAATTTATTTGACGTATTTGACGTATAATGTCTGAAAGATATCGGTCCTGCCTGTTGTTCATACTGTGAATGCCAGTGGTTTAGATAATATAGTGTTTGTGCTGCCTGTTTCATATATAAAAAAAATAAATTAAAAAATAGAGTGGCGGCTATATGTGGATATTTTAAGCTCACAGAATCGATAAATATTTCTAATTCAACTTTTTTCTTCACAAAGCTTTCTGTTTTTCTCTCTTCTTCCTTCCATCCTGTCCCTTATCTTTCGCTTTTACGAAGCCACAGCTAGAGGATGACGGTAGCAGCGGTGATCCTAATGGAACACAGTGGAGGACCTGGACACAGACACACACACACACACACACACACACACACACACACACACACACACACACACACACACACAAGGATGCGTATGCACACAACTGATCCTCCAGTCACTGTCACTATCTTTAAATAAACAAATCTATAAATAAAGTGTCTAAGAATAGTAAGAGACATGGGTCAGGACAAGCTTCCCTGAGGCAGGTCACTTTTCTTTCTCTGTCTCTCTCTCTCTCTCTCTCTCTCTCTCTCTCTCTCTCTCTCTCTCTCTCTCTCTCTCTCTCTCGCTGTCTCTCTCTCTCGCTGTCTCTCTGTTTTAGCTCAACGCAGCTCACATGCAAGTAAAAGACAAGTATGAGATCAGAAAGTCGTATCACCTAAAGGAAGATCTTCCTTCATGTCTCTGCTGAAAAAAGATCACTTCATGTGGTTTTGTGTTTTCGGAGTTATTAAAAAAAAAACAAACAAAAAAAAAACCCTTTAGATTGTTTTCTACGCCATTTGAATAATAATGGTGACCTTGTGGTTATAATCTGTGGGTTATTTAATGGTGATTTAATGGATTAATGGATTTTGCGGAAACAAGAAAGCACAGATTATATAGTGTGTATACGTATACTGTGGAAACAATTCAATTAAATGCATATCGATTATGTATAATGTTAAAAACATTAGATTACATCATGACCGGAAAAATTATTTAAGCAGTTAACTGTATCTTAATGGAATGTTGTCCATAGTGTGTGTGTGCACAGCTTTATTCCTACAAGCTCACTATCAGGTTACGGTTCCTTCTGGAAAAAAACAAAACAAAAACTAAAAACAGCTAAATACACAAAATATCCGTAACAATTTCCATTTTCCAGTAGGATTGGGCTCTCTTGTCTACGAGGTATCGACATTAAACCACAACCTATAACCACAGAATCACCAACAGAGACCAAACGGCTTCCTGAAGCACATCAGAAAAACCATAATCAAGTAGAGAAATCTGTAATGGTTTCCATTACTTTAAAGGAAGGAAGAAAGTAATGGTGTGATAAAATGATGTTTCTTTGCCCCAAAGAACCGAGAACCGAACTGTACAGAAGCTCGTCTCACATTAACCACGAACACGAGCAGCATCCCTCTCTCTCCCTGTGTGTGTTAAAAAATAACAACCTACAAATCATTCTTCTTCTCCCCTCGGCTGGCAAAACCGTGTTTCCATAGCAACAGACCGAGAGACTTGAGACCTCCGGCATATGTGGAATCAGACATGGCTGATTCGTGTCACGTGTGAGAGCCCAAACGCTGCTGGTTTGGGGGGGGGGTGTGTTTAAATGATTATTTCCTTAATTATTGTTTGAAAATTTACACAATATATTTCGGTATTTAAAAAGAAAATCCCTTCTCGATAACAACGGCTTGAGCAATTCTTTTTTAGCAGTAGACATATATATATATATATATATATATATATATATATATATATATATATATATATATAGTCATTGTAAAATTACTTACACACTCGACTATGCATTTATCCATTATAGTAGATTCACACCCACACCCACAAGTATGATGTCATAATGTTGAAAAAGGGACAACAGTGACATCACAAGCCCACCGGCTGCTCTCCGTGGTGCTGAAGTCACATGGTTCAGGAATCAGGATTGAGGCTAATGTCCGTAGAGACGCAACCGAAATGAAAAGGTTATCAATGAGTGCCTTTGAGAGCAGAGTGACTGAACAGAAGTCTCTCTTCTCACAAATACAAACATTTCTGCGCATGTTTAAGCGATGATACGCGCTCTAGTGGTCTGTGTAGACTGAAGCGAGATGCATTTCTGCTCTTAAAAAATGCGTCTCCTATCAAGGGAGGCAATTTATTACATTTATACGTACATTCTTTTTTCTCTCTTCAAGATGTAAAGGTTTATGAATGAAAAACAATCCATTATAAACAGTACAGAGCGTCACGCACCAACTACACGCTTCCCGAGTCACTTCATGGTAACTGATCTCTTGTGATCTCTTAGGCTAGGGATGCATCAATACCATTTTTCAAGCTGTGTACAAGTACATGGATACCAATCAGGACACCAAAATGAGTAACCTACACTATATGGCTGAAAGTCTGTAGACACCTGACCATCACACCCATATGAGGTTCTTCCTCAAACTGTTACCACAAAGTTGGAAGCACACAACTGTACAGAATGTCTCTGTATGCTGTAGCGTTACAATTTCCCTTATGTGAACTAAGAGGCCCAAACCTGTTCCAGCATGACGATGCTCCTGTGCACAAAGTGAGCTCCGTGAAGACATGGTGTGTTAAGGTTGGAAGAAGGTGGAAGAACTCGAGTGTCCTGCACAGAGCCCTGACCTCAACCCCACTGAACACTTTTGGGATGAACTGGAACTGGAGCCTCCTCAGCCAACATCAGCGCCTGACCTCAACCTCACTAATGCTCTTGTAGCTGAATGAACACAAATCCCCACTGCCACGCCCCAAAATCTAGTGGAAAGCCTTCCCAGAAGAGTGGAGCTTATTCTAACAGCAAAAAAGGGGGGAATAAATCTGGAACGGGACGTTCAGCAAGCACATACGGTATGAAGTAGCTGTAAATACAGTGTGTTCCATTATCTTTTATCATTGCGTCTGAATCCCTCGTTGTCAGTGACCAATAGCGGCTGATCGTCAAGAGCATACTGGGTAAGAGCTGTTATTTGAACTCACCCAGACATTTTTCTCACCTTGGCAGCTTTTGTGCAGCATTTATCAGGTTACTTGTATTGTCAGAAAGATGATAGATTTCCTTCCTCTTGATATTGTGTTTGATTGCCATCACTAATCGTGAAATACTCCCAGTCGATGTCATTTAGTGTCGCCTGTTCATTAGCGCCACAACATACTGTACACTAATCTTACGTCACATAGTATCGGATGTTGGTGTTGGAGCATTTTTTTCCGAGTGCAAGTAAATGAGCACGGTAACAGACCAACACCTGATGCCAGTAGCGTTATCAGTGCATCCCAGTGCATAGTTTTGGTCCACAGGCAGTAGGTTTCGGTGGTGTATGATTACTTAGAGCCTAAAATCAAACTGGAAACATGCGAGTGATTAAACTGATGTGTGCATGAAAACGGATGTTCATCACTCAAACTCTTCACTAAACCCTGCACCTAAACAGCGATTGAGAAAAATCTCTATATCCTTATCTTCGACTTTAGCATTTCCTCATTCCATGGCATGGAGAAATTCTCATTTACAGCTGGCTGGCTGGACTGCAGCGATTCTGCATTCAAGGTCAAGTGGAAACTGGGAAATTTCTGATCTCTACCCGTGAGTTCAAAGCCGGATTTTCTCAAAAGCTCCAGTTTCTCTGAGTTTAAACTCCATAACCGGTCACTGTAACTACACACAGGAATACGCGTTCAGGACTTCATGACCGAGTGTAGCTGAGAGCTGATATCCGATATCCCAAGAGTTTAGAGGTCGGAATGACATTCGATCTTTTTTCTAGTCTCAGGACTCACGCAGCAGGCCCCAAATCACTACTTTTACTCTTGTAACTGATACGTTTGCTCTTAGCTCTTACCATAAAATTATTTATAGTAGTTACTGAATAATATGCACAAAGATGTGAATAACTGACTATTAAGGGGCGACTTTAAGGTGTTAAACGTTCAAGGGCTGTTCTGGAAACTGATGTATCGATAAAGTTTGTAAACAAAAAACAAAATGGCACCAAATTCTACATACTGAAGTCTGGATTTGAATATTTCCCTGTGTTTCTGGATGCAGTCATCATGCTCCATCAACATGGTGATTAACATTAAAATGGTGATGTAGTTGCCATGTGCTGTTTTCTATAGATGCTTTACACTAGATTTTTGTCCAGTGATCCCTGTGTAAGTAGTAACAAGTAGAGCAACCCCCCGTACACACACACACACACACACACACACACACACACACACACACCAGATGTGATTAAAGACCACTCCAAACCTGTATACCGAGGCCTTCATCTTTATGGCAGCGAGACATTACCGTCCCACAACGCTAATGGATTCTCCTTATCTGTACTATCTTTGAAGAATTTATAGGAGTGTTTAATGGATGAAGTGTGTAGAATCTACAGGAAGGCGGTCCGACTCAAGCACCGAGCTAATAATTCCTCAGCTAGTAATTTACTGTAGACTGTGCTCTGATTATCTGAAGGTCAAGAAGGTTTGATGTTAGCAGCAGTTAATACGCAGACTGTCTGCATCCGAGACTCATTAAAACATACACAAGACTCTTCACATGCATGAACATTTCTAACACACGTATAGAACTGTCTAATAGATATATTTCTGAAAACGACACGCTGAAATATAACTTTTCTTTTGTGCATATCTCAAACACAAGTATCAGCATTGGAAGGTCTGGTGACCCCCTAAAAGTGAAAAGAGAGAGAACATCGAGTTTAAGGATTTAATTGCAGACATTTCCTGGATTGATTCGTATCGTGTCTGGTTCGCTACGGCACGTAGCCGTGCGTTCACGGTGTGAGGAAATCACACTTAGCTAGCGAGGTTTTAGACGTCTTTACGCAGGCTGAACGTTCTTACAGCTGTGTTCGGCTCCTTACACAACATGGTCCTTGCAGGAAGACGCCGAAGTAAGATTATATCGTAAAATTAAAGCAATTCTATGTCTTCTTAGTGAAATACATTTATGCGAAGAATAACTCACGACAGGACGTGCCGCTACACGAAATACGGCACGACGGGAAGCCCGCAGTGTATTACTTTCGCCACAACGGCAGTTTGCCAATGATTACGATGTGTAATTTTTATTTTTTTTACGGGTTCTTTCACGGTATAGTTTCATTAATGTTCTGGAACGTCCGAGAGACGAGGTAGCTCCCGTTCCTACTTACTACATTATAACAAAGATAAACATTCATTTCCTCACCAGTATCTCTTTTTTTCTCTCACTTGAAGTTGAGAAGACAAAACGCAGCTTGTCATTTTACAGAAAAACCGGAAACCCCTCTGTCCTGGACACTTTCCTGTGCTGGGAAACATTACAAATCGCCGTGACGGGTACAAAGCGCTGACACCCGGGACACCTTCCATAAATGTTAAATAAATGTCTCCTAAGAAAAAAAAAAAAAACTTCACCACATCAACGATTATACTGTTTTCTTTGTTTTTTTCCTTAGAAAATGTTGCTGTATACGAGGTCCCTGTGTATGAGCTGTTACTATAGAAACAATAATGTATCAGAACTCGCACATTAACATAAATAAATATTTATGTTACAGCCGGAACATACTGTTCGGGCTGTGTGGTTATACGTAATTAATGCAATAACCTTCTGACCAATCAGGTTTGAGAAATCGACCCTGCTGTGGTATAAGATTTATAGGTCACTATGTTATAAAACAATTTTTCCTCTTTTTTTTTTTTTTTTTGGATATTTGTCAGTATTCAGCTACAGTGACATACCATTTTTTTTTTCATGTTTTATGTGTGTGTGTGTGTGTGTGTGTGTGTGTGTGTGTGTGTGTGTGTGTGTGTGTGTGTGTGATGACTGGTTGACACCACTGTCATGCCTGGACACTTAAGCTGGCGGTATACTTCAAAGGAAAAAGACACTTCGACACAGAAACACATCTTTTGAGATACAAAGACACAACCAGAACTCCTAACCACCAGATCCTTTTGTTCGGAGACGTCCCCCTGTGTACCACTGGTCTGAAGGTCCCATGATCTCCTGCGTCACTACCTATTTTCCAGTTTGAGCAGCAGCTCAAACTAGTTTTTAGGGAAAACTCTGCTCCTTCTCCCTGTCTTCTCTGTGTTTTGCAAGATTTACCAACACTACAACTACAACTGACATCTCTCTCTCTCTCTCTCTCTCTCTGTGGCATTTGTACCTCTTTCACCACCGACAACACTGCGTATTATTTGTTTGTTTTGTTAGTTATTCAGTTTGACAGGGTTTGCATACAATAAAATTAACTTCGAGACAATCCCGACACTCCTAAATGTGCACCTTTCACACCCTATACGCTGCTTTTTTTCTTTTAAGTGTCACAGCGTAGCTACTATTGCAAAATGCACTGCAGTATGGAAGGAATAAAACGCTCCGTCCGTGCGGTGCTGTTACAGGAAAATAATAATAATAATAATAATAATAATAATAATAATAATAATACTTCTTACATTTATATAGTTCTTTTCTAGACACTCAAAGCGCTTTACATAGTGGGGGGGGGGGTGGGGGATCTCCTCATTCACCACCAGTGTGTAGCATCCACCTGCATGATGCGACGCCAGCCATAGTGCGCCAGAACGCCCACCACACACCAGCTATAGGTGGAGAGGAGAGATATAGCCAGTTCAGGGATGGAGATTATTAGGGGGCCATGATAGATAAGGGCCAATGGGGGAATTTCGCCAGGACACCGGGGTTAACTCACGACTGGGTTATTTCTGTAGATAGAAGAACTGAGCATAAATGTCACATCCCGTTTGCGACACTAAGAGTTATCTATCTGTAGTTTGCACATCTGGGAGACAATCTGTCCTTCCTGAAGGAACACAGAGACGGGAAGTAAGACGTAGTTATTATAACCACATGATTATTACGTTTATAATCACATATCTAAAGAGTCTCATAGAGAATCATAATTACAGGACATGGATGAAGATCTTGCGAGATCTATGTTAACAGACGAGAACAGGACACAACATACTTTCTTACATATTAGAGATATTAAGACCTTAAGCACCCGAATTTGGTAAGACGGCTTTTAGTTTTCGCGGCCGAGTATTATGGAATGACAGGCAGAAACGTCTTTAATTCCACAATCAGATTTCCTGCTATTTATAAGGGAACTGTTTCAGTATGAGTGCTCTTGTTTTTATTTGGACTGAATAGATGTTTTAAGTGCTATCTGTTATCTCCTGTATTGTAAAGTTGGCCAGGGCTCGCTAAAAAAAAAAAGAGATTTAATCTCAATGTGACTACCATGATTGAACAAAAGAAAATAAAAATATAATATATACGGTATACACATCCCCTCGTCGCTCGCAGTCATTCGGCTTCTACATACGAATAACAGATTAACGTAAGTGCAGTGTGGTCGTTTTTCCTGATTTAGACTTCATACAGTCTCCTCACGTACAAATGGCCTGCCATGATGGGGTTGCCCTGTAATAATGCATTTATCAGAGCATGCACACGCGCACACGCACACACACACACACACACACACACACACACACACACACACACACACACAGTAAACACACATGTACACAGTAGCTGCATGTCAACAGGGGAAAATGACTCTGGAGAAAATGGTGCGAATTGTTTTAGGAGGTTAATTAAGTCATTGCTGGTGACAGAACTGAATGGCTGAGAGCAGATGAGAAATGAAAGAGAGAGAGAGAGAGAAAGAGAGAGAGAGAGAGAGTAATGAGAAATAACCCGACAATGAATCAGTGTTCGAGGGAAAAGGGTTTGTACTCTGTGTGTATGTGTGTGAAAGAGAGAGAGAGAGAGAGAGAGAGAGAGAGAGAGAGAGAGAGAGAGAGAGAGAGAGAGAGAGAGAGAGATTGTATGCACAAGATCACAAGCTTGTCTCTTCTCAAAACTTCACCTTACCATAATTGAGGACAAAAAAAAAACAAAAAAACAAAAAAAAAAAACAAGTAAGGAATAAAACACTTGGGGTCGTGTTGTTACGGGAAAATAATCAACGATGCGACCGTGTGATGAGGCGGAGTTACTGTTACCACTCCAAAGGTGATTATTTTCTAGTAACTGCATTTCCGGAGTGTTTTATTCCTCTTACACCATTTGATAATTTTTCATGTGTTACATAAAGACATATCGTACCTTTTTATCCATTTATAGTTACGTTTAATGTTACGGAACGTCCGTGAAACAAGTTAGTTCCTGTTATCACTTACCTTATAGCAGCTATAAACGGTCGTTCCCTCATCTCTCTTTTTTTCCTTTCTTTTGAAGTTAATAAGTATAAACGTATATAAACTCCTTGAAAACATAGTTACTGTTACCAAGCACTGACAGTGGAGACTCCTTCCTTAAACGCTAAGAAAATGTCTCCTTAAAGATGTTGTTTTATACTAAAAATCTACACTTGTAATTGGCTTAGAATTTTAGTGTAAAGTTGTGCTGTGTTTGGTTTTTTTTTCCATGGAAACCTCCTCTGTTATTTGCAGATTTATGATGTTTTTTAGGGCTTTGGTTCAAGCAGCTTATCTGTTAAACGTGTCAGATTACTTCTCTTAGCTGGCATTAAAAGGAAACACTCAGCCAGCAGACGTATGTAGCGTTTTAAAGTCTGGCCCATTTCTCTAAACGTGGCACACGTGATAGATCATCGGAGAGCTACTAAAAAGCCAAAAAAAAAAAAAGAAAAGCATGAGAGAGCTTGGCCAAGTCTTTTAACATCTATTAGTGGTGCTAGACGTTATATACAGTATCTCACAAAAGTGAGTACACCCCTCACATTTTTATAAATATTTTATTATATCTTTTCATGGGACAACACTGAAGAAATGACACTTTGCTACAGTGTAAAGTAGTGAGTGTACAGCTTGTATAACAGTGTAAATTTGCTGTCCCCTCAAAATAACTCAACACACAGCCATTAATGTCTAAACCACTGGCAACAAAAGTGAGTACACCCCTAAGTGAAAATGTCCAAATTGGGCCCAAAGTGTCAATATTTTTTGTGGCCACCATTATTTCCAGCACTGCCTTAACCCTGTTGGGCATGGAGTTCACCAGAGCTTCACAGGTTGCCACTGGAGTCCTCTTCCACTCCTCCATGATGACATCACAGAGCTGGTGGATGTTAGAGACCTTGCGCTCCTCCATCTTCCGTTTGAGGATGCCCCACAGATGCTCAATAGGGTTTAGGTCTGGAGACATGCTTGGCCAGTCCATCACCTTTACCCTCAGCTTCTTTAGCAAGGCAGTGGAGGTGTGTTTGGGGTCGTTATCATGTTGGAATACTGCCCTGCGGCCCAGTTTCCGAAGGGAGGGGGACCATGCTCTGCTTCAGTATGTCACAGTACATGTTGGCATTCATGGTTTCCTCAGTGAACTGTAGCTCCCCAGTGCCGGCAGCACTCATGCAGCCCCAGACCATGACACTTCCACCACCATGCTTGTCTGTAGGCAAGACACACTTGTCTTTGTACTCCTCACCTGGTTGCCACCACACACGCTTGACACCATCTGAACCAAATAAGTTTATCTTGGTCTCATCAGACCACAGGACATGGATCCAGTAATCCATGTCCTTAGTCTGCTTGTCTTCAGCAAACTGTTTGCGGGCTTTCTTGTGCATCATCTTTAGAAGAGGCTTTCTTCTGGGACGACAGCCATGCGGACCAATTTGATGCAGTGTGCGGCGTATGGTCTGAGCACTGACAGGCTGACCTTCCACCCCTTCAACCTCTGCAGCAATGCTGGCAGCACTCATACGTCTATTCTGCAAAGCCAACCTCTGTATATGATGCTGAGCACGTGCACTCAACTTCTTTGGTCGACCATGGCGAGGCCTGTTCTGAGTGGAGCCTGTCCTGTTAGCTGCACCCTGAAGCTGCATCTCAGTTTCAGGGTGTTGGCAATCTTCTTATAGCCTAGGCCATCTTTATGTAGAGCAACAATTCTTTTTTCCAGATCCTCAGAGAGTTCTTTGCCATGAGGTGCCATGGTGAACTTCCAGTGACCAGTATGAGAGAGTGTGAGAGCGATAACACCAAACTTAACACACCTGCTCCCCATTCACACCTGAGACCTTGTAACACTAACAAGTCACACCGGGGAGGGAAAATGGCTAATTGGGCATCAGTTTTTAGGAATAATTTGATGAAGAAAAAGGATCTGTAGCAAGGGTTTGTATTTAGGGCTGTATGATGTACACTCATTACAGGTTTTATACAGGTATAGTGCTAAAAAGGTTTTAAAAAAATAATAATAAAAACTTCTGGTCAATAATAACAAGGTAAATATGCTTCAGTGTGCATTCATATTCTGCGCTAGAAGGTCAATTAGCTCCATTCAATAAGATCTCCGTTGTTACCCAAGCAGAAATTCAATAAAGTTCATGGGTCAACAGCCAGGTGTTCAAAAAGAAGTAGACTAATCATTACAAATATGTAAGGACACAAAAGACACAAAAAAGGACAGAGTAATTTGTGGTTGTGGTTGAATGGACTAAAAATTGAGACCAATTACAAAGCACCATGTAGGCTATAAATTAGCTTAAAAGTCGTCAGGTTGAAAAGCATACTGGGGCTTAGAGTCAATTCCAGAATTATCGGCACCCTTCCTAGAGTGATATTTGGAGCTTAAATGTAAAATTTAGCAAGGTATGTTTTTATTTTTTTTTTACCAGTATTGTCAATATTGCCACCATTTTACGCGATAGCTGGCTCCTCTAGGAGGACGATGAGGTCACACACGTTTCTGCATCTTTTTAAACTGCTGCTCATGCCACGCCACGGTGCAGCTGGACACTGGGAGGAAAATGCAATCCGTACTCTTCTACATCTATGAGCTAACAGATGGAAAAGACCAGCTAGTGTCAGTGTGATTGACAGGAGATCAGACCCGCCCCACCCAGAGAGCACACCCATTTTTTTTTTATCTCTTGGGCTCCCAGCCACGGGTTGTTGCATCATCTTCGGCATTCAAACTCAATAAAACGTAAATCTCCCGAAGACAGATCATATGACCATTTCTAAATTAGTGCATTCTTTCGTATGAAACACTGGTTTCAAAATTATCGGCACCCCAACAGTTTACATGGTGGTGTGATGACAACAATCTGTCTTGGTGTGATGAGAACAATCTCTCTCTGAATGTCCAGCAAGACCACGGAGATGATTGTGGATTACTGGGAGTTCCTATCTACATCAATGGGATGGAGGTGGAGAGAGTTAAGAGCTACAAGTTCCTTGGTGTTATAAGTTCCACATAAGTTCCAAGGATCTCTCCTGGAGCCTCTACACAGTCACAGTGGTGAGAGCGGCCCGTCAGTGTCTCAACTTTCTGTGGAGGCTTAGTTTTGGCATTTCTTCTGACATCATGTCAAACCTCTACTGCTGAACCATAGAGAGCATTCTGACCGGTTGCATCATGGCAGCTGCTCTTCATCTGCCTGAAAAGCTCTTCAGAGAGTGGTGAGAACAGCAGAGGTCTTCACTGGAAATAAACTCCCGGCCTTACACGACATTTACCGAACACGCTGTTTGAGAAAGGCCCGCAGTATCATTAAGGACTGCACTCACCCTGCTCGCTACCTGTCTGGCAGACACTTCCGTTGCATCCAATCACAGACAACCAGACTGAAGAACAGTTTTTATCTTCAAGCCATCAGATTACTTAACAGCCAATAGTCCTTAATCTAGCACTGCGACGCAGTTTTTATTTACCTTATTACATTACAGCAACATCTCAAACATTCATGTCTAAATATGTGTTTGTTCATATCTAATAAGTGTTTGTACTGCCAATGTCTGAATCTGAGCCTCATTGCAAGCATTTCAATGCCCAGTGTACCCAGTGTAAATAACAAATAAATGACTCTTGACTCTAACATATAATGAAGTGTCAACACCGAGTCTCTTCCTGTAATGTCTAACAACGTCGTAGGCACTTGTAAAGGATCTTGCCCCGCTCCTACATCCACAACATTTTAAGTTCCTTTATATTCTCTGGTTTCTGTACGTGGGCGTTCCCTTCAATTCACACTACATTCATAGGATTCGAATACTGAGACTGGGATGGTCATTGAAAACAGAGATTCTGTGTCCCATGTTTGTTTATGCTTGATTTGGATGTACTGTATATTTGGGGTTATTATCTTGGTAAAGGATCCATTTACAGCCAAGTGTTAACCTCCTGGTAGAGGGGTTAAAATACCCTGTTACGTATCAGAAGTCATAATGAAGTCATAACGGCAACAATCTTCATCATCAGCCACAAAACAGACCTAAAACACTGGCCAGTAGGTTTTGAAAGCTTTTTAAATGATGACGCTGATTGAGATCGATGACTTTTTTTTTTTTTTTTCCATACTGCTTAAATTGTATTTTATACAATTTATACCTGACTTGAACAAGCTCAAAAACCATCTTGAAAAATGATTCGGTTTTGGCTAAAGCCAACAACAGATCTCTTGGACACTGAGAGCGAGAGAGAGAGAGAGAGAGAGAGAAAGAGAGAGAGAGAGAGAGAGAGAGAGAGAGAGAGAGAGAGAGAGAAGGATAACAATATGTTTGCATTTGTTTTGAATATTCTTTAGGTGTGTCAATAATTTTGCCGTACAGTTTCGCATGGGGGAAAAAAAATACTATTATTAAGAAAAAAAGAAAACGGCACTGATTCTGGTGATGACTCAGTTGCGTTTGCGTTCCTGAAGATCCGGAATTGGTTCAAAAGTGAGAACTCTGAACCTTTTTTTTTTTTTTCTTCAGCTCTGCTGGCGGCGAAAGCAAAACGTTTTCTGCTCGGCTTCAAAGATGCGTGGCACTCCTTCGGGCTGTCGGGACATCCGTGACTTTCTGTGAAAATGGTAAGTGCTTTATTTCCATTTCCTGAATAAGGTGCGCCTTGGCTGAGTGAAACAAAGAAATGAAATCAGGTCTGTTGCGATGCTGACTAATAGTTCTCTTTTGTCTTTACAGTTGAGAAAGCACGGAGACGCAGAGTCTCCAGAGACGGCACAAACCTTTTACAAACCTGAGGCTGACGTAGCTGAAAATAGCTAAAAATATCCTCTGATGTGTGTTACCAATATAAACTAATATAAAACGGACGCGTAATTATCCTTCATCAAAAATAATCAGCTGACTCATATTGTAGCTTCCTTTTATGGTAAACGTATTCAATCTGATACATCACCAGAGACACGGAAAGACTGGGAAGGGTTGATAAAGGCATGAGGGTCACTCAGTACATTTATGGCCTGAAGCCATTTCTCTACTGCCCCATTTACTAAATTTGGGCACAGCCACAACGTGCACACGGTTATGAAGCCTTAGATGAGAGAAGAATATTGAGGTGCTGTTATGCAATGTGGAGGTCTCGAAGATTTTTAAATAAAGAAAACAGCTGATGTGACATTTCGCTGTTCATACTTAAGTGGATTCATATTGATTTATAGTGTATTTTAGGAATTTCTGGAACTTCTATGGTGCTGATGAAGTGATTTATAGAGACCTGATCGGTAAACGGTGAAATTACCAAATCTGAGAAAGTTTAAGTTAAAGAAATATTGGCACCCTTCAGGAGAGTAAGCAAAATAATAAAATAAAATATCCACTTAAACATATCATGACCGTAGCATTATAAGGTTCTACCTCGAGAATGAATCGGAGATTGAATCGTATCGTATAATACTAAGGTCACAATACGTACAAAATATGTAGAAGAGGATATTATAAATTATTAACTGCTCTAAGTCTTCTGAAACGTACTTAATTTGACCAAAATTAAGTTGCAAACACAAAAGAGGCACGAAAGACGCAGAGGTCTGTCGACCTGCCTAAGTCAGGTAATGGATATAAAAATAAACTGTGCATAAGCAGTTAAAAACACAATGAAGCCAATCATATAAGAACATTTAAAAAGTCTGAAACTGTTGAACATCTGCCAGGAATGGGAAGCCTGATCATACTAACCCTGGAGCTGACTTTAAATGAACTAAATGAATTAAAAATGTTAGCAAGCAATGGTAAAGAAATCCTCTCAAGGAAAGGATGCACAATGCAGATCACAAACAAAGCAAAATTATTCCTATATTTTAATTTCTAGTCCAAAACCTACAGTATGCTTTTACCTACCACTTGACATGACCACATGATTGTATCATTTTGTATGATTACACTGACACCTATTACGTACGTTCTCCCTACATCGTCTGTACTGTTAGTAATTTCCCGACTCACGTTGCAGTCCAGCAGGTCGATGCTGTCCAGGCTCTTGCTGCGATGAACTCGTCCCTTTATCCTGCGCAGTGACGGCTTCCCCTGGCTCACCGCCGCCCCGGGGGGCACCTGACCAGACGAGGTGGCAGCATCGGAGCTGGGGGGCACCCTGGGGCACAAATGCAAAACGACAAGTTCATAATATCAGACTTGGAACTATAAACTTAAATCAGAGTGACATTCGAGAACAGAGTTGGCTCTTCGTGAAACGTGAAAGAAATGCAACGTGAAAGCAATAAACCCGTCATATCCACCATTTTACCTGATAGTTGTACGGACAGACGTGGAAAATATCGACCATGGCGGAGGTAGCAGGCTAGCAAATAAACTAGCAAATCTTAGCTAATGTGAATGCTAGAAATGAGTCACGAGTCAGCTAAAGAAGTAAATCAACTCATACAACAGTTAACATCTTTAATGTACTGAGAATTGGTTATATGGTTCCCATCAAATTCCTGTAGATTCCCATTAGGAATTTTCTGGATACTATTAAATGATGATAATCATCTGACCAAGATTTGAAAAGCTTTCAGGAACCATTAGGAACCACACTTTTCATTACGCTACCATTACAGACCACCAGAAACACATTAAAACCCACCAGGAACCACTAAAAACCTCGAGTGGTTTCTAATGACACATTTTCTCTTCGCAATGAAAACTGGTGTCATCTGGGTTTTTTTTTTTTCTGACACGGTTTAGAAAACATATTGTCTAGGTGGGTTTTTTTTTAAATAATTTTTTTTTTTTTTTTTTACACACTCTCAACCTTTAAGCTTTCTTGTCTTTTGCATCACACAGTTCTCTCAGTAGGTGAAAAACACTGAGCGCTGTGTTCCACGTTTAGACTCAGTGCCTTCCAAATTGGACAAGAGCTCCAACACGGCTCTGTCAAGTCTTATAGGTAGTCTCAGAGAAAACTAAAGAGACTTCATAAACACGGGAAAGGAAAGGAGAGGAGTGGAAACGTTTTTCTCTGAGCGTTTCTTCATTTTTAAAGGCTTTTTCTCCCTGTTGGTTTGGAGGGCAATTCGAGGCAAGTGTGCAAAAGTGGTTTTAATATTAAGTGACAGCCGAGGGCCCAGTGTGAGGTACGAGCCGTAATCCTTCACTTCTCTCTCTCTCTCTCTCTCTCTCTCTCTCTCTCTCTCTCTCACACACACACACACACACATACACACACATACCCTCCTTTCTGTATCTTATTCTCTTTCTCTCATTCTCTTACTGTAGACTGATAGAATTTCAGGTGATGTTATTAATCTTGCTTCAACAGCTGTACAAACAATTACAATGACCAGAAATAAATCAGAGTTAAAATGCCATAGTGACGGAAATTAAGGTCATTAGGCACTTGTAATAATACCTGTAACATTAGGTGCATCCAATAATCGCAGTCGAAGTCCATAACATAGCTCAGAGCACAGGCAAGCAGCATGAAACTAGGAATATCTATCATAATCTCTGACACCGAACCTTGGATGACGGCTAGGAAACCCGAGTCCTAGGACTTTGAAACACAACAAAAACAAATACACATACTAATCAATGCGGTAACATAGAACAGGTGCACACGAGGGTCGTGTGATATTACACTGCAACAATACTTTATTAGAATCTGGTATTAGAAATGCCTGTGAAAGAAATTGTGTTTATTATGTTGCCTTCTGGCTCTCTCTTTTAGTTATGCTGTCATAGCTAGTATTGTAGGAGTCCCTGCTTGCACTCTGCACACAATGTACATTGTCCTTAACCATTATCTGGCAATTAGCATACCTAATAATCTCTCTCTCTCTCTCTCTCTCCGCATGCTACTCCTGAGATACCAGTGATCCTGACCCCTTCTGCTCTCTGGACCTGCCCGATCCATCCTGATGCCCTACTTCTGCTTGGAGTTCTCATCACTTGGAAACCACTCGCTGTTGCTGAGGATGGCCCCACATAGACAGCCTAAAGATACACTTAAAAACCATGAAGATGGCTTTAGGACTGCAATTGATACAAACAGTTTTGCTGCGATGGCTTAGGACTACGATTGCTATGATAGCTTTAGGACTGCAATTGCCATGAACAGTTTTGCACTCAAGTCTCCATCAGTGAACAGTGGATTTCCTGGTTACAAAATTGCGCTATTTGACCATGTAGTACACAGGTATTGAAGGGAATTATTTATAATCGGTATATATATATATATACATACATCTGGTATCACCCAGATGATGATGGGTTCCTTTTTGAGTCTGGCTCCTCTCAAGATTTCTTCCTCATATCATCTCAGGGAGTTTTTCCTTGCCACGGCCCATTGTTAAAAGTGCTATACAAATAAAACTGAATTGAATTTAATTGCATTTTGAAGATAAAACACAAACTTGGAGGAAACCGCAAGCAGTGGTCACTTTCAAGGCTGTTAATGGTTACATAACAGGTGTAACTCCGGTGCACTCGGTACAGCAATCAAGCCTAAGTGCATTACGGCTTATGGACTCGTCATAAGGCTCGAGTTTATCGTACGAGTCCATATGCCATAACGCATTAGGAGCTTGGAGCACTTCAGAGTTCCACGCCTTTGGTCGATGATTTTGATGATCATTCTCATTGTCTCCTGTGAAAACTACAAAACCTCAATGATAGCCTCGAAGGCAACCAGAGCCTGCGATTTCTTCTTCTACAAAAGAAACAATAACTTCACCAAATTCTCAACGTGCCTCATTTTAACAAATGAACATGAACGCTCTCATATGTACCGTCTCGTCATAGTATTATGACGTTACAATATGACTTTTTTTTCTCAAGATACTTTATTCTCGAAATATATAGCAGCATTTTTTCTTGTAATATAAGACATTGACTTACTTCTTGAAATATTACGACATTATTTTTGCAATCTTGTATTATTATATAAACAGTGGTCCTAAAACACAGTTGTAATGCGCCAAAGAATCAAGTGTTTTTAGAAGTAAAACACTGCGACTCTTTTGAGACCTGAGCTCCATCAATGTTGCATTAGGAAGCCCAAAAATAACACGATGTCCCACTTGGAGTTGGAAACAGAGGAGGTCTGTGCTGCCTAACATCAGTCTGTGAACCGAAACACCACTGAATCAACATCCAAAACCCAACCTAACTGGGCTACAATCAGAGTGCAAAAGTATGTACACCCTCAAACGAAAGAAATTGCTCAGTCAAACCTAACATTGAATAGTCGAATAGTGCATTATACATTAAGTTACATGTAGGAGACAACGATTATCCTTAATGGCCGTTAATTGAACTATCGATGCAAAGAGAGGTTTGCAATCAATGTGCAAATTTAACTGAAAGTGCTGCTTACGCAAGTGCCTTAAACCTTTTCAAATAGATATGTAGTGTTTATCATATTTTCCAGCACAGGCTGGTTAAAAAAGTTCTGATTGGACTGAATAACAAAATATATTACAAAACATATTACACATGAGTCTACCAATTTCTTCTCCAAGGTGCAATATTTGGATATTAGGTATTATGGTAATTGTGTTGTGTTGTTTGTGATGTATTGTGTTGTAAACTGTGTTGAATGTATCATTGTGACCAAACACCAAGAGAAATTCCTAATACATGTAAATGTATGCATGTATATGACGAATAAAATGATTTTGATTCTGATATAAAGGTTTTTGTTAGAAAGATGTGGGCCTTGAAAATCAAATGCAAATAGAAAAATACTAAACCGTTTGCAGTTTACCGCATAATTCCTACATTTTTAGACACAAAGCTTCATCGTCACTGACTCCAACTGACTCTGGCTCACTACCTGCCATTCTGTTTTCTTTACTTTGTCAAGTTGTGCTGAAAAAACAAAACAAAACCCCATCTTGCTCTGCCTCTAACTTTTACGAGAGCCGTGACGACTTTTATGACCTGTAAAACTGGTGAGTCATAAATCATCAGCAGCAGATAGCATGTGTTCTCCGAGGCTCTGCAGACAGGACACAACGTCTTTGACACTCACATGTCACTTGCCAAAACCTGTCCCTGGGCCTCAGCGATGACTCATGCCATGTCCAATTGCATTCAGTCAAGATTAACATTGCCAAAGCGCTAACAGTCCAAACAAAACTTTTCCATCGAAGTGGTCAGCTTTCAGAAGATCTTAATGCACTTCCTGATTTCTGTATACAGTCAGAGGTGCGAGCGCTTTAACATGAGGTAACCAGAAGTGTGACACGGATCACGACCCTGATTAGACGGGCTAGACAGATCTGACAGATGGAGGGAGAGATTAGGAAAATAAGATGTGTGTATGAGACGTGACAGTACAACGGTCACCAAGTGATGCCAGATAGGGTCCGGGGTCAGGGTCTGTCACGGTTGACCCAGTTGACATGGTTCTCACGAACAGGTGCATTATGGGATCAGTCTTATAGAGCCAAGTCCGAGTAGGACAAAAGGAAGGACAATTAGAATAGGACACTTTAAAACAAGATAAGGCAAAGAGTCAGTGGTAGCTCAGTGGTTAAGATGTTGGGCTACTGATCAGAAGGTTGTGAGTTCAGACCCCAGCACTACCAAACTGCCACTGTGGGCCCTTAAGCAATGCCCTTAACCCTCAACTGCTCAGCTGTATAAATGCCATAAATGTAAATGAGTCAGGTGATTGACAAAAGAGGCATAAAGTGGGCAAGACTAAATGTAGGGATCATGTGCACGGGGATCATAAATAAGGCAAACAATATAGGATCAGCACCCAAGTGTTAGTAAATGCATTTAACCCTTCCTCACAGTACCCTGCCATTTCGGACAGTATCAGTCAGCATGAAGAAACGGATTACTTTATCGCCGCAAGTATGTTATAAGATTAGTCAGGACACTGTTGGGTTTCTGTGTGTAGAGTATCGTGACTCTGTGTTTAGCTGCTGGTGAGCAGGGCGATGGGAAACGGGAGGGGTGTGAGCCTCCTGCTGGGCAAACAATTAACACCTCTCCACAATAACGTTGGTACAGAGATAAAACGGACAGCACGACTAAAGTGTAAACCACCGCATACAAAATGATAACATTTAAACATAGTAGGGTAGGTAAAACAAAGAATTCATAAAAACTCGAGTGTCTACTTTCAAATGAGACATTATCCACTACTGCAGAGTGTGACATCACAAATAAATTCAATGCCGAACACGGGCAGAACCCAAACAGGCGCAAATTTCATTTTTGGCCTCTGGTAAAAAAAAAAAAAAAAAAAAAAAAAAAAGATTTAACGTTGATAGAGTTCAGGTGTGCATTATTAGAAGTCTGAAGACATTATTATGGGGTTCATGGGTTTGAGGTTGAGGAAGCAGGCAATGATATGACATACCCTTAGGACAGAAATTTCTCATTTCTAATCACATGACAGCTACCAACCAGGGAGGGTGAAGGGCAACACGTGCTTCATCTGAGACACGTAAAGCCACTGAAAGCTTTTCAAACTGCGTCACACAGCAGCGTAACGCGCTCTGCTGGAAAACACTAACTTTTGCTGTGATTGACAGGGGAGAGAGAGAGAGAGAGAGAGAGAGAGAGAGAGAGAGAGAGAGAGAGTACGTCCCTCCCACTCAGAGAACAGGAACAATTTCGCTCTCTTGGACTCCCGGTCACGGATTGTCGTGGCATCGTCGAGATTCGGACCTGTTTTAAACCCATTTCCATGACAACAAATTTAAAAACACTATATAATAACACAGGAACTGAACAGAACAGGTCGTCTGTTGAAAGAAATACGCCTCCGTTACCTCCTAAATCCCAATTTAACTCCCTTAATCAAGTGCAGAAAAAAATAGTGTGACAAGTGTATGAGTGCTTTGAGTCACTCTGGCTTCTAGCATATGATTCATGGACAATCAGACAAATTTGCGTTATGTCCGCTCATGGCAAAAACTAACTCTCAATGAGTTCTTCTGAACTGCTGCTGCTGTGTGCCACTTTAATGGCATCGGAAAAACTGAGTGTGAGGACACGTGTGTGTGTGTGTGTGTGTGTGTGTGTGTGTGTGTGTGTGTGTAAGAGAGCGAGAGATTTTTTTTTTAGGTTAGCAGTGTTGTGTGGGCTGATTTACTACCACTGAACACATTATCCCAACTGGTTCTTGAGTGTTGTTGGCCTCTTGCCGGAAAGAAGTGTGTACATCTGATAACACTAAGCTCTCTTACACACACGCTTTTGTCTCTGTAGTGTGTGTTTATAATACACTTTAGGCATCAATGACTGGGGACCGGAAAAAAATAAAAAATACTGGTGCTATTTGTGTGCATTTCACTTGTTGCTGGAGCTTGTTTCTGTGATACAGGAAACAGAAAATCCAAACAAAACAGTACAATGTTCAGATATTTTATTAATTAATTAATTTTATTTTTATTGCGCGCTGAGAAAGAGTTTTATTTACAGAGCAAAGACAAATGGTAGTCAATTTTCCAATTTTCAACCAAAGACCAAATTTTCGTCTTTGCCGTTAACGCGATTTTTTGCTGTGCAGTCTCGAGTTCGTGATTTGGGATAGAATACGGCGTAATTCATCGAAGTTCGGTTATCGGCCTGAAGTCATCAGCTTCCATCATCAGCTAGCTTATTTTTTTAGAGCACGAGTCATTAACTGGCAGACCACGACAAATTATTGCACAGGGTTCGAACCAAGAACTCGAAAAATACTGTAGCATGACCGAACAACATATATATATATATATATATATATATATATATATATATATATATATATATATATATATATATATATATATATATATATATATATAAAAACCTGACTGCAGATCAGCAACTCTACTTTATTAAATCTGAGCCATCGTGGCTTCATGTAAATGATTTGGCTGAAGGCATCTCATCAAGGAAGGGAAGAGTTTTTAAGAGCTTTTGTTTTCTTCAAGGGGCGGTGGTAGCTCAGTGGTTAAGACATTGGCCTACTGATCAGAAGGTCATGAGTTTAAACCCCCAGCACTGCCATACCACCACTGTTGGGCCCTTGAGCAAGGCCCTTAACCCTCAACTGCTCAGATGTATAAATGAAATAAGGAAATCTGCCAAATGTAAAGACTTTCTTAGATTTTTTTTTTGTATTTTATTTACGCATTTTATTTACATGACTAACAACCTGATAACATAGCTTAACGATGAAAAAAACTAGACGGAGAAGTGTGCGTTTATTCTCGGCTTCAAGTTCAAAACATATGTCTCATCTGTTCCGACTCCCTGACCCCAGTCAAAAGTGGTGACGTGAAGCACTATTCACGAACCATGTGTTTTATTTAGGCAGATAAAGTAATCGTTCATGGTTACGCATTAAACGGTAACTCTTGTTGCTGCTTATTCATGTCCGTTACTTATTTAGACCTTTGTAAGCGAATACTTTTATGTTGCTGGATCTTCAAAAAGTACCCATGCTACAGAGTCTATAGTTCCCGGTTGCTTAGTAACAGTATTTTCAGAGCTGTAACCATCTGAATCCTGAACACATCGCTTGCTTGTTTTAAACCGTCAAAAGCACGAGGTCCGGAGTTTCTTGTAAACACAACATCATTTCTTGTCACTGTAGCTGTCGGTAATTAAAGTCTCTAATACGCCTCTTCTCCTTCTCTACCTCTATAATCTGTTCATTCCAGTGGACCGGCACTCGGTTTCTGACAGATGACACACAGATACGTGCCAGGACAGTAAGTAATGGAGCAGGGACTACGAGTAAAGTAAACAGGTCCACAGCTGGGCAGATACTTGTTTGGTGTTGAGGACGCTTTGTAGTGGCAATATTTCATCTTTGGTGGACCTGAAGCTGAGGAAATGTCAGAAAATTGTCAGCCTTGGTGCTTCGACTTGATACTTTTTTAAAATGATACATGATTTACGTATGCATGGGGATATTTTTAACAAAGTACTAGAAAAATATTAATACCCCACGGAAAATGCGTTAGCACGCTTGCCTCGCAACTCCAGGGTCGGGGGTTCAAATCCCGCCTCCGCCCTGTGTGCGCAGAGCTTGCATGGTTTCCTCGTCTCTTGGTGGTTTCCTCTGGGTACTCCAGTTTCCTCCGCCAGTCCAAAGACACGTGTTTTAGTTGCAACCACACCAGTATTTAGTCAGGGTGGGTGCTGATGTTGATACTCAGGATGGGATCAGTACATCACAACCTTTTATAATCCCTCCACTGATAAATTGTCAGTCCGAATGACACAATATGTAAAGATGTAGGCTGACTGGCATTTCCAAATTGTCTACAGTGTGTGAATGGGTGTGTACGATTGTACCCTGCGATGGGTTGGCACCCCGTCCAGGATGTCCCCAGCCTTGTGCCCGGAGTCCCCTGGGATAGGCTCCAGGCTCCCCGCAACCCTGTGTGGGATAAGTGGTATGGAAAATGGATGGATGGATGGATGTACCAATCCCAACCTTTCCATTTTAACGCAATACACAATACTCATCCAATGCTGACATCCTCTAAGTAACCTAACGACTCTGTGCAAGCTTCTGCTTCTGTTGCCTGTAGTGATGGGAATTCCGGCTCTTTTCACCGAGTCAAATCATTTGCCTCAGCTCACTGATAAAAGTCAGCTCTCCCAAATGATTCACAGCACAGTTTACAATATTTTGATCAGTAACGGTTCTGTTGTGCCCGTTCTACCTTCTAATGCTGATATTTGTGCTTTGTTAAGAAGATATATTTCCATTTATCCTGGAAACTGATCATGGTAAACCTCTAATACACACTTGAATTTATACAGTGCATTTTCAACCATCTCTGTCATGCTGCTTCACATACACAGCTGGGAGACAAACACAGATGTTGAAAAGACGTTTCCATGGAAGCATTTCGATTAAATTACATGACAAGAGTAATGGAATTGCCTTGCTCTATAAAAAAGGGGAAAAAGGTTCCCCTAAAACGCTCTAACGCTCCCAACATTCATCTAAAAGGCCTGACTCGAAGAGTCGACTCATCGAATCATTCGCAAACGAGTTGCCACCACATCAGTATTTGGTCAGGATGGGATCAGTAAATCACTACCTTTTATAATCCCTCCACTGATAAATTGTCAGTCTGAACGACACAATATGTAAAGATGGATTCGTGAGGTGGAAGAGCTCCTTAATGAACTCAATATTATACATCATTAATGATGGCACTGAGCTGTGTGTTATAAATGAATGATCCTGCCTATGTATCATTATGAGAGAATAAATCCAGACAAATTTAATGAGGTCCTTAATCAGATCTTATAAGCAGTTTAATGAGACGTCTCGAGTGGACACGATGACATCATGCGAGGTTTCCGTGTCCAAGCCGCGAGTTCGAAAGACCACAGAATATCCTAAATCCATCAGTTCATTAGATTCATATGGTTGGAGGTGTGTGAAAGGTGTGTTTGTGTGTGCGCTGAGCAGGGGTAAATTTGGCTGTAGACGGTCTGCTCTTGGGCTGAATTTGATGGGACGGCCAGTCCTGGACTAATTGGCAGTCGTTTGAAATCTGCACCACTTGTAGATGATTT
Source organism: Cranoglanis bouderius (assembly GCA_023630585.1). Lineage (NCBI taxonomy): Eukaryota > Metazoa > Chordata > Actinopteri > Siluriformes > Cranoglanididae > Cranoglanis > Cranoglanis bouderius. Next base: position 3,034,782 of record CM042555.1, read on the forward strand.
TCCTCACAGTGGAATGATGCATTTCAAATAATCTGGAGATCTATTCAAATCCCTTGCCAGACTCACAGGCTTCCACCTTGGCATGATGACACCACACACCTCAATAACAAAGTGAACACCAGACACCAGATTATGAGAGAGGTATAAATAAGACAGGCACCCAATCTTCAACACCTGATTCTAATTTTATGGATTTGAAGGTGTGATATATGTAGGGGTGTACTTACGTTTGCCATGTGACTGATCTGTTTTCTTTTTGTCAATTTAAATTACTGTGAAAATTACTACAGAATGTCAGTTTTATGTGTCATTTGATAGAGTGTATCACCTTTCTTAATAGGCCCTGTTTCAAAGAGGATCAAATGTTTGCTTCTCTAAATATGTAAAAAAAAAAAAAAAAACACACAAAACAACCATTTCCATGGGGTGTACTTATTTCTTCACATGACTGTATGCAGAAGAGGGTGGATAGCGTTTTTCTCCAAGCTGCCCTGTGAGGCAGCCTGAACAGCCATTTAAAATGATCTGAAGACTGATGTGAGGTGTTGATGTGAGTCTTGGAGGAAGTATGTGTTTGTCCCACCCTCCTAAGCTGGTAGCCGTGATAGTCATAGAGGTGAAGTAGCTAGTGGGTGGGAATTGGCAAAACCAGATTGGAGGGGGAAAAAAGAGAAAAGTATACACGATATAATGGGAACCACTCTAGCAACATAAAAAGGGTGTAGCTAAGTGTTGGCCAATAAGACATTATCATTATTATTATTATCATTATTATTATTATTATTATTATTATTATTATTATTATTACAAAGTGCGGTTACAAATGTCACATGATGTCACATGAACAAGTTGGTAAATTTCAATGTGCTGTTATAGACTAGTTTGAATAATAAGTAAAGGCCACTACAACATCTCTGGGAAATCTGAAAATTCATTGAATCATTTTCTATGGATGTGGGTTAATATTTTGGTTCAGCTCAGATTAACACCCCAATAAAGTCATTGGGTATCACCTGGCCACCCCTGGTTTAGTGCCTTTTATTTCTGACACTCTACTAACTCTAGGGCCTAAATCCCAATTAACCTTTAACTGTTAAATGGATAGTATAAAACCAGGTTGGTTTAATTCTATGAAATATACTGTATGTGCAGCACACAATAGCCTACTAAATTATAAAAAAGGCGTCATTTAGATCATTTTTGCTCCTTCTTTGCAAGGAAAGAAAGAGTGACAAAAATGAAATAGAAAGCAATGCAATAAAGGAAGAGTGACCAAACTGTAATAAGATTGAGTGAAAGAAAGGAAAGATAATAAAGGTATAGAGTGAATGGGAGCGTCTCACTTCCGCAAACAGAGGCTGAGCTGAGACGCGCGTGCACCTTGACAACGGATCTCGAGATGTCACACTCATCTCACACACACACACACACACACACACACACAGTTCTCTGGTTTTCCTTCTTCTCCGTCTCTGTTCCTCTTTTACTGAATCTTACCCATTCATGCATTTCCTCGTGCTGTCGGGTATTCATTCACGCGCTCCCCGGTTCATTCACACTTTTTTCGTTTCTTTCTTTCTTTCTTTTTTTTTTTTTTTTTACTCACCACAGCTGTCTTTTCGGAGGGATGCAATCGTCTTTGTTGGACGCGGTCACTCCCATAGCCATCTGCATAACCGTGATGTATTTCTGGTACTTCATGTTACAGTAGGTTACAGTCCACTCCAACATACACGCATACACACGCGCGCGCGCGCGCTTTAAAACACCCTGAAATATATCTATGTAAAATAAAAGACATACGCGCACACACGCACACAGGTGAGCATGAAAGCAAAAGCTCTTTAGAGGTGTGCAGGGCAGGTTTGCGCGCGCGCGCCTCGGTTACTCTCAGAGCGCCATTTCCGAGTGACAGGCAACAACACGACGAGCCAAACTGAGCCAAAGCACGGCGATACTACGCTCCATGTCTGCCACGTCTCCGGTTTAATCTCATTAGCGCTCAGAATAGCCGGTTAATCCGTTTCAGCCGTTCAGTGGCGGTCAGGAGACGAGCTGCGCTTTGTTTGTTTCTTTATTTGGTTGTTTGTCTGTTTGTTGGTTTGGATCACCACCGCGCGCGTGCAAAAAAAACAAAAAACAAAAACAACCAAAAAAAAAAAAACACACACACACAAACTTTTCGGTTTGCGAATAGATTAAAATTATAGGGGGAAAAAATGAGCAAAACAAGATAGATAATAAAGCGCGCGCGGACGACAGGGGGAGAGGGGGAAAAAAGAAGAAAGCGTCGCGCGAGTGGCAAGACAGGCAAAGAAGAGCGCGTGCGCGTGCGTCCGTGCGCGAGGCAGGAGCGATGTACGCGTGAGAGAGAGAGAGAGAGACAGAGCGAGCGAGAGAGAGAGGGAGTAAATAAAAGGGGAAGAAAGAAAACGAGAGAGGGAGGAAAAGGAGAATATTTGAGAAAAGATGTAAGTAAAAGAGGTGGGGGGGGTAAAGGATGGGAGCGACACAGAGTGAAGGAAGAGTGTAAAGACAGGAAAGGAGGAAGAAAGAATGAGAGAGAGGGGGGAAAGGGGAGAATGTAAGAAAAAGGAAGTACAGGAGGGGAGAGAGAGAGAGAGAGAGAGAGAGAGAGAGAGAGAAAGAGGGAAATGGGGGGCTGAGAACAGTGGGGGGGGGGGGTGAAAAGGTGGAAGTAAAGGATGAGAAAGAGGGAAAGACAGACACAGCAGGGTGGGATGAGAAGTTGAGAAAGGGGAAAAGGATGAGAGAGAGAGAGAGAGAGAGAGAGAGAGAGAGAGAGAGAGAGAGAGAGGCAGACAAAAAAAAGTAAAAGAAAGAAATAAAGAGCAAGAGTGCAGGACAGACACACAGCAGGAGAGAAAGGATGAGAAAAGAAGAAAAGTAAAGGATGAGAAATAGAGGCATACACAAAAGTAAAGGAAAGAGGAAGAAAGAGTGAGAAAGCAAGAATCAGACAGAGAGAGAAAGTGAGATGGGGAGGATAGAAGAAGAAGAAGAAGAAGAAGAAGAGGAAAGTAAAGGATAACAGAGAGAAAGATTCAGACACAAACGTAAAGGAAGGGTGAAAGGAAAAGAAAAGAAAAGAGGGGCAAAGAGTGAGACAGGGAGAAAGAGAAAAAGTGATAAAGGGATGAAGACTCTTTTCCTGTGACAGCATGTCCCAAAGTGTTTTATTCCTCTTATACCTTGTTAACGTGATTTTTTAAATTTATTAAAGAATGATACATCATGCTTTTTGTCCGTTTATAGTTACGTTTACTCTTGTGGAACATCTGTGAAACAAGATAGATGCAAAATCAATCAACCTTCTGACCAATCAGAATGGAGAAGTCAGTAGCGCTGTGGTGTAACAGAAGATAAACAATATGAAACAGTGATATTTATAAAAAGGCCAAACGTTCAGTCGTTTTTACCTCAGCAACCAGAATTAGTTTATCATGAGGAGGAGATAAGGAACTGGTCCTGATCTCATACGTCTCCTTGTCCAAATCTCCAGCCATTCCACAATCTAATCACTGACCAAACGCTGAAGAGATGCTGATGCCTTACATCTGTCATCTATTCAGACTGACGTGATGTTATCGCATTACTCGCCCACTTACTCTGTAACCGCATGAGTCCAAGCTTAGCAACAAGCTCAACAGAGACCCTTATAATGACCTGTAGCAGCCTGCTGACCTTCTTTCAGTCACAATCTGATTAAGTGGCCTCCATCCGATCTCCACCTGCTGTTAGTCCGAGCAAAGCTCAAGCAGCTGAAATAAAAGAGGTAACTAACTACGAAAGTCTACATGTGGATAAAGAGTTGTGTTCGATCATCACAAATGTGTTTAATTTGAAACAATTACTTATATTTTATAAGAAATGTGAAGACGGAAATTGTGAAATTTGATGACTGCATGATGGAGATTGCGCGGGGTTTGGTCTAGCTTCATGATACACATTATTATGTGAATCAAAATGGAAATATAAAAGTTAGCTGAGGTGAACACCGGTCAGGCATAACACCTGCCTAATGTTGTGTAGGTCCCCCTTGTGCCACCAAAACAGTTCTGACCCGTTGAGACACGGACTCCATAAGACCTCTGAAGGTGGCACCAAGATTTTAGCAGCAGATCCTTTCATTCCTGAAAGGTGGGGCCTCTATGGATCGGGCTTGTTTGTTCAGCACATCCAACAGATGCTCGATCAGATTGAGATCTGGGGAATTTGGAGGCCAAGCCAACACCTTGAACTCTTTATCATGTTCCTCAAACCATTCCTGAACAATTTTTGCAGTGTGTCAGGGCACATTATCCTGCTGAAAGAGGCCACTGCCATTAGGGAATACCGTTGCCATGAAGAGGTGTATTTGGTCTGCAACAATGTTTAGGTAGGTGTTACGTTTCAAAGTAACACCCACATGGATGCCAGAACCCAAGGTTTCCCAGCAGAACATTGCACAGAGCATCACACTGTGTCCGCTGGCTTGCATTCTTCCCAGAGTGCATTCTGGTGCCATCTTATCCCCAGGTAAGCGACGCACACGCACCCGGTCATCCACATGATGTAAAAGAAAACGTGATTCATCAGACCAGGCCACCTTCTTCCATTGCTCCATGGTCTAGTTGTGATGCCCATGTACCCATTGTAGGTGCTTTCGGTGGTGGACAGGGGTTAGCATGGGCACTCTGACCGGTCTGCAGCTATGCCGCCCCATACGCAGCAAGCTGTGATGCACTGTGTGTTCTGACACCTTTCTATCATAGCCAACATTAACCTTTTCAGCAATTTGTGCTGCAGTAGCTCTTCTGTGAGATCGGACCAGACGGACTAGCCTTCACTCCCCATATGCATCAATGAGCCTTGGGTACCCATGACCCTGTCGCCGGTTCACCGGTTCTCCTTCCTTGGACCACTTTTGGTAGGTACTAACCACTGCATACCGGGAACACCCCACAAGACCTGCCGCTTTGGAGATGCTCTGACCCAGTCGTCTAGCCATCACAATGTGGCCCTTGCTCAGATCCTTACACTTGCCTATTTGTCCTGTTTTTAACACATCAACTTCAAGTGCCACTTTAACGGGATAATCAATGTTACTCACTTCACCTGTCAGTGGTTTTAATGTTATGGCTCATTGGTGTATATAAGGCTGAAAACATACTCGTAAAACTCTTTGATTCGTACAGTGACAGTACAGTGACAGAAAACAGGTACAAACCTTTCCTAAATGCATGAAGAAAAATCACAAAAAATTACCCTGGTATAGACAGCATGGAGCCGGCGCTCAATAAATTACTAGATAACTATATAAATAACTAATTTAAAACATTTTGTGTTTCAAATCCTGCTTTTATTGTCTTTTTTTTGTTCATCGATCCAAATCTCCAAAACACATGGCATTTCTGTGGGGCTACAGCTCGGTCCTTTGGCTCAATTTAGCACCTCGCATCTACAAAAAATGCTAATGATGTTTGATTCACTTCCTGCAGTCGATTCGAATCACTTCCTCACCAGAATCCACTTGGAAGCGGATCGAGACCACCTCGCTCCGGTGGTCTCGGGCCAGGTGTTTTGGTCTACACCCACGTGTGATTGCTGTGTTCTCACCTGCCTGAAGAACTGCACCGTTGTGAAGAACATACCAGGGTTCCATTTAAGCAAACTAAACGCTACCTATGTGAAAGTACCCTTACAATTTCTCTGGACCAATCCAGAAACTCTGTGTCCTAAAATGGACTGGGAAAAGCAGTCACCTGATTTAGTCATTGATTTGTATATCTTTTTACATACATACATTTACATAATCATTTTCCTACATTTTCTTCTCCCTTTCGTTCTCTCCATTTGTTATGCTGCGGGCTTAAATCTAACCAATACCAGGTCAAAGATCTGTGACATTAAAGATGAAAATAAAATACTTTTATTGTTCACAATGCTGCTTTTATTGTATATAAAAAGGGTTTTCCGGAGCTTTGTGTGCTAACATATATATATATATATATATATATATATATATATATATATATATATATATGTACAGAAACAGCTCAGAGTTTAGCCAAAGCAATGCTGCTAATCATGTCTCCTAAACAGCAGAAACTGTGTTGAAACAGAAATTTGAAATAAAAAGTGAATAAAACACTTACCGGATGTTTTACTAGTCGTCTGATCTGGTCAACTTGGTCTCACTGATGAAAATTCGTAGTTACAATTCACAAGACTCAAGTTGTATGAAAAGTGCTAGGGTCAGGATTAAGGTTAGGGGCGGGGTTAGGGTTAGTACGCTTACTTCTGACTTCACTTCACAAAATCTGACCACATAGCCTTCATTTGTTGGAATCCATCTGAATTGCTCATGCGATCAGTTTAATTTGGTCCCAATTTATTTGGTGGGTTTATTTTTTTCCAGGCATTTATATACCTCCAATTTCACAAGCTTAATTACTTGAAGTGTTTAGCTATGATGAGAAGTCCCTTCCTATGTACACAACCACTGGCTGTAATGACAAAATGAGAAGTAGTGGGTTTAAAAGATACCTTGATAAGCTATTTCTTTCCTCTTACCCATGTGTTATCTGCCCAGTGGGGCTGATTTATAGAGTTCCAGTCCCACAGGAAGGTCCATTAACCTCTGAAACCTCAAAATCATTAACCTCAAGGCCGCTGAAAAACACAGAGAGATCAGTTCATTCTGATCAACCACCAGTGAAACATGTACAATATAAAGACAATTAATTAGTAATGAAGTGAAAAACATCTTAGATGAGGTGGAAAAGCTAGTAGACAAGAACAGTGCATCAAAAACATGGACAGAAAATGATAAATGGAGGCTTAAAAGAATCTAACAAAACTTTAAACCATGAACCATTTAATGTATTTTCAACACAAATTCCTGTTCTAAAAGACATCAGTTTCCCACAAATTAGTCATTCACAATTTGGCCAAATCAGAAGAGTACCATCCTCAATCTTTTTTTTTAAACCCTTGAAGTAAGCTCTTACAGTGTATAAAGGCTTATGGAAGTTTAGGAGGTTTGAGAGAAAATGGTAATAACCCAGTTGTAATCTTTTCTACACACTGTAATTACACTATATGGCCAAAACTATGTAGAAACCTGATCATCACTCCCATGTTTTGGCCTTCCCCAAACTACAAAGCTGTAAGCACACAATTGTATAGAATGTCACTGTATGCTGGAGCAATAAGATTTCCCTTTCACTGGAACTAAGTGGCCCAAACCTGTTTCATCATGACAGTGCCCCCGTGCACAAAGTGAGGTCCATAAAGACATGGTTTGCCAAGGCTGATGTGGAAGAACTCAAATGGCCTGCACAGAGCCCTGACCTCAACCCCACTGAACACCTTTATGTCGATTTGGAACCCCGACTTCATCCCGGGCCTCCTCACTCGACATCGGTAATGCTTGTGTGGCTGAACGGACAAATCCCCACAGCCACGCTCCAAAACCTAGTGGAAAGCCTTCCCAGAAGAGTAGCGGTTATTATAACAGCAAAAGGGGACTAAGTCCATGTTAATACCCATGGTTATGGAATAGGCACATATGGGTGTGATGGTCAAGTGTCCACATACTTTTGGCCATATAGTGTAGATCAGTTAAACCAACATACATCACACTAAAAAAAAAAAACTACAACATAAGCTAAAGTCTTTTCCTGAAGGGGTTCGAACGGTCAAACATAAAATGCAGAGTTGGCATTCTTTCACAGCATGGTGTCTAAAAAAGTCACCTACTCTACCTTTCCAACTACTTTATCAATATTTCTAATTTAAGCTACAACACAAACCATTAATGTGTTTCTATATTTACAGGTCACTGCTTTAAAATCAATGGCAGATAAATGTGCTGATACTGACTCACTCACTCATCACAGTCAATCACTCATTTGAACTAATTCCCTTAATTCACCCTTAATTACGCCCAGACATGAAAAGACAAATCAGGACACGATAACCTTAACACTAAAACTCTCCATACTTTTCCAGGTCATGGAAACAGGCACTTTAAAATGCACTACTTTTCCAGACCTGTGCACAATCCCTGAGATATCACCACACTCTTACTCTCTCATACACAGCTCCATAAAGAAATTGTGTGTTAATGAATCATTTCTGAAGCTTTCGTGGTCTGAGGAAAGACGGTTATACCATGAGTCAGGACCTGGGCTGTAGCCACATTTAGCCCGAGGTGGCTCAAGGTCAATGATGTGTTTACACATACACACACACGCGCACAAGGACAGCAGCCGGCCACAGCAGGTTTCCCCCCATTAAAAACTCACACTTTACAGAAACATGATGAAGAGGGGCTCCACTGAGTCAAGGAGTTACGGCACGCTGTGTAGAGGACAGGCATCGATTCAAGCTGGCATGAAAATAACCTGCGTCATACTTTTGCCCGGTGGTGTGGGTTCGAGATTGTAATTCCCTCTGAGGACGTCATGTGCGACGAGTATCTGCAGCTATAAATTAAATCTCTACAGCTACGATTAATCACATGACCTTCTGCCTTTAGATCAACTCAGCTGCCTTGAACCTTGGTTCCACATGCTCAATCATCCACACGTAAATTAACAAATGACTGGTCACATGCACGAAAACAGGCTTGCACGAATAAACATACAGAAAGATAAACACAATGTCGGGTTCCACGTAGAACATTTACAGCCACAGGAGACAAGTTGCGAGCTAAAGAAACTTTTATGGTTCCCTTTATTTTCCAGTATTTTGGTTTGGACCACAGTCGGGTGTAGTTTCGGGCATGCGCTCAAAAACAAAAGTACTGTTTTATCAAGCAAGCGTAGGGATTCTTCAGTTTGTCCGTGTAAGGATCTCTTCAAGGTTCTACGTAGAAACCTAAAGAAGTATTTTTCATTTTAGAGCTCATGTTAGAATGCTCTTGTAACTGATTGCACAGTCTGAGAGGTAGGGTCCAAGTCCAGAGTTTATTTCAAAAATAATCGCAGGACACAATTCTAGGCTAACAGGCAGGCACAAGGGTCAAAACCAAACAGACAAACAACTGACAGTCCAAACTAGCGGAATAAGTAAAAGGTGTGAATCAAAAAAGAATTTAAAAAAAAAAAAAAACAGAAAAAAAGAAGACAACATATAAAGGCTCTGAAATAAAATTGGAAAGACTTCGTAATGAGCTTTTGAAAACTTGGAGTATATATACGTAAACTGTGAGTAAAAAAAAAAGAAAGTAATGGATATCAAGTGAGAGTTCAGATGAGCCGGAAGTCCAAGAAAGCCTCGAGGAACCCTTTTTCCCCCCAGGAGTATAAACACATAGACTAATGAGGCTGGGACAAGTGTAAGGGATAATTAGAATGATGGTTATAAAGTTGATGCCAAGGTGGAGGTTTGCTACTGAGCTGGAGACCATGAACAGGAACCAAAATAGAAGTAGTGACAGGAGATAAAGAGAGTGATTTACAGTGATTTATGAATGTCATCCCATAGAGTCAGGGCAGAACTTTGAGAAGAGGAAAAGCTGATGCAGGAAATGGTCAGAAGGGATGAGGCTGCTGTGCTGTTGGGTTTCAGAACAGGTGGAGCCAGCGGGGTAATGAAGCAGGGAGCCACAGCAACACCTCCATCTTTCTTTCTCGCTCTCAATTCACACGTGTCCTTTCTGACCTGCTGCCTTCCACAACCCTGACAATTTGCCAACTTTAAATGTTTCTGTTTATTAAAGAACAACACATCATACTTTTTTCATACTTTTTATCCCATTTATAGTTACCATTTAATGTTGTGGAACATCCATCCTGGTATCACTTACATTACAGCAGCTATAAACAAATAATCTCCTCACCAATCTCTCTTGAAGTGGCGTAAATCTTACTGGCTCACACTGGGACTCCTTCCATAAATGTTAAATAAATGTTTCCTTACGGAAACCTTCACCACTGCAATGATTATATGTTTTTAATCTGTTTATTATTAGTCTTAGATTATGTGGAGAGTCTACCATACAAGTTCCTGTGAATGAGCTGTTGCTGTAGAAACTATAGTGTATTAAAACATATTAATAACTTATTTGTATTCGAGTGCAATGACATAAACCTGTGATTTTCAGCTGCCAGAGCTGATCCATCCATCCATCCATCCATTTTCCATGCAACATATGCTACCCAGGGTCACGGGGAGTCTGAAGCCTATCCCAAGGAACTTGGGGCATGAGGCAGGGGCACGAGGAAGCACGCACATACAAACACCCTTTCATACACTACAGATAATTTTGAAATGCCAATCAGCCTACAACGCATGTCTTTGGACTTGGGGAGGAAACCAGTGTACCCAAAGGAAACCCCCAAAGCACGGGGAGAACATGCAAGCTCCATGCACACAGGGCAGAGATGGGATTCGAGCCCCCAACCCTGGAGGGGTGAAGCAAAGGTGCTAACCACAAAGCCACCATGCCCCCCCTCCGTCAGTGCTGATGATATAGAAAATGCGTCAACTATTGATCAGATTTGAGAATTCAGCAGCACTGTGGTAGAAAACGGCTGCTGTGGTAGAAAAAGAAAATGGTTGCAACAAACTGTGAAACAAACAAACAAACAAACAAAAAAGATGCAAGCACTGGATGCCTGTCATAGCAACCAGCATCTGCAGATGTTTTGTCTACTTTTTTTATTTCAGTTGTAAGAAACGTCTCTCTAAGGGTTGTTACGTCTCTCTCTCTCTCTCTCTCTCTCTCTCTCTCTGTGGGTTTGTTATCTGCTTTCATTGACCCAAGTCTTTACAATTGTTATGTGAAGGTGTGCTGATTTTATGTTTTCTACATTAGTGTGTCAGTTGAAAGGAGAAAAATTTTGATTTCCAAACATTCCAAGTACCTACAGTACCATCAGCAAAAATGAAGGTCAAGGAGTTCTGCAACAGATGGTATGGTGTCCACAGAGCCCTGATCTTATCATCATGGAGGTTGTTCTGGGATCTGCAGAGACAGAAGCAAGACAGCCCAAGTCTCAAAATGAACTGTGTCCATTTCTACAAAATGCTTATAAAACTGCAGTACATTGTACCGACAAGAACTGAGGCAATGATCAATACGAAGGGCGGTAACTTATGAATTTGATTTAGTTTTTCCCCCTCCATTTTTTGTTAGTATTTATACTACATTTTGATATTTAGAGACAATTTTTATTTATCTTTTGTCCAGTATTTAGCTTATTTAAGTCTATATGAGGCATCTTCTAAGAATTACATTTGACACAGCCTGAAAATGCTGGATTTCTAAAAAGCAAATGTCAGCCATTGTGCATAAAAACACTAAATGAACTGCAGACCAACAGGTAAAAAAAATAAATAAATACAAGAGAAGAAAAAGCGCTTCATTAAACACAGATATGACAGTATTGGCTGCTACCATCACATGCATGGCGGCTTCGCACCCAGTCTGACATGGTGTTTCCATGGTAATAGGAACACTGGATTTCCTGCTCTTCCAGTTGTGCTTTGGAAATCCCCTTTGGGATATTGAGCATACTTAGGGACAGAAAGCCTTAGCTGGTGCCCATAGCTAGTCACATGTATGTGAAATTTATCTGTACGCACATGACTGTGAGCTGGTGGACATACTCAGTGTTCTGTGTCACCAAATGAATGATGGTCTTCAGATTGATATGGTCACTCAGTGTGATTGCATGGATGGTGGGAGTTGTTTGGGAGGTGGAATGGAGTACTTCTGTTGTTGCCATGGCACCAGCACATTGTGCGCAGTGAGCTTGAAAAATCGTGACATGAGGGTTTGCTTTCTCTCTTTTTCTCTCTCTCTCTTTTTCTCTCTCTCTCTTTTTCTCTCTCTCTCTCTCTCTCTCTCTCTCTCTCTCTCTCTCTCTCTCTCTCTATTGCTCTGTAGATGTCCTGTAATCTAACACCACACTATAGTGCAGTAACGCTCTAGTGAATTATACACCCTTGCTCCGGTCACATATACACACATGTACAATGTATTTTACAGAAGAGGAAATAAACCCAGATATACACCCACACCACTGTTCACCAAACCTTTTCCTGGGGCTCTACATCCTATAGGAAGGTCACTGTCTTAGATTGTCATTAACTCGTATATACCTAAATTAGGCACAATATATTCCAATATTTAATAAAATCAATCCTGTTATCCTGAACACTTTAAAATTCCATCATTCAGCCATGTTTTATTTATGAGTATGTTGCCTAGGGAGGCAGCATTTTGCACATGCCCTTTTTTGAGCAATGTATCGGACAGAGCCGTCACTATGATACAATATGGTAATAACATGCACGGATGAATTGTAAAAGTGTGGAACGATGGCTATGGACAACAAGGGACCCGTCTAACTGGCAAATGGCATAAATCCACACTTGGAAACCCTACTAACCAGTTAGCTAGGTAGCTAGCCAACCTAATGTAATAGGTTAATCAATGCAACATAGTATAATTAAACATTAAGACCATGCCTAAGGGTTTTTTTCATTCTTCCTTTTTCAAACTTATTATTACAGCCAGAACCATATCACCCTGCAGTTCTCACCTGGTTTCCCACTGAATCTAAGCAGGGTTGAGCCTGGCCAGTATTTAGATGGGAGACCTCCCTGGGAAAACTAAGGTTGCTGCTGGAAGCGGTATTAGGGAGGCCAGTAGGTGGTGTGGTCTGTGTGGGTCCTAATGCCCCAGTATAGTGATGGAGACACTATACTATAAAAGGAGCACTGTCTTTTGGATGAGACATTAAACTGAGGTCCTGACTCTCTGTGTTCATTAAAAATCCCAGGCCACTTCTTGTAAAGAGTAGGGGTATTACCCTGGTGTCCAGGCAAAAGTGCCCCATTGACCCTTATATATCATGGCTCCCTAATAATCTCTATTCCTGAATTGGCTATATCTCTCCTCTCCACCAATAGGTGGTGGGTGTTCTGGCACACTATGGCTACCATTGCATCATCCAGGTGGATGCTACACATTGGTGGTGGTTGAGGAGATTTCCCCCTGATACTATGTAAAGTGCTTTGAGTGTCTAGAAAAGTGCTATATAAATGTAACTTATTATTATTCCATTTGATGTGTCCAAATCAGAGCGAAATTGATTCGTTTGCTAGTTCGTTCGGGTTGGTTTCACAAATAATTAAACTAAAAACTGAGCCATTCATTGGTCAGAAATACGGTGAGAGAAAAATAGAAACAACCCTTTGTCAAGTGTACAAAGCCATTTAATCCGTCCATCCATCTTCCATACCGCTTATCCTACACAGGGTCGCAGGGAGCCTGGAGCATAGAGCCTATCCCAGGGGACTCAGGGTACGAGGTGGGGGACACCCTGGACGGGGTAGGGCACAATCACACACCCATTCACAAACTATGGACAATTTGGAAATGCCAATCAACCTATAATGCATGTCTTTGGACTGAGGAAGGAAACTGGAGTACCCGGAGGAAACCCCTGAAGCACGGGTAGAGCATGGAAACTCGCACACGCACAGGGTGGGAATCGAACCCCCAACCCTGGAGGTGTGAGGCACCGTGCCCCCGAAATCACAGAAATGAACATCTTAACTGATATAATAGGAAGTGTCATTTCAAAGCTAATGGCAAATGATGGTAGCAGTTTAACAAATAGCTGATTTTTAATAATTTTTTTAGCATCATCTTACACCACATCTCAAATCAAGCCCTGACAATATCATAAACCGAGATGAAAGCTTCAACCTTGGCACATGCCTAAATGCTTAATTTGTGCATCACAGTATACTGTAGACCGAAGACTATAAAATGAGGGCGATGATCATCCACTCAGCCACACTCTTTAGAAGTATAGCACCTTGAAAGCGAAAAGTGGCAGTATATAATAAGAACACAGGTTTTTAAACAGACACAGATCCCTAGAATCTATTTATAAACCTCACAAGAAACAAAGTGGCAGGGGGCAAATGCAAATGTGCCCCTTCTTTAACTGACTTCAAGCTCTATACCATAGAGAATGGCTTAGGATCAAATAAACGCCATTACCATTAACTAATCTATAGTGTTTTATTGATTTAATCTTCCATTTATTGACAGGGGAAAGGACAGAAACTTTTCTTTTAAACCCTGCTCTCGTAATATGAAATGCCACGTTTTTAATCCTTTCTTTGTTTACGGTAACACAGCTTTATCATTATTGGCACTTTATCAGTGCCAATAATGGAATCAGGAAGGATTAAGCGCATCTCTCCTGCACTGTGAGTGTGTGTATTGTTAGGGAGATGGAGAGGGTATATTTCTGCTGCATCACGCATTTCTGAATGGCCCAGTCAAGGTCAGCCAATCAGGAGGGAGCCAGAGTCTGTGGAGGTAGAAATCTGAAGCAGCACCTGAACGCAGCATGGCCTGAACAATATACACAAATACAAAGACACACTCTAATGTGACATCCACATTTCAACATCACCATAGCATGGTCTAAATAATACATACACATGTATAGACACACACATACACACACACACACACGATTACACAAATATTACAGAAATATAGTATGGCCAGAATCAGAAGTCATACATGTAGGAACCAGCTGTGTATCCTAATGGTGAAAGCCTCCTGTCTTCTTTCTCCTTAGTTGATTCTTATTAATGCATTAACACACCATTAAACATGGTGGGTTTGGATCAATTTTGGAATCACATTCTGACAGACATAGGATCAAGAAGCGAAGAAGGTATCAGTTGGGCTGAAGGAAGTAGGACCAAAAAGTCAAGGAAGCATCATTGGGTATTGAGTATTGGGATGCACCCAGTATTTATCTTCTACAAAAGCATACTCCTGTTCTGTCTGAACCAATAAATTTGGCTGAATCCTCATCCCTGTGAAAGAGCTTGGTAAAATAGGCTGGTTGAAGGATTTCTCAGGATCAAGGAGGTAATAATACCTTAGATTTATATAGCGCTTTTCTAGGCACTCAAAGCGCTTTACATTGTATGGGGGGAAATCTCCTCAACCACCACCACCTCGCCATGGTTAGCAGCTCATCACCTGAAACCGGATCCCATCAAGCTATCCCTGGAAATGCATGCTCAAGTCAAGCTCTTACTCTCAAGACACACCATCTAGCAACACAGTCAACCTTAGTGTAGCTCTGGACAACTAATTATCCTTCACTCCTCAGGTTATACAGGCTTTTCCTTTACACCATTAGGATCGTTCAGTCAGTTCTCTCCACGGAGGTCATGCAGG
Organism: Cranoglanis bouderius; assembly: GCA_023630585.1. Taxonomy (NCBI): domain Eukaryota; kingdom Metazoa; phylum Chordata; class Actinopteri; order Siluriformes; family Cranoglanididae; genus Cranoglanis; species Cranoglanis bouderius. The sequence goes on from CM042555.1 coordinate 3,050,020, forward strand.
TGCTTGTTCAGTACCTGGTCTTCTCAAGATTGCACCATTGCATCCTGGCAGGCCTTCCACTGTATGCCACTCAACCCTTGCAACGTATGTACACAACTTTTTCATCTCCCCAAGTTCTCCCACTCTGCGATTCCTCCACTGGCTTCATAAAACTGCTAACATCAGATTTAAAACACTGATCCTTGCCTACAAAGATAAAAACATACCCCACGTACCTGAAGGTACTTATCAAACCCCAGGCTGCACAACATTCTCTACAAATGTCTTCCACTTGCATTACATTACTTCACTTTGTCAACCATGTCAATCAGCTAACAAGCCGAAGGTAAGCGTAAACTCTTTGAAAGTACGTATGTATTTGCTTTTTGTGGTTTATTTGGGAAGTCACAGATAGCGTCTACTTTTTTCCATGGCTAATCTGATACCCCATGTACCGCACCACAATGAGTCATCCAGTGAAATTTCGGGCATGACTTATGAATGGTGATCAAGCTGTAGATGATCCTCACCCTGGGTGAACAGCTGTGTGAGGGCATATCCTATTCTCACAGTCTGGAGAAAATCATTAAAACTTTTCATAACAGTAGTTACTCTTTGTAGATTAATATCTTTTCCATCCATATTGAATATTTTTTCACCATACTTTCCCAGTGTAGCTTCTCTTCCTGTTGTGCAGCTGCATTAACCAATAAACAAGTCAAGAACATTAAGTAACCTATTTCCAATGGCACAACTAGAGTCTTAATTAAATATCCAAAATAGCCTAGAGTATTAAGTATCCAATATTAAAGTCCTCTCAATTTTATCCAGTACACTGCACAGAAATGCACTTTTTATGACTTATAGGCTCTGACCTACCAAAGTCACAGAGAGGATATAAAAATACAGGCAATTACTTTATGAATAAACATGCCAAGGCCCATCGTTTTACTAAAAAGCTATTTCGCTTTTCTATTCGAAACGATGGCATTTATGGCCAGTTGCAAATCTGGCAGAAGAAACTTCTAGAGACAGTGACAGTGTCTGGTATAGTTTTTATTTGGAGTATAGAACAGCAGAATTTTAAGAGTCTGTTCTCAGTGCAGAAGCTGGCCTTGTGTGGAGCTTCATGACCACTTTGAATTATTCTGGACTGCTGTTCTATTAAACACTGACAAAGCTGACAGTTACAATTATGCAAATCCGAGATGACTTTGAATAAAAGAACAGATTTAACCCACTGTCTGGAGCCATAAGGGAAAGAAGAACATTGATAAGCAAATTGAAAGTGTAAATAACTAACTGGAAGCTAATTTAATTGTAAAGTTTAGTAGCATAACACAACAACAGGGAAGGGAAACGGGTGCACTATATTAGTCCAAAGGAAGAAATCAAACTTGACAAATTTCAGAATAGTCAAAACTCCAAGAAAGGCCTCAGAATCTACCCATGTCATCTGTGTGTTTTCTGCTTGCTCATATAAAAGACTATCTGTGGAAGCTCTGAAAACTCACTCACATGGCCTCTCAGCTAGCAACAGTCAAAAGTTGTTCTAAGGGCCTTCTGAAAATTCACATCAGTTTGTGCTGTTCTTATTTCACCTTGTGGTTATGACTGAAAATATGAATGTGGCCTGACAGACCTCATTTAATGCCTTCATTAAATGGTTTCACCTAACATTAACTTAAGCACTATATCCAACTGAAGATAACGAGAGCCAAGTAAATGTTCAAAATGACGTCTAATTATGTTTTCCATTATATATTTCACTTGTTCTTGAGCATTAGTAACTCACAATTTCTTTCTAAGACCACAGAATATACACAGATAAAAAAAAAAATTTTTAAATTAAAAGCTCTCTGCTGCCTGGTCTCAAACACTACATTAAATATCCAACACAGTATAGTTACTATGGTGGAACAAATGTTTAAAATAGAATAAAACTTTACTCTTTAAAAATTGCACATGGAACAATACGGCTGAGAATGTGAGTAAACTGGGTCTAACACAGAACCCTGAGAAAACCAGTTTAAGTATCTCTCTCATGTCAGACTGAGTTGTAGTAAATAAGCTGTGCCAACAATCAATGTCAAACTTGGACCCAGAATAAGAATATGAAAGTATTATGAGAAGTGTTTAGGTGGTGTATGTCTGGGTCTGTGTGTGTGTTTGGATAAGGCTAAGGCTATTTAGTAAGTTGACTAAAAACAGATGCTGTGAAACATCCTGATATATTATTGACTGTCTATGGGCCAGGGAACAGGAAGAGAAGTTAGTATGTACCAGAGATGACTAATTACTGTTTATTATCGTGACAACCTCATACTGTGAGGGGAAACTGTATAACATTCATCTATCACTAACCGCCTTGTTTAGGCAACAAGTATGTCATACAATCACAATTAACAACCACATTTTAGCCTGACAGTATTTTAAAATGACTGAATAATCAACATACTTTTATAGCTTTGCTAAAGTCAGAGCAAAAAGTGCCTCGTCATGTCACACCACTCATCAGAGACAACTCAGAAGTGTCCTCAAAAGTACCTCGACTCACCCCTCTACACATACACATGAACATTCACAAACACATTTTATCATCTGGCCTTGGGGAGAGGTGTCTCAGTGACCTCAGTGACTTCCTCATAATGGTCCAAACAGCCTTACGCCCCATAGTCACCATGCCACGTGCTAACTGCTGCAGCTAGCCAGGGGTCCTCACACAACACACATTCATCCTGACAAGGTCTTCTTGGTCCCACAGTGCAATAACAAGCAGCAACACACTTAGTAGTGCTGACAATCTGAGACAGCTAACTCTTCCTATTGCTGTTTTCCTATCTAAAGATCTGTGACCAAAACCCTACCCTGTAGTCTAACCAGTTCCTGTCTCAGAGACACCTTATGACTCTGGTAGGAATTTTGGGCCCAGTGACAGGTTAATGAACTGTACCCAAGTCCCCAGAGAATTTTGTTCCCTTGGGTCACTGTGAACTGCCTTCTGTTTACTTAGGTTCCTTGAAATCTTCCCCTGTATATTTGACTCTTATTGTTGTTTGCAATGGCAAGTCTATGTCTATAGGTGTATATCGGGAATGATTTCTCTGCAGAACCTGACAAAAAGATTGGTCAAATTTATTTATAAAAGATTACCCAACAGGATTGGTCAAATTTTCTGCAGGAGCAGCCTAGATTGGTGAAGAATGTCTGCAGGGGCTGGCAAGGGAGGTCACGAGTATCTGCAGGAGTTGGCAGAACTGGTCAAGAGTGTCTGGGAGACCGGGGGAGTGGCCAAGAGTGCCAAGAGTCAAGAGTGCCTGTGGAAGCGGATGTAATTGGTCAAGGGTTTCTGTAAGTATCAACGGAATTGGTCTAGAGTGTTGCTCGGAGCTGGAAGGATTGGTAAAACTTTCTGCAGGACTGGCAGGATTGGTCAAGAGTGAATGTGAGAGCAGAAGTGATTGGTAAAATGTGGGACAGTCAGGATTGTACAAGAGTGTCTGCAGGAACTGGCAGGTTTGGTGAGATTAGTCAAGAGTGTCTGCAGGAGCTGGCAGGTTTGGTGAGATTAGTCAAGAGTGTCTGTAGGAGCTGGCAGGTTTGGTGAGATTAGTCAAGAGTGTCTGCAGGAACTGGCAGGGTTGGTGAGATTAGTCAAGTGTGTCTGCAGGAGAAGGTGGGATTGATAAAACTTTCTGTTAGGCCAGTCGTGGGATAAAAGGATTGGTAAAACGCTCTGCAGGACGGGTGTAATTGGTCAAGACTATCTGCAGAAGATTGGTCAAGAGTGTCTCTGGGAGTGGGATTTATCTAGTTGAGATCACATCCAAAAATAACAGAGCCTTTAGCATATGGTCATTTTTTACATATGATATGTAAGCATTATGATCAATGACCATTTCAAGAACAACAACTCTCTTGAAACGTGTTTTATAATAAAAACAATGTATTAGTAAATCTGGTCCATTAAGTAGATTATCATCCATGCTATGGCACTACAGCTGTTCCCACCTTACTTCGAGCTGTACATGTGTTAGCGTTAAACTTCCTTTCCCACATATCTCACTTGTGGTTTAAAATAGAATGTTTATTTCGGTGCTCTGCCAGAGCTGAGAATTTGATCCGGGAAGAGTTACAACGGAAAAGAAGGCAGGTGAAAGATATGATGACACTTCAAAGGTGAAGGAGAGAGAAAAAAAACAACGATCCGGCAGTGGCCTTAATCCAGAAACACCTGCCATGAAAGAGGCTCCTTTGAAGCCGTTCACCAAGCTGATGTGCTGGCAAATGTTCCAAAAAAAGAAGGCACTGCATTTCCATTTGAAACAAACAGTAGCCTACACACAGAGGAAGAGAGAAAATGCATTCGACAGTGGCATGATGAAGCTAGTCTACAGTAGGGTATGTGCAGATATTCAGTGATACATCATGCACACTTCAAAATATTGTCAAACAGTTACATTCCATTCAGGGTTGCTGCTGTGCGTAGTTTTATGATTGTACTCAAATCGAGGGCCCTACAGTGGCTTTCTGGCAGACTTGCGATTTGAACCCACAACCTTGCTAACACTCATGGGACTTCTGTAAGATCCTGACCTGTTATCTGTTCCACAGCAAGAGACGAGGGAAGAAAAAGCAAGAGGAAGATGTACATTTCAGTGTCATGCACTCAATGATCTAGTAGTTAGAAAATTTCTTCAATCAATAGCAATCGCTTGAATAAAACTTGACAAGTAAGGTAACGTGTAAAATATAGTTTGACATCTGTTAGCATAGGTAGTTTTGTTTGGGTTAAACAACCAGTTACATATTTGGTTTTTCTGTAAATTAATTATGTTTATACATAATTAACTTTGCTAAAAGAGCAAAGTTGACTTCTCCTGGAAGGCTCACAGTGATCCGTTCTCTCAGCTGATCTACGGCATAGTTGGAAATACATCAGTCTTTTATAGAACATGTGAAGCAATAAGTTACAGAATATGGGTAGTGCTATGAATTTCCCTGACCTTGCCTTGACCACTAAGCTTTTATCTCTCCCAACACACATACACACAGACACACAAACACACGTATCAACGTCCTCTAGGACATTTTTTTTTTTTTTACTGTATACAATCACAAACCAAATAAAAACTTGAATACTTGGACGAATTTGTAGACATAAATTAATATAAAGAGATACAAATTCATGAGATCAGGTTAAAAACACACTAAACACACACTAATATCATGCCCATTTTGACCACCTTAAACTTTATTTTCTCCTTTTCAGAAAAGGAGAATCATTGGTCTATCCTGGCATCCAATGGCACGACAGCTTTCCGGCTTGGTGACAAACTACTTTCTCATTAATGAACGTGCCGGCTGTATAGCTAGTGGGTAATTGGAGTCAGTCTATTTTTGCCCATCATTGGGTCTTCCATCGAGTCTGACGTCATGTCAAACTGTAAATAGTCCAACCAGCATTTCCTGTACAAAGCAATCACTACATAAAAATGTATATTTGTCACTGAGGGATCATAAACACTGCCTTCAAGTACTGAATTTAGCTTACGTTTCTTCTTTGGATTCTGTATGTATTCATTGTTTTCTACTGTGCATAATGTTTTCTACAGAATCTCTGCAAAGCTTCAAGGGCCTTGACACAGATTCCACATGTCTCTGGAACTGTACTGGAGCAATGAACGGCGTTCTTCCAAAAGATCTTTCCTCCGCTGGTGTTTTGTCGTTGGTGGTGGAGAGCGATGCTCAAAAATCTCAGTTCAATTATTGTTCATTTAGGTTGCAATGTGGTGAGTGTGAAGGACGAAGCATATGATTTACACCATTTTCGTCCTCATCGAGCCATTCAGTGAGCCCTCGAGCCCTGGAAGAGACCATGCCCATCAGGATGGAAATGTTACATCATCAGATAAAGTGGATCAGTCAGAAGCACTTTGTGACGCTTCCCTCTAAGGGGACAAGTGGAGCCAAAGAATTCAAGTAACATAAATAAATGCCCCCCCCCACAGCATAATAAAGCCACCAGTTTGTCCTTTAGTCTGTAACCAATCTGTATGTATTGTATTGTGATGTATGATTGGATGGAAATGAAAAAAATAAAAAGATCTGCCACTCTCTATGCATCCGCTCTTAATTGCACAGTCGGCTAAGAATAGAAACAAGCAGTTCGGATGATGTTATGTGCCATTATGATAGCCACATTTAATGGCATGAGGAAAAGCTTAAGTGCTTGCACACAATAGCTTTTGAGCTTCTCTTTTTTTCTCTCTCTTGAAATTAATAAGACAAAGCACGCAGCTTGTCATGTTACAGAGAAGCCGGAAAACACAGAGTCCTCTGTCCTGCCTGAAGTCTTTTACATGGTGGAAAACTTACTGACGGTTACAAATTGTTGCCAACCGAGACTCATTCCATTAACGTTAAATAAACATCTCCTAACAGAATACTTCGCCATTACAGTGATTATATGGGTTTTTTTTTGTTCAATAACACCTGAATTAATCCACACCTTCAGATTTGAGAATTCACTAGCGCTATGATGTAAAGTTTACAAACGGTTAGGAATGATGTAAAGTACAAAAAATGATTTCTATGAATCCTATGAATTTTATAAACATCAGGATCACCGGTCTTGATCTCGCTGTTGGGCCTCTGATGGTTACATTTAGCTCTGGTGTTTGGAAACATGGCTTAAATCATTGTACAGAAGACCCTCTTACCTGCAGTTCTTTTTAACGTCTGTTGTATTTTAGTTGAGCTCTGCCAGGAGCAACTCGCCAAGGCATGAGCAATCAATCAACAAGCAAGTCAGCATGCCATCCCTCTGCTGTATGTTCATAGCCTGGACATAGACATGGACTCCGCTGGACGTAAACAACAAGGATATAATGGCTTTACTGCTCTCGAAATATACATGGCTAGTGTGTGGAAAGCATGTGCAGACATTACATGCTCATATCAAGATAACTGCTTGAGCTTTTATCACAGTTTAAGAACATAAAAGATAATAAAGCCTTTGATCTTCTGCTTGTGCAAATTCACACCACTGTCCGGTGCAAAACTCCAGGATGTCCCAATGTACGTGTCCCTGGCTACATTCTTCCATTGTGTCATGCACAGACATTTTAATTTGTCAGCCTTTTTAGGGCTTGAATGTTTCATAGCTGATGCTAGTTCTGTAGCATATGCCAGAGTGTGAATATGAAAAGCAGCTTGGGCGCATCACAGATGGTGTGAATTCACACTCATTACAACAGCACATTGCCAACCATGTGTCTAAAAATGAGCAGGCCATAGGCAATGCTTGAGCATAGGCTTAAACAGATATAATATAAAAATACTATTTAAAATTATGTAGCTGTCAAATGTCCTCGAACTCAGGAGCATTTTATCCCAGCAATACAAATACAGTTGGACAATATTTTTTTTTTATCTCTACAAACACATCATTAAATGAATTTAATTACTGGCTACCCAGAGACATAATTTTTTGAGGTGAGAGTAAACAAGTGACAAATCGCTGAAATGCGATGCAAGTGTTGTCAAGTGCAACCAGTGTGAATTCCACAATAAACACAAATAATCCACAATTACATCACATAAGAACATGGCATTATTGCTGCCCCATGATAGTCAGAGGCAGACACTGGGAAGAGTTCCCTGGTTGGGCATGTTAGGCAGATGCCACTGGCTGGGCAGAGCCAAATGTTAGGCAGAAGCCCCTGGTTGGGCAAAGCCCCACATTAGGCAGAAGCCCCTGGTTGGGCAAAGGCCTCTGGCTGGGTCACATGTTAGGCAGAACCCCATATTAGGCAGAAACCCCAGGTTGGGCAGAAGCCTCTGGCTGGTCAAACCCACATGATGGGCAAAGCCTCTGATTAGGCAGAGGCCCCTGGCTGGGCAAAGCCCCTGGTTAAGCAAAGCCCCATGTTAGACAGAAACCCCTGGTTGGGCAGAGGACTCTGGCTGGGCCATATGTTAGGCAGAACCCCCCCAGTTGGGCAAAGCCCCACATTAGGCAGAAACCCCTGGTTGGGCAGAGATTACAGTTGGGCAGATCCCTATGTTTGGCAGAAGCCTCTGGCTGGGCAAAGCCCCATGATAGGCAGAAACCCCTGGTTGGGCGGAGCCACATGGTAGGTGAAGCCCCTGGTTGGGCAGAGAAGCATGGTTACTCAAAATAATACTTAGGGCCAAAGCCCATGTTTGGGCCAAAGACCCCCTGGTTGATAAGAAGGGCCCTGTTTAGGTAAGTCCCCTTGTTGGGCAGAGGTCACTGGTTGGGCAGAGGTCTCTGGTGGTATCAATCCATGACAGACAAATTCAAATAGTGATCTCCATTTGAATCATTAAGTGTTTTTTAAAAGGGGGTGAATAATTGTCAATCAATCAATTATTTAGTGTGAAATATTTAATGTGTGTAAATAGTGTAATGCACTTTTAATAGATATAATTTTCTAACTGTCTTTAATCAAGTCAATTTTGTAAAAACAAACAAACAAAAACATTAAGTAATGACAATCCATTTATATAGCGCCTTTTTAACACACACAGTTGTTGTACTATAGAAAAGGACTAAGTAGGAAAAAGAAACAAAAGTATTGGAACACATTCTTAGTTTTTTCTTAAAGCATATGTATAGGCTTATGAATTTTATATGTATTTAAATTACCCATGCTCAGTTACCAGCACTGTCTATATGTTTAGAAATGCTATAGCCCCATCTAAAGGCTTTATGTGCACACTACAACAAAGCCACCACTGTTATTGTGCTCCAGAATCACTTAATAGCTTCAGGTTTGGGGACTAAAATCCCAATAAACAACGAATGATTAATTGTAAATTATCCTGATCCTATATAAGTATTCTTCCTCAAGGCCTTGTGTAAAGAGTGTGAGCACTGTTCATGTTCATTGTGTTTTCATACAGATAGTAATTAATCTCACAGAGTTAGTGCATCAATTTAAGAGGTTTAAACACATTGGCTTAAGACCTTATGATTTGTCACAGATGTGATTTTTAGGAGGTGGTACCTTCCTTACCTGTTAACACTCACCTGTAAATGCTTATCTGTTCCCTACTTGACTTGAACCCGTTTTTCAAGCACCAAGAAGCGTAAGCATTAAACCTTTTTTCTTTTTTTTCTTTTTTTTTTTTTTTGGTCAAAACAGAGGGAAGATCTTTTGGAAGAACATTTGTTTAAACATTTTGGCTTAATCTTCCTTGTCGTCCATACCTGTTTAAATGCTCACCTGTTAATGCTCACAAGTTCCCTACTCTATGAAATCATTGTCAGGCATCACCCAAGGAATATAAGCAATCTGTATAAACACTTTGGCATAATCTGACACAGATCAGATTCTTTGGCAAACACAAATGAGGATGTAGCATCCTTAACCTGTTAATACTCACCTGTATACTGGCTTGAACACATACACTCACCGTCCACTTTAATAGGAACACCTGTACACCTGCTCTAATCATGTGGCAGCAGCACAATGCAAAGACAAATCATGCAGATACAGGTCAAGAGCTTCAGTTAATGTTCACATCAAACAACAGAATGGTGACCGGGTGATCTTCAACTATCCATTTTAGGTGAGTCTGTGGCTGTGATAGCCTCAGATTCCTGTTCTTGGCTGACAGGAGTGGAACCTGATGTGGTCTACTGCTGTTGTAGCCCATCCACCTCAATGTTGGATGTTTTGAGCATACTGAAATGCTTTCCTCCTCACCACGGTTGTAAACAGTGATTATTTGAGTTACTATATCCTTCTTGGCAGCTCAAACCAATGTGGCCATTTTCCTCTGACCTCTCTTATCAACAAGGCGTGTCAACCCACAGAACTGTCACTGACTCAGGTTTTTTTTTTGTTTTTCGCACCATTCTGTGTGTAAACTCTTGAGACTGTTATGTGTGAAATTCCCAGGAGATCAGTAGTTTCTGAAATACTCAAACAAGCCCTTCTGGCACCATCAACTATATCACGGTTAAAGTCAGAGATCACACTTTTTCCCCATTCTCATGTTTGATGTGAACATTAACTGAAGCTCTTGACCTGTATCTTCATGATTGTATGCATTGTGCTGCTGCCACATGATAACTGCATGAATGTGCAGGTGTACAGGTGTTCCTAATAAAGTGGACGGTGTGTTTATTTCATGCACCATGGCAGGAGCATGTTTAAACACTTTGGCTACATATAATACCACAAATAGGGTAAATCTAAAAAACAGCAATGGTGTTTAAGCTACTTTCTATCTGTACACTAGACACTAGACAAGATTCCCATATGAATGTAATGATTCACTACATGCACGAGCTTAATCCCTGTGACTATATTTAAATAAATTTTTATTAATATTTATTCGTTTACTATTTTTTTTATACTATTATGACGATCATTGGCATTTCGACATTTTAAAGTTTTATATCATAAAGTGCTGACGTACCTAGAGCTGACTTTTCATCTTTCTACGTCTGTGTACCAAAAAACAAAATATCGTATGAATGTAGCTAGCATGAGCAGTTCGTTAAAAATGATTTACCTGAAGTAAATATTGAAGGTCAAAACCAATGAAGAATTGAACAACTGTTAGATTCCGAATTTTTTTTATTTATCTTTTTTAGTAAAGAGATATGTTTAAAAACAAAACAGCTTGGTTCTCAGACAGTGTAAAGAGAGACATTCCCAGGTTTTGGGGTAAGTTAGTTGATGGATTAGCCAGCTAGCTAAAACATTCTTCATATTCGCTAGCTAGCATATTCATTCGTATACAAAAAAAAAACATCCACCATGATATTCAGTTAGTTATATTTCCCTATAAATGACGTAAAAACTTGTAAATGATGAAACTGTGATGTTTTTTAGTGTCTCAGGGCGGCGTTATCTCCGACTGGAAAGCAGCTGATTACCTTTTCAGTGACGACGCCTCCTGTCTTGACACGAAAAGGTACTCAGAGGCGTCACCTGTACAAGAATACACACATTTACATCCTTATTATTGTTTTTTCAAGGTTAAGATGCTAAATTTAGGTCCTATCCAACGCCAGTATGTTGGTCTGTACCTCTTACAGCGGTATGAACCTGACATTCATAGACATTTACTTTAACAGGTAACTTACACCTATACACCATACAGGCGACTTTGTAGGTATACAGTTATTACCTGCAGCTCACATATACTTCTACTATTCATTCATTCATCTTCAATAAGTGCTTTAATCCTGGTCAGGGTGGAGGTGAAGGTGGATCTGGAGCCTATCCCGGGAACACGGGGTGCAAGGTAGATGAATTAACCCTTGATTGGTTATCAGTGCTTCACAGGGCAACACACACACTTATTCACACCTAGGGGCAATTTAGCGCAGCATGTTTGTTGGACAGTCAGAGGAAACTGGAGAACCCGGAGAAAGCCCACACAAACACGGGGAGAACATACATGTATGGAAACTCAAATGGCTGTTGAATGTCGTTATTAGCCAGTTGTACCTAATAAACTGGAAACTAGGTGTATATTCATGTACATAGTAGGATGTCCTATAGCTTCACTTGTGACAAATGTATTTGATTTAAACGATTCTGCACATTTCGTTTTAGGATCCATGCGAGTGATGAGTATGTGATGGACAGAGCCACGGTATTTCACAGCACCTACCTGTCCACTTGTAGGCTGCGGCAGAGCACCAAATCTGTTCCACTTGGTCATTATCTACTGCCTCCTGTTTCTATACAGAGAGGTGAGCTGAGTTATGTTTACCAAGTCCTGGTTAAGGAGATTACTTGTTTGCAGTAGTATTAAGTCCTACACTAAGCCAATGCAAATCCCATAAAGAGCAGACATGATTGGAGTCAGGCGTGTTAGAAAATGCGGAGTCCTTAGGATCTTAAAATTGTAAATCGCTATTACTGTATCTTTTTTTTTTTTTTTTTTTTTTAATTCCTGATTGTGTTTAGAGGTGAAAGCCAGGATTGGAAGGTTTATATGGGAGCAGGATGAGATCCTAGGAGTGACTGTGAGTATATTGTTTCGTATGGCATGATTTCTATTTATTAGTACTGGTAGTCATTAAATCTTCTGTCACATCTCATTTATTAAAGATGCCACATGGAAACAGAAGCACTGAGCAGATTTTGAACATTCAGCCTGATGCGAAAGGAAGTCAGTCAGAGAAAAGAAAGAAAAGGTATGCAAGACTTTCTTAGGTGGGTATCATATTTATCATAGTTTCTGTAATTATGAGCCAGCATTGAGCAGTTTCCCTGATTTTACCTGACTGGTTCAACTCAATAGGTAATTAAGGTGTTTCATAAGATAGTAAATGCCAACACTACGTTGTTCACCTCTGCACAGATGTATAGTATGCTAAATTAGATGGTGATGCATCTCTCAGGCAGGAGAACTGCACGAACACATCTCCATCAACAGACGAATCAGTCTGTTGTGAGGCGCAGCTCTATCCTGTAAACAACATGGTTTCAGGTATTTCATTAACACTTGTTTAATTAGATGGCGTTTACATTTTGCTGTCACAGGTCATGGAGATGTAGGAATCCCTAACCTTGCTTCTTGGTATACAGTATGTATACAAACTACATAGTTTGGTTCTAACTAGACCCTAATACAGAAATATTTACCATTAATTAAGGACCTGCTTATCTGGATCAGGAGTGCTCGATAAAGGTTATAACTGCTCTCTATAGTAGATCCCCACTTCATGGGCCTGGATTTTTTTCTGTTCCAGTTCACAGGCTGTACTTACTTTAGCAAGGCTGTTAGAGGCTATAGCGCAAGCCACATTGGCATTTCTCTATAGCCAATAAAGTTAATGCATTATACATATACACTCACTGTCCATTTTATTAGGAACACCGGTATACCTGCACATTCATGCAGTTATCTAATCAGCCAATTATGTGGCAGCAGCACAATGCATAAATTCATGCAGATACAGGTCAAGAGCTTCAGTTAATGTTCAGATCAAACATCACAGTGGGGGAAAAGTGTGTTCTATGTGACTTTAACCGTGGCATGGTCGTTGGTGCCACATGGGCTGGTTTGAATATTTCAGAAACTGCTGATCTAATGGGAATTTAACACACAACAGTCTTAAGAGTTTAAACAGAAAGGTGCGAAAAACAAAAAAACACTGAGTGTGCGACAGTTCTGTGGGTTGACATGCTTTGTTGATAAGAGAGGTCAGAGGAAAATGACCAGATTGGTTTGAGCTGCCAGGAAGGATACAGTAACTCATATCACTCTTTACAACCGTGATGAGCAGAAAAGCATTTCAGTATGCTCACAACATAGAACATTGAGGTGGATGGGATACAACAGCAGAAGACCACATCAGGTGACCACTCCTGTCAGCCAAGAACAAGAACCTGAGGCTATCATGGGCACAGGCTCACCCAAACTGGATAGTTGAAGATTACAAAAAAAAAATCACTTGGTCTTAGTCCAGTCTTCAATTGTCCAGTTTTAATGTGCCCATGATAACCTCAGATTCTTATAGTCACAGAGATCACACTTTTCCCCCATTCTGATGTTTGATGTGAATATTAACTGAAGCTCTTGACCTGTATCTGCATGATGTTATGGATTGTACTACTGCCACATGGTTGGCTGATTGGATAACTGCATAAATGAGCAGGTGCACAGCTGTTCCTATTAAAGTTGATGGTGAGTGTACATTTTTTGCATATTTCCTTACTTTATTTTGCTTATTAAGTTACATCGATAATTAGGGCTATTAAAGCACAACATAAGATGTTTGTCATAAAGCGGATGCAAATAAAGAATTAAACGTGATGAGGTGTGCTGTTATTGGAAATTAATGAATGAAAGGCTGGTGTAATCAAGGAATTACTGTTACCACCCTGAAACGATTACAGTTGTTTTATTAATTAAAGCACGACAGCTGATTTATATGTATTTGCAGCTGGAACAGGACTTATTCATAATTTAGGATTTCTTCTGAGGTTGGGTTTATGACACGTTTCCTGTTTGGTTCCTCTACAGGTTATGTCCATACTGACCAGCTAAAGAAGTTCTCAGGAGAGCTGCACGACTTCCTTCCGTCCCAGTCGGGTTATTCAGTCTCTAGATCTCACAGCAGGAGACTTCCTTATCAGTACAAAGAGGGGCACTAACTTTTTTTTTCTTTAAAAGCTTGACTAGAAAACTAGAAATTAGAATATATATATATATATATATATATATATATATATATATATATATATATATATATATATATATATATATATATATATATATATAAAGAAAATGTGTGAATATGTACTTATCTCGATGTTAAGATTATAATATTACCCAACTGACACAATATATGACTGAATAAAGAAGCAAATTTGTAACGATTGCTACTGTGGTAATTTAATATCACCAGATATTTAAGCTAGGGCTGGGCGATATGACGTTACAATATCAATATTGTCATAAATTATGTCACAATATACTTTTCCCGTTCTAAAAATATTAACCTACTGAGGTATCGTTAGTGATTTTATAGGAAACTCTTTAAAAACTAATACTTGGAGGATTAGAAGTAGCTGATTAGATGTTGCATTGAATATTTAATATTGTAAGAGTTTTTACAAAAACCACGGAGCTGTGACGTGAACTCACTCTGACTCGACGTATATTACAACAACAAAAAAAAAAGGAAGCAGTTTTATTATTGATATCAGAGAGATTCTTTCAAAACCTACAAATATAGAAAACAAAGCAGCACATCTGGTTTTAAATAATGTATACATGCATAAAATCAAATCTACAATTTAAAAGTCTCATCTGTAAAGGTGTAGCTATATAATGATATTTATGGAACAAAACCTACAGATCGCAACGGAGTCTCTTTCAGATGTATAAAGTCCTCTAATTAAGAGATCGGCGTATTTAATAATTACTGTGTTAAGCCATTTGCTTAAAATAGCAAACACTTCCCACAGGGTACACAATAAAAGAACAGCATTAGAAATATAGACACTTAATGTACGGTGTAAAGTAAAACTCTGTGTGTGTGTGTGTGTGTGTGTGGGGGGGGGGGGGGGGGGGATTTTAAAACGGTAGCAGTCATAGTCATCAAACAAAACTGGGGGGGGGGGGAAACAAAAAACATTCAGCTCCAGATCAGCTACTGGATGTGAGGCCGTGGCTTTAGGATAAGTTTCCCCGTCTAGAACAAAGCAGAAAGAGAAAACATCAAAATAAAAATCATGAGTTTTTTGAAGTTACGGAGGATAAAACAACAGATGCTCCATCACTCACGTCATCACAGGACATGTTGTATTCTGCTAACACTGTCCGGCAGCGTGCAGCGATACTGCGTCAGAGTCAAGGAAGGGAAGGATGAAGGAGCCGCTGTTAGAAATAAATCTTAGTCGTTTACTTTTTTTCCATTTAAAACTTGAATGCAGTGAACCGGCTGCCTGGTGGACAAGCAGGTTCAGTAGGCTGTCGATATAACGGTCACCAGAGTATAAAGTAAAACTCTACTTCCTATTCAATTCTATTTGTACAGCACTATTAAGAACAGACAAAAAAAAAAAAATGTCCCAAAGTAGCTTTACAGAAATCCGGGTGTAGAGTCAGATCCCTGATGAGCAAGCCAGAGAAAGAAGCATTGAAGGATCAAAGGGGACGTACGGAGGCCTTAAGAGGCCGTGCAGTATTATTTTTCTAATTCTTTCTTGTTTTCTCGTGATCACGACTTAATTTTCTAGTGGTCTCCACGTAACAAAAAGCTGTTTTCTCACGACGTAATTTTATCACGAGAAAATCTCACGCCTTGTGAATACGACTGGTGTTGCATGCACGTTGGCGTCTTCGCCAGGACACTGATGTGGAAGTTGTCAAACACTGACCGACATAGAGCTACTGTATTTCAGCCTGAGTGAGTCCCTGATCAAAGTAAAAAAACGAAGGTGCTCATCACGCGTCCATGATGCGGGATCGCGATAAGCTTTTGCTGCTCCAGAACGATTAAAACGGCATGTTGTTATGTCGAGTACACGGAAAAATGAAGTCGTGATCATGAGAAAATGATAAAGGAAAAAATAATAATAATGCATGGCCTCTTATGGCTTCCGTAGGGAAGCCGTGTTCTTCCACATATCAGGATTATAAATTATTACTCCGCCATAATAAACAGTATTCAATGGTATCGTGAGAGATACAAATATATTCAGTACGAGCAACAGGACTTTTATGATTACAGCAGCAGTTCTCAGGTACAAGAAAGCCGTTCATTTATATATGATGTTTTTTTTTTTTTTTTAAACGAAACCTGTTCTAAACCTGTTCCAGCATGACGATGCCTCTGTGCACAAAGCGAGCTCCATGAAGACATGGTGTGTTAAGGTTGGAGTGGAGGAACTCGAGTGTCCTGCTCAGAGCCCTGACCTCAACCCTACTGAACACCTTTGGGATGAACTGGAATGCCGACTGAACCCCAATAATGCCCCACTTGTCCTTGTTAATGCTCGTGTGGCTGAATGGAAACACAAATCCCCACAGCTACGCTCCAAAATCTAGTGGAAAGCCTTCCTAGAAGAGTGGAGGCTATTATAACAGCCAACACCTCAACGCTACGGTGTGTTACTCTTACACGATTCTTGCTGGCTGATGTTAGCAAATCAGTAGATTGATTAATCTAGACTAAT
Source organism: Cranoglanis bouderius (assembly GCA_023630585.1). Taxonomy (NCBI): domain Eukaryota; kingdom Metazoa; phylum Chordata; class Actinopteri; order Siluriformes; family Cranoglanididae; genus Cranoglanis; species Cranoglanis bouderius. The sequence continues at coordinate 3,066,684 of CM042555.1, forward strand.
AGATGCTAAGTAATTTGAGCGCAAAAAAAAAAAAAAAAAAGACATGAAAACATGATGCTTCATCACCAGGGACATTATCAGGAGAGGGTAAAGACTTTTGCTACATCGGTTATTTTTACATAATTAGCTCCTTAGTAGATTTTAGTTAAATTATGTTAGCTGCTGCTTTTCTGGGTAGTTGACTGGACTTCTGGGAAACTAAACGGCTGATTACAGCTGTGCAAACCTCTGCCCTGTCCATTGCTCCCTGTCAAACAACTATGACTGTTACATAAGTGCAACATATAAATAATTTCATTTTATGCCCGAGACCAGATTCAGGTTTAAACGTTGGCGTGCATCGTTAATCGAATAAGGATACATCGATGGTGCGACGACGCGTTTGTGTATTCCAGCAAAGAACAAGCCGATGAGAGTGATGCAGCTGATGGTGAAAAACGGATGATTCCATAAAGACGAAAAGAAGGACACCTGTGGAGGACAGAGAAATGACTTCGGCTCTGCAAGGATAAGACGTTAATGAGAGACGTCAATCATTACCTTTAACTTTGTTCTCACCTTCTGAGTGTCTGGGTCTATTAACCAGTTCCAAGCTCCGGTCGCTGTGCAAACTGACACCACGATCAAAATCACTGGAACGAAATGAAGTCGAAGGTTATTAATCTGCCTTAAAATCGATACTGATAGTAGAGTCAGCTCCAAAATTATTGGCACCCTTGATAAAGATGGGTTAAAAAAAAAAAAAGGCCAGGATTAGAGAATACACAAATGAAATGAGAAACGTGTGACAGGCAACAGCTATATACAGGTGCATCTCAATAAATTAGAATGTCGTGGAAAAGTTCATTTATTTCAGTAATTCAACTCAAATTGTGAAACTCGTGTATTAAATAAATTCAATGCACACAGACTGAAGTAGTTTAAGTCTTTGGTTCTTTTAATTCTGATGATTTTGGCTCACATTTAACAAAAACCCACCAATTCACTATCTCAACAAATTAGAATACTTCATAAGACCAATAAAAACATTTTTAGTGAATTGTTGGCCTTCTGGAAAGTATGTTCATTTACTGTACATGTACTCAATACTTGGTAGGGGCTCCTTTTGCTTTAATTACTGCCTCAATTCGGCGTGGCATGGAGGTGATCATTTTGTGGCACTGCTGAGGTGGTATGGAAGCCCAGGTTTCTTTGACAGTGGCCTTCAGCTCATCTGCATTTTTTGGTCTCTTGTTTCTCATTTTCTTCTTGACAATACCCCATAGATTCTCTATGGGGTTCAGGTCTGGTGAGTTTGCTGGCCAGTCAAGCACACCAACACCATGGTCATTTAACCAACTTTTGGTGCTTTTGGCAGTGTGGGCAGGTGCCAAATCCTGCTGGAAAATGAAATCAGCATCTTCAAAAAGCTGGTCAGCAGAAGGAAGCATGAAGTGCTCCAAAATTTCTTGGTAAACGAGTGCAGTGACTTTGGTTTTCAAAAAACACAATGGACCAACACCAGCAGATGACATTGCACCCCAAATCATCACAGACTGTGGAAACTTAATACTGGACTTCAAGCAACTTGGGCTATGAGCTTTTCCACCCTTTCTCCAGACTCTAGGACCTTGGTTTCCAAATGAAATACAAAACTTGCTCTCATCTGAAAAGAGGACTTTGGACCACTGGGCAATAGTCCAGTTCTTCTTCTCCTTAGCCCAGGTAAGACGCCTCTGACGTTGTCTGTGGTTCAGGAGTGGCTTAACAAAAGGAATACGACAACTGTAGCCAAATTCCTTGACATGTCTGTGTGTGGTGGCTCTTGATGCCTTGACCCCAGCCTCAGTCCATTCCTTGTGAAGTTCACTCAAATTCTTGAATCGATTTTGCTTGACAATCCTCATAAGGCTGCGGTTCTCTCGGTTGGTTGTGCATCTTTTTCTTCCACACTTTTTCCTTCCACTCAACTTTCTGTTAACATGCTTGGATACAGCACTCTGTGAACAGCCAGCTTCTTTGGCAATGAATGTTTGTGGCTTACCTAGTGAACCAAACTGAGAGACCATTTTGAAGGCTCAGGAAACCTTTGCAGGTGTTTTGAGTTGATTAGCTGATTGGCATGTCACCATATTCTAATTTGTTGAGATAGTGAATTGGTGGGTTTTTGTTAAATGTGAGCCAAAATCATCACAATTAAAAGAACCAGAGACTTAAACTACTTCAGTCTGTGTGCACTGAATTTATTTAATACACGAGTTTCACAATTTGAGTTGAATTACTGAAATAAATGAACTTTTCCACGACATTCTAATTTATTGAGATGCACCTGTACATATATTTAAAAAAAAAAATAAATAAAAATAATAATAAATCATATCCACAGTTAGGATAATTAGTCCTTGGTACTGCAGTATAGAAAAACAGCCTTTGATCAAGCAGCGTTTTCGGTTAGAGTAGTGAGGATATGGAATTCCTTACCTATAAACATCCAAAGCATTGACAGCTTCATAGTTTTTAAAACCAAGCTTAAGTACTGGCTGCTATCAGAACAAATCTGTAACCACTAATGATTGTGTTGTAAGTTCCGTGTTTTTATATACTGATTTTATTAATCTTGCATTCTTGGATATATGTATTGTGGTGTTCTATGTAGTGTATATGTAATATTGTATGCTATTTTATTTGTGTACCTGCCCAGGGACAGCAGATGTAAATTAGCTATTAGCTAACTCTGGTGCAATTACTTTTAATTGTGCATTGTCTCTATAAAAATAAACAATAAAGTATAGTAAGTAAAGTAAAACAGCTGGAGCCGTAGTGGACTTGACTGAAAGAGGACGCGAGTGTGTTTTGCTCCATGCACAGTGAGGAGGATGGTTAGAAAAGGCAAAACATTCTCCAAGCACTGATTTCAGGACGTGTCAGATGTGAGAGGAATCAGATTAACCACAAAGACCTTATATAACCTTGTTAGACCCCCCTTTTTTTTTAAATATAAAGGGTGCCGATAATTCTGTAGCAGTAATATGCAGTAAACAATCCTGTTCCACAATCATAACTGATGTGAAAACAACCCGTACTGATTATTTAAAAAAAAAATTAATACAAGATGGCGTGACTTACTTCGCCACCGGCCTGTAGCTGGCTGCAGACAGGATACATACTCTGTTAGTCTCCTCTCGAAAGCCTTCAGATCTAGAGCAAGAAGAAAAAGAAGAAGAAGAGGATGAAAAAAAAGTAAGCGTCAGCATATAAACAGGACAGAAACCTGATAATATGGTGCAGGAATATTTATCATTTATTTTGTCTATTCTTACAGGTGGTTCTCACACCTACTACAACCCAGAAGGCACTTTAGGAGCATAATCCAAACATTATGATGTACCGCTATACAAATACAGTGGATATTGTGAAGTAAAAGAATAACACTAACATAAATGTGAATTGCAAAGTATACAAATAAAGTGAAAAACAACCAATCTTACAGTAACCTGGTTGCATAAGTGTGCACACCCATAAACTAATACTCTGTTGAAGCACCTTTTGATTTGATTTACATCACTCAGTCTTTTCAAGTCTCTATTCACTCCATGTTGTCATGACATTAAAAAATTGCTGTTGCATCGTTTCCAAAGCAACCCCTGACCCTACAAATCCACACAAACACCAGTGTTAGAGCTACTTAACATTCTCAACACTCACTCCTAACATTATATCTTCTAACCGTCTCCATGACAACAACGTCTGGAATTTTTTTTTTTTTCCCCTTTTCTTTCCATCAGTTAGTTAAATTAGCTTGTCGCTAGCTATGGGATTAGCTCGTGACGACAGGGGTTTTACTTTCCTGTGTCATCGTAAAATAACATCGTTTCAGTCAAACGTGAACGTCGGATGGACAAAGCGCTTTCAAATTTGCGTGGCGTCGTTTAAAATGTGTAATTTTTTTTAATACCTTCTGCTTGTTCTAGAGAGTTCATCGCGCTTCACTCGGTTCCTCACACTTCCAGGCCTCGCTTCGGCGCAAGCGAAAGCTCTGCTCTCATTGGACAAAACGTGATTGCGTAACATTTTAAAGCGCCGCGGGTGCGTTCAAGGAGGTCACTGATGCACATTTATGCGCATGCTGAAACATAAACATGCGCATGATTAAACATAAACGTAAACAGGTCAACGTTTTTTTTTTTGTTGTTTTTTTTTAAAATGAATTTAATACTTAACATCACAAGCTTGAAATGTTTTCTAAATAAGTATTTATTTGTTTATGTAAATATTTCATAGAGAGCCTCCACTTATTTAATTGTAGCGCAATTTCTGTATAATTTCTTCAAGTCCTTACTCATACAAAGCATTCAACACACCTCTGCTGAAAAAACAAACAAACAAAACAAAACAAAAAAAACTAGAAACCATCGCAGAAATTCTAATGGTTTCCATTACAAATATCATTACAAACCATCAGCCAATCATTAAAACCATTACCATTACCATCATTGGTCCTTAATGGTATCCACTAGGCATAAAATGCCACCAATATAAGGCAACAAATTACCAGCAGAGACCCACAGGGAACATTACAGTTTCCATTAAAACCAATACAATTCCCATTATAACCATTAAAACCATTACAAATTCTGTGAGGGTTTCTATTGTTCTTTTCAGCAGGGGCATTACACTTGCACTCCAACAGCCATACTGGCTGCCTGGTTCACAAATAATTAAATAATAATAAAAAAAAAATCCTATTTCTCATTTACAAAGCACTACATGGTGGCACATCGCCTTATCTCTCTGAGCAGCTGCAACCCTGCACCCCTGCTCAGACTCTCAGATTCACCAATTCTGATTTTCTGGTAGTGCTAATGGAGGGGGTAAGATCCTTTAGTCCGAATGAACACAAATATGTACCCAGTGATCACTTTATCAGGTACAAACACGAGTGCACTTTGTAGGTATATGATTACTGTGTAGCCCTTTTATTGATATGCATTTAATATTCCATGTGTTCATTTCACAAATAAAATATGGCAGATCTAGGTCAGTAGAGATATGTGTGATAAAAAGGGCACATTGTACACACTGTATCCTACATTTTATATGAAAGATTTTTGTTTATTGGTGTCAGTTTATTAGCTAAAATGATATTAAAATTAAAAAAATTTTTTTTTAAAAGTATAGTCTCTATCTTACTATCAGCTACATACATCCCTGACGTCGATGATGTCCATGTCTTCCTCACGGTTAAATGTGACTTCGATGTAGGTCCAACCAAACAGAGCTCTGAATCCAGTGGGGGTTTATCACTGTCATTCAGTAGGCAGAAGATCCCCGCTGGTTGCCACTGATCTTTGCCTGCAATCAATTCTAATGGGTGCCAGATTTGGTACATCACTCCAAAACTCACGTCAGTGATATACTGCTTGCCTTCAATCTACACCAGGTTAATGGGGTGTGAATCCAAGGGGCTGAGGTCATTTTTGAGCAGATTGAAGACCTTGGTGAACAGCATGGTATATTTGTAGCCCATTTCTTTCAAAACCCATGAGAAGCGCAGGTTGTTTTCAAAGCAGCATCCACCGCAATGGTTTCTCACAGTCTTCTCATAAATGATAGTGGTAGGTCAGTGGTTAAGACTTCGAACTACTGATTGGAAGGTCAGGAGTTCAAATTCCAGCATTGCCAAGTTGCCACTGTATAAATGAGATGAATGTAAGTTGCTCTGGATAAGTGCCTCTGGCAAATAGAGGTTGTAATCCATCTGTGATAAAACTCTTGGCTGTATAGGTGATGACAAATTTTCCCAGTGTATCTCATAGGACAGTGGTCACCAACCCTCTTCCTTGAGATCTACCTTCGTGCAGGTTTCACCCCCAACCTAAACGGAACACACCTTTTAGTTGATCAAAAACTTCTTAAAGCAATGATTGGATGGTCAGGTGGGCACGATTATGGTTGGAGCTAAAGTCTTCAGGAAGGAAGATCACCAGGAAGAGGGTTGGTGACCACTGTCATAGGACATCATTAATGAAATCCTGTAAGATGGTGAGGGGCATTTACCAGTTCATAAAGCATGATGCAATACTTCTAGAGGCCAGACGAGGTCCTAAAGTTTTCCATTTGTCTCCCTCTTGAATGCAAAGGAGATTGCTAGCATTTTGGAAATTAAAGTTGATGAATATGCCGCTGTTTTTGAGCTGTTCTAGGGCTGAGGGAAAGAATGGTAGAGGATAGTAATACTTGATTGATTTAAACCCCTGTAATTAGTGGATGACTGGAGATTTCTCACTTTTTCTTCACAGAGAAGAATCTGGTAGAGTCAGGGCTAGTTGGTGAGACTGGTACTAACTAGGTTATTAACCATCCCATGTCATTATTAAATAAACTTATTTCATGAGTATTGCCACCTCACAGCTCCAGGATCCCTGGTGCGATCCTGAGCTCTGATTACCATCTGTGCAGTGTCACATGTTCTCCTCATGCGCACATGGGTTTCTTCTGGGTTCTCCGGTTTCATTCTACTGTCCTAAAACATGCAGATAGGCAGACTGGCTTCACTAGATTGCCCATAAGTTTGAATGAGTGTGCAAATGTGAGTGTGAATGATGGATTAGCATCCCATCCATGTTGAATTCTCCGACGTTACCAGGACAGGCAATCCGCAAGCAACCCTGACCAGGATAAAGTGGTTAAATTTGGGTGGTGGATGTGCAAAGTAACTTTCTACAGATGAGGTGTTATTAAATCTACTATATGCAATCTTAACACCTTCTGCTTGTTCTAAAGAATTTGTACATCTCTGTGTTCCTTGCTTGCACAACTTTAAAACTACTTATCGGGGATATCCAGTCCAGGTATCAGACTGCTGAATGTGTCTGAAGTCCGTGGAAAGATTGTGGAACCAAGTGGTAATTTTATAATTTTATCATTTACTTCGTAGACATATAATTATAATTATGTATAATTGGGGAAAAAAACACAAATACAAAATGAACTTTTCAAAATTATTTGAGGTTTATTTGTTTGAACCTTTGGTGTGATTAGGCTATAAATCATTTAAACAACAGTGAAATTCCAATAAATGAATCAGAAGTTAATTAGTCGTAAATTCAGCTGAATTTAGAATGCAGCTGCTGATGTGGCATGGTGGTTATTTTTTAATAAGGTGTGGCCATTAATTAATATATTGAGGCCAAAAGTTAAGCTTCTCGAGATCCATTTAATGGCCATGAAGTCTTCGACTTCAACATGTTATGGCCTTATTGTATTAATTTATGGCTAATCCTCATAAAAAAATAAACAACCACGATGTCACCTCAGCTGCTCTGTAGAATTTTCTGGTTGCTACATCTTAAGGCATTTATATTGAAGCCTAAAAGGAAAATTTATTCCTACGTATTTCATATTGCACAACATCTGAAACAGCTAGATCATTAGAGATATGTGATAAAAATGTGCACATTGTATACACACCATGTCCTACATTTCAAATGCAGCTTTGTTGTTTACTGGTGTCAGTTTATTAACTAAAACGATATTAAACTTTTCCTTGAGTATAGTCTCTATCTCACTGTCAGCTACATCTCTCATCTCGAAGATGTCTGTGTCTTCCTCAGGGTTAAATCTCACTTCGCTGAAAGTCCAACCAATCAGAGCTCTGAATCCACTGGGGGTCTGGAGGGAACAAATGGATTTCTGGGTGAACAGAGACTCGGGGCTGGTCTGCAGGTACTCACTTGTGTTCAGAAAATGGTCAATCTCACGTTGTATTAACACAAAAGAGTACATTGTCTTCGTGACACGCTTGAAAACAAGGCTGGAATTGGCAAAGGCTTCATTCTGGACCAGCGGCTTCCTTCCAGTCTTCTCCAGCGTCCAAGTTTCACCGTCGTTCAGTAGGCGGAAAATCCCAGCAGGCTGCTCTTGATCGTTCCCTGCGATCATTTCTAATGGGTGCCAGATTTGGCACGACACTCCAAAACTCACGTCAGTGATATACGGCTTGCCTTCGATCTCCACCATGTTAATGAGGTGTGAATTGTAAGGGTTGAAGTCATTTTTGAGCGTGTTGAAGACTTTGCAGCCCAGCGTGGTGTATTTGTAGCCCATCTCTCTCAAAACCCAGGAGAATAGCTGATTGTTTTCACAGCACCATCCTCCACGACGGTTTCTCACAATCTTCTCGTAGACGATCTGCAGGTCCATGGTGTTCCGCTCTCCACAGTGGATGCTGAGGTTCTCGAAGGGAATGTTCATCACATGCAGCTCGTGGACGGTGCGGAGCGTGGCCAGATCGGGTTTCTCGTAAGCCCCGCTGAACCCGATCTTTTTGAAGTATTCCTGAAGGTCCATTATGCTCCTGCAAAGTATAAAAAGAACAAACTGCTGCTTAGAATTGAGCGATCACACTGTACACAGTCATGAAGAAGGACGTTACGTTAGCAGCTCTAACTATCAGGATGAACAAACAAGTTTCACTTTAACTACAATTTATTGAAGTAAAATACAGCCGAATAACAAATCCAGCATACCTTCAAAAAACCATTGGGAATTTTTTGCTACACTATCGACTCTTGTCAGGGAGATTGTTCAAGCTGCTGAATCCTTTTGAAGTCAGGAGAAGGAATGAGAACAGACTAGAACAAACAGTGTTTGGAAAGAGACAGTTATTCATTTGACCCCTGAATGGTAGATAATGTTTAGAGACAGTTGTGCAAACTTTGTGAATTATATACCCATGACTCTTCTGATATGATAATGTGATTTCCAAAGTCTGTATAGAGCACATGCTTTAGTGTTTTAGAGTTTTAATCTATGCTTTGGTGTTTGTTTTGTTAAAACTCTGTATGGAATAATTTAGTTTTAATCATTTCAATAATTTAGTGGCAACATTTTTATGTTTAAGTATTGATATACTTAATAAATCAACTATAAAAATGTTTTGGTTTCAATTTAAGCGTTAAAAAAATTATTTCATGCCGTATTATGGTATATATCAAAAGTGTAATGTAAGAAACCTTTGAAAATGCCCTTTCTGATGAAATATGTTACACAGTATGCTCCACTGTCATGCATTAATGGTATTTCCATGAGTTTTAGATTAAATCCAATGAATTATTATCAACTATAAAAAGTCAGTACTAAATATAATACCTCTGATATGGGAAAAAAAAACCCAAAACATTGGCTTAAACAATAAAATAAAATCTCACGTGAACAAACCTTTAGGTGCCCTCCACTAATATTGGCACCCTTGGTAAATATGAGCAAAGAAGGCTGTAAAAAAATTGTCTTTATTGTTGAAACTTTTGATCTTCTGTTAAAAAAAAAATCACAAAAATATTCTGTTCTCATGGATATCAAACAACTGCAAACAAAACACAGGTTTATATATATATAAAAAAAAATCTTTGTGTGTAACAATTATTGTCACCCTTTTAGTCAATACTTTGTGCTACCTCCCTTTGCCAAGATAACAGCTCTGAGTCTTCTCCTATAATGCCTGATGAGGTTGGAGAATACCTGGCAAGGGATCTGAGACCATTCCTACATACAGAATCTCTCCAGATCCTTCAAATTTCAAGGTCCATACTGGTGGACTCTCTTCTTCAGTTCACCCCACAGGTTTTCTATGGGTTTCAAGTCAGGGGACTGGGGTGGCCAGGGCAGGACCTTGATTTTGTGGTCAGTAAACCATTTTTGTGTTGATTTTGATGTATGTTTTGGATCATTGTCCTGCTGGAAGATCCAACCATGGCCCATTTGAAGCTTTCTGGCAGAGGCAGTCAGGTTTTCATTTAATATCTGTTGATATTTGATAGAGTCCATTATGCCATGTATCCTAACAAAATGTCCAGGTCCTCTGGCAGAAAAACAGCCCCAAAACATTAAAGAGCCACCACCATATTTAACCGTGGGCATGAGGTACTTTTCCATATGGCTACCTCTCTGTGTGCTAAAACCACCTCTGGTGTTTATTGCCAAAAAGCTCTATTTTGGTTTCATCTGACCATAGAACCCGATCCCATTTGAAGGTCCAGTAGTGTCTGGCAAACTGAAGATGCTTGAATTTGTTTTTGGATGAGAGTAGAGGCTTTTTTTTTAAACCCTTCCAAACAACTTGATGGTAATGTAGGTGACTTCGGATTGTAGTTTTGGAGACTTTCCGACCCCAAGACACAACTAACTTCTGCAATTCTCAAGCTGTGACCTTGTAGATTGTTTGGCCACTCGAACCATCCTCTTCACAGTGTGTTGAGACAATATAGACACACGTCCTATTCCAGGTTGATTCATAACATTTCCAGTTGTCTGTGTAGGACTAAAATATATAAAGTTAATTACTTAGCCCACTGCTCTCCTATAACCAACGACGGAATAAACTTTTCAATCTTATTTTGCCTCTGTCCCAACTTTATTTGAGTGTGTTGAAGCCATCAAATTCTAAATTTGTTTATATTTACAAAATACAATTCAGTTGGTCAGTGAGAACATTGAATATCTTTTCTTTGTACTTTTGTCAGTTAATTAAAGTTTCAAGAGACTTGACGAATCACAGATTTTTATTTTAATTGCATTTTAGAAAAAATCCCAACTTTTCTGGAAATGGGGTTAGTAGACTCCCTTAGAGGGAAATCTAAACTTGTCTCTAGTTACTCTGACTCACTGGGGCAACAGAAGTCAAGAAAACTAACACAAAAATATGCTTGTGTTGCAAACAACAGGCCCTTTGCAGATTCCTATCTGTGTAAAGCTATATCAAAATTGGGTTTGTTTGCCCAAAAAGACTGAGAATATGATCTAGGTCCTTATAAAAATGTGCACATTGTATACACACCACATTCTACAGTTTATGCAGTTTTGTTGTTTATTGGTGTCCGTTTATTTACTAAAACAATATTAATTTTTTCCTTGAGTATAGTCTCTATCTCACTATCAGCTACATCTCTCATCTCGAAGATGTCTGTGTCTTCCTCAGGGTTAAATCTGACTTCACTGTAGGTCCAACCAATCAGAGCTTGAATGCAACCACAACCACACCCCACACCCCACATCACACTATCAAAGATCTCATTATGATCCAGAAGCATTTGTTGAGCTCCTTGAGCTTATGGCAGCAGCATGGGGCTAGCTAGAGACCCAGTGGGTGGTCTGGCTGCTCCCCCTACTGTCATGGTAATAGTGGTTTCCGAGAGGGACTGGAGGTGAATCTAAAATGTGTGGCTCCATCCACCCTGGTCCCCTGTTGAGATACCTCTCCCCATTCCAAAGGACAGAGGTTGCCAAGGTGCAAATTGAGTTTTCTGACATCTCTTCACCTCTACCTATCTCACAGAGCACCACATTGAGACTCTCACAGTGACTGGTCCACCCACGACGTTTTGGTCCCCAAAGCCGAAGGTTTAGTCTGGTTTTGTATGGACTTTAGAAAAGTCAACACAGTGTCTAAATCTGATGCCTATCCAATGTCACACTCTGACAAACTGCTTCAACGGTTAAGCATGGCTTGCTTTTATTCTACACTGGAATTAACAAAGAGATATTGGCAGATCCTTTTGACTTCAATGTCATTTGAAAAAAACAAACAAACATCTTTTTCCATTCTGTTTACACCAATTTGTCACCCTTCCTTTTGGGTTAATTGGAGCCCCAGCCACATTTCAAGGACTCATGGACAGAATCCTCTGCCCACACGCTGCCTATGCCACTGCCTATTTGGATGTCATTATTGTTCATAGTAATGACTAGCAGCAACACTTTCAACATCTGAGGGCAGTAATGACATCGTTGGAAATACGTTATCTAGGCTTCCACTTGGGCCATGGGCATCCCCAAATTGATAAGATAGCGGGTATTGCGGCCTGCCTCAGACTCAAGACCAAAAAGGAGGTGAGGCAGTTTCTGGGGTTGGCTGGCTATTATTGTAGGTTTGTGCCTAATTATTCGCACGTCACCTGCCCTCTAAAAAGGGAGCGTCAGATCCAGTCCAGTGGACGGAGCCATGCCATATGGCGAGATGATAAGGGAGGAGATGAGAGATTCAACTTGAGAATCATCTGCCCATAGAACAATGTTCTGCCAGTGCTGTTGAACTTTTACATGATTATTAGCAAACTTGACAGGGACAGCAATTATATATAATATTGCACAACTCTTATGTTAAATTTATTAATAAAATGTGTAACATGGGCTGTGACCCATGTGGGGTCACTTTATTTACAAAAGCGGTCACGAGAGAAACTCATAATGTCCTGTTTTGTTTGATTCATTCATTCATTCATTTATTTATTTATTTATTTATTTAGCAAAGTAATATTATGAATATCACTCTAACTGTGAAGATGGATTTTGTGGGTTACAATTTTTAAATTTTACTGGAAGTCACGATCAAAGTTTTACATCATACATCGTCACAGTACAGTTTTCTTACATAATCCTTATACAGTTATACAGAGGTACCTTTGAAAGCATAATCACTGCCTACATGTAGATAGGAACCTGCAAAAAGAACTGCAAAGAAATATCTACATAGTCTGTTTTTGCTGCTTGATCCAAAAATTGTGCAGTGTGCAGTGCGTTATCAAATGTGCAGAGAATGTCAATGACTGCAACCGTCCATCCCTCAATGAGCTACACCACTCTAGAGCAGTGAAGTGAGCCATGGGGATGGCTACCAAGCCCACACACTAGGGATATCACCTCATTTCAAAAGCTTCCCTCTGGGAAATGTTTTAAAGCACTTGGAACGAAAACCAACAGGCACCTGAACAATTTCTTCCTAACGCCATATCGCTCTTTAACCAGAATTCTTTCCTGGACTCATTACATTCTGGTACACACCGAACCTCATCTGAACTTTATGTTCCACTTTGTAAACTCTATATACAGTTTGCACTAATTACTTAAACACAGAAATTGATAGGCAAGGGACTATCTCTCTTGCTTCTTGCACATATATTGATTTGTGTCTTGTTAATTTAAAATGCTAAAACATTTACCGAATACGGAATTTCAAGCATATTGGTAAACAGATATAAATGTTTAAATGCTATGAAAGTTTGCCGCAATGCAAAAACAGACTACGCAGAAATCTCTTTGCACTTTAAAAGGTGGTCCTTTTTGCAGGCTCCTATCTACACGAACCTGGATTTAATCCAAGCATCTCTCGAAGCTGGATGTGACAGCATTGACAAGATGTGACCTTTCAGTCAGAGTTGTTTCAAGAAACTTAAGCTCACCCTTCATTCTAGACTGTAATGAATATTCCTTTAATTTATAGTCACTTATGTTACACATATGCTACTGATATATAAATTATTAAAATATGTATATCAATCGAGGCTTGGGGTGGCGGAAAAAATCATAATGCCCATTTGGAGTCACCCAAAAAGCTTGGGAAGCCCTGATCTAGGTCTTCAGATATATAAATGTCCTACAGTTTATATGCAGCTTTGTTGTTTACTGGTGTCAGTTTATTAACCAAAACGATATTAAACTTTTCCTTGAGTATAGTCTCTATCTCGCTGTCAGATACATCTCTTATCTCGATGATGTCCGTGTCTTCCTCAGGGTTAAATGTGACTTCACTGAAGGTCCAACCAATCAGAGCTCTGAATCCAGTGGGGGTTTGGAGGGAACAAATGGATTTCTGGGTGAACAGAGACTCGGGGCTGGTCTGCAGGTACTCGGTTGTGTTCAGAAAATGGTCAATCTCACGTGGCGTTAACACAAAAGAGTATATCGTCTTCGTCAGGCGCTTGTCAACAAGGCTGGAACTGGCGAAGGCTTCATTCTGGACCAGCGGCTTCCTTCCAGTCTTCTCCAGCGTCCACTTCTCACCGTCGTTCAGTAGGCGGAAAATCCCCGCCGGCTGCTCTTGATCTTTCCCTGCGATCATTTCTAACGGGTGCCAGATTTGGCACGACACTCCAAAACTCACGTCAGTGATATACGGCTTGCCTTCGATCTCCACCATGTTAATGAGGTGTGAATCGAAAGGGTTGAAGTCATTTTTGAGCGTGTTGAAGACTCTAGAGCCCAGCGTGGTGTATTTGTAGCCCATCTCTCTCAACACCCAGGAGAATAGCTGATTGTTTTCACAGCACCATCCTCCACGACGGTTTCTCACAATCTTCTCATAAATGATCTGCAGGTCCATGGTGTTCCGCTCTCCACAGTGGATGCTGAGGTTCTCGAAGGGAATGCTCATCACATGCAGCTCGTGAACGGTGCAGAGCGTGGCCAGATCGTGTTTCTCGTACGCCCCGCTGAACCCGATCTTTTTGAAGTATTCCTGAAGATCCATTATGTTCCTGCAAAGGATGAAAGACTGTCAGTGTCACTATAACTGTGGATCTCAAAGTGCTGTCTGTGAAGCATTGGTAGGGGGTCAGTATTTTAAAAAAAAAAAAAAAAAAAAAAAAAAAAATTATTTTGTAACAATGGTGGAAATCACAACTAAAAAATTATTATACTTATTATTGAGTTATTATAGTTATTAGTCTGTTTGACTGGTCAGTTGAATTGAGCAGGTTTAATCCAGACCTTAAATCAAAAACAAGTCACCGATAAATAAATAACTGAGACCCAATATATTCTTTCCTTGTAAAGTTAAGAACTAAAAAATTTTGTGGCTGCAACAAATAACTAGAATATTATTGTACACATTTAAATAACACGCCTCATATTTGAATAGCTGGATAGCGTCTAATGACAAAATTTGTTTTACACCTGAAGGGAACCCAAACCTGCAAAAACTTTGAGAACCACTGCTCTATCAGAAAGTGAAAGTGAACAGACCGCTTTCACTTTAACACATTCAGGTAAAATAGCATGTGAAATCTATCCAAATAACAAATCCAGTATTTAAATCATACCTTTAAAAAATAAAGAACCACTGCAAACTGTTAAACTGTCGACACACTGTCCACTGTTCTCAGGGAGAATACTATTCAAGCTGGCGAGGTCTGGAGAAGAAATGTAAACAAACTAGAAGGGGCTCTTTTCAGACTTCCGGGTTTAGAAACCGGAAGTAATCAAAAGCAGGGTAAACAGCACAGCGTGCTTACTGAGTTAAAATTCTAGTGATGCCAAAATTAACTTTCTGATGCAATTAAACTTTCCTGACAAACTTTTTGTTTTCAAAATATAGTTCATTAGTCGATGTTTTAAAACATTTCCATCAGTTGGCTTAACCCTCAACTGCTCAGTTGTATAAATGACATAAATGTAAGTCGCTCTGGATAAGGGCGTCTGCCAAATGCCATAAATGTAAATGTTTAATTTTATGAAGGTCAATTTGAACTTGTTGTTTTTCAGGCCCATTACTATAATATTTTATAAAACCACTTACAGATGTTCTGAGTGGTACTGTAGGCTTGTTGTCTTACCAGTTAGACAGATTCTTTTCAAGTATTGCAAAACAAAAAGAAAGGCAAATAAAATGTGCAATTAATGCTTTAAACCTGTTAATCTGCACCCATACTTTGGAGCACAGACCAGGAAATGACATACCCAGACTTAAATGGCTGGAGTTGAAGAATCCTGTTTCATTACATGCATAATTTTGGTCTATGTTTAAAAAAGACCCTCTGAAAACATTATCGAAAAAGAAAAAAAAATTAGAGAAATGTAATTTTATAGTAATTGCAATTACATGGAAGGATATGTTTGGGACCGTATACTACATATTTACAGGTATGAGCTCCCATTTTGTCTAGCATGTTTTGATTTGTGCTGCTGGCACAAATTAAGAAATTAAGGCCGCTAATCGATATAAATGGGAAAAGAGTGGTCATATGCTGAAGTGTAAGATTGAGATCTTTCAACTGATTTGTTTCTTTGTCAAGATTTAATAATTATACGTTGGTTATTTTTTGCTGTAAATGACAGTAAACATAGAAAGGGGTCACTGGTGAACTCATGTGACACAACAGGTTAAATGTGTACTCTGTAGATAAGTAAAGTTTACTTAAGTGTTAATAATTTAGTTTTTGTGTTTTAGACGTTGTCACCTGTAATTATCAAACGTCCAGTCCCTCACAACACCGATGCCATCATAACCTAGAGAAGGTGGAAGCATAGAGACATAGAGAAGGTGGAAACAAAAAGATAATAAGAACCAAGACACAAATTTAAGTAAATACTTTCCAGATCATACCTGTGATGCTGTGGGTTTTGTATATTTTATAGTCATGTCATGTAGATGAAATAGAAAGGAAATGTCTTAGATTTAAAGTTTATGTTAAAATTTCAATGTAAACTTTTTTTTTCTGTATACATCCCAAATTTTAATCTGCTCACCTGCAGCTTTTTTGTTTGTTTGTTACTCTTTCCAGGTGCATGTTTGCTCTTCGTGATTCATGGCTCTTCATTGCTACTGACTTCTGGACTGCTTTCACGTAAGATAAAATCCATGGGCTATCAAAAGTCACGAAAAAACATTGGCTTTAATTCTTACAGTTGAAGTATCCATTACCGACTTTAGGATATTACAGAGTTAACAAAAATTAAAGGTGTTTTAGGGACAGGTGTCATGGTGTAAAAGGAAATCCCACCCAAATGATATGTCATGTTGCCGCCATACCCATATATTTTGATATTATGTTTACAGAAATGCTGATTATACTGTATCACCGCTGTGACCATACTGTAATAACAACTATAAAACATGCAAAAGCTTTAACTTTGCTGTAAAACTAGGTGCTAAAAGCACTTAAGTGGTGCAGCAAAGGAACCACATCTAGCTAATTGTTCATTATTTCCACTACTTTTCATTCTAGGTTTTGATAAAATATCATAGCTTCAGTTATTTTAGCAAAGCAGTGTACATGCAACGAGTTTAAACCGAAGGGAAAGCTACTCATTGCTAGGTAATGTTACTAGCTAGCCTGAATTATTAGATACAGATTGCCTTCTTTTTCTGGTTCTGTCCCTGTTGTTCTCATAGTTTATTTTAGCAGATTGCTATTGTGCAAGTTGATATCTTATGTTTGTTTGTATGTGAACTGAAATGAAATGATTTCTTTAATGAACACACGTTTAATCAGATTATACAAAATATAACTTTTCACTCTTATTTGTATGGGAAAGATGTATATTTGACAATGAAAGAGCTAAAACAACAGCATTAACTGTAAAACTGCAGAAATGGTTCTACAGTAATTTACTGTTATCCATATGTAGTCCTGTAAAATGACAGTTTTCTGTTTAAAAATGACAGTACAATCTGTACAATCTAACCAACATTACAGGAGGATATTAAGTAAACAAACTAAGTAAGACGTTAAGTAAGTTATTGTAGATTTAAAGATTTTACAGTGTATTACAGCCATTGTAATTACACTGAAAAAAATGCCAGGACGGAAGAAGAAAATAGTGATTTATTTATCATTCTTTCATCTTCTTAACAGCTTTATACTGGACAGGAAGTTTATACCAGGGACACCTGATAAATATATAACATGGCAACTGTGTGTCTATTTAAGATTTAAGATAAATTCTTTATGAATATGTAATAGATGCACAAGTAAACAGTGATATTTTGGATAAATATTAACAAAAAATATACATGGAAAAGAATATATAAATTAATAGTTAATGAACATTCTAGGCATCACTGGACTCCACTGTCCAACATCGCTGGACAAATTTAAATGACATCGTTTAGAGCTATAAGTAATTAATTTATTAATTAAGTCATTAATGCATGAAAATAAGTGATTGATAAAAACATTTGAAATTAGAGAATGTGCTATCTGATTATTTTCAAAGTTTTTAAACAAATATCTTGATATTTGCTGATATGCACAATTTTTGGGTGACATTTATGTATTTGTTTATTTGTTTGTTTGTTTATTCTTAAAAACATTACTTGGAAAACATTCGGAGACTTATGAGTCAGTTTACTGAAGATTAAATTAAACATTTGTTTGTTTGTTTGTTTGTTTGTTCATAAAACATTATTTGGATAAATACTCAGAGACTTATAAGTCAATTTACTGAAGAGTAAACAAAACATTTATTTATTTATTTATTTATTTGTTTGTTTATTTATTCATAAAACATTATTTGGATAAATACTCGCAGACTTATGAGTCAATTTACTGAAGATCAAGTTAAACATTTATTTATTTATTTATTTATTTATTTATTTATTTATTTATTCATAAAACATTATTTGGATAAATACTCACAGACATATTAAACAATTTACTGAAAATTAAGCGAAACATTTATTTATTTATTTATCTATTTATTTATTTTTTTATTTATTTAAATGTAAGACTAACGTTATTTCCAGAAATTTCCAACTGTGCAACAGCAGACACGTGAATCAGTTTTCTTGCTGTGTGATTGGATGAAGTCGCACGCGCTTATTGCTCTGTGATTGGATGAAGCAACTCGTCCTCATTAATTATTCATGAAGCTCGATTAATGAAACAGTTCGCGAGACGTCGCGCTCTCCTGCGGTAACGCTCCGTATACTAAATGAACAAATTATATGCTTATTAACTTAATCTACTAATGAGCTAAAGTCGGAATATGTGTTTTAAAAAGTAGAAGATATTTAAAATAAAAGTGGACAGTAATCTCTGGAAAAATAACGGTCATATTTTTAGGTCGTTACTATGGTAACGGCAGGCACTTCTGGATGAAGTCCTTCGGCTAAGTGAGTGATAGTGACGTAAAACTCAGGGATTGTGTGAGTAAATTATATTTTTGCTCAATTTAGATGATTATCTGCCTTTGTTAAGCTTTTATTTGCTTTATTAGGTTTTTAATATGAATTGCTTGCCGTTTATTAACTATGGTAACTATGGTAACTGTAGTAGGTTCTACCTATTTAATCACCTTTATACCTATATATAAAACTCATTATAAAATAATCTAAAACTATGTATATACTGTATATAGGCCATTTTATTAAGTACACATACTATGCATGTGTGTTTTCTGTTTAAGTTGTACAGTTAATGGCTGTAGTCCATTTGTTGTTATTCACATGTATCACCCTCTGTACTCTGTCCATCAGGGAAAGGAACCATCACAGGACCACCGCTAGTCCTTCAGGTTTCTTTAACTATCATTAATATATTTCTATAAAGTATTTATTTGAGTTATACAGTAGAATAGGTATTTTCTTACCTTTGTCGGTTGTGTATGTATGACGAAGCGTACAGTACGAAGACTTCCTTCTGCTTGCTAGAAGGGTCTTTGCAAGTACTCTCACATATCCTTCATTATAACATCACTGACGTTGATCTTCGGGAGCTCTTGTATACACTGACTGTAAAATACCTTTCACTGCGAGTGTAGTGAATGAACCGGAACCGTAGGAACCGTACTACGAATAATGCAGCTGTGTTTATGCAAAGAGCCAATCATTCTTCTTTTTTTTTTTAGAAACATATTTTCTGTAAAATTTCTTACACCGTCAGTTTTTATCACGTTGTCGTTATAAAATGAAAGGCCTAGTGGCTGCTAGGAAAAAGAGGCGTAAATAAGAAAAAAAATATCTAACTAGCACAGTAATGTGCAATAGAGGTTTGCATTGTGCACTGGGATCCCACAGGACCCCACAATGGACATGTTCATTAACATGAGAGCGTAGCCTAAATGGTGCCTTTAGTGCTTTCACAGTGACACAGTCTCTGTCACAGTGGTTTAAATGACCAATGCGTTTATATTTTGATACCGAGACCCAAAAAAGTTCATCAGAAAATATTTATCTATAATAAAATTAAAAAAAAAAAATGTTAGGAAAAAAATTGATAATTTTAGATGGAGGTTGCTGTAGTGTGATTTAGGGCGTGTCCAGGGTTTAGAGGTACAGAGAGAACGACTGGAGTAAGGGTAAAATAATGAACTGGAAAAAGACAGAAATGCATTTTAATCAGGTAAAGCAGTGAGGTGAATGTCCGATTATACGCCGTGACTAAACACCGGAACAAGCGTATCGGTGGATTATTCACAGAACATCCGTGACCCTGACGCAGTAGAGTGTTAGTGTGCAGATATGAGTGGATCAAACACAACCATGTTGTTTTAAACAGTGTTTGTTTAGAGCACTTTTGTTTAAAGTCCCAGTAAGACACCTGATACACTCGTACCACACACACTACCATGTCAGTGCCACAGCTGTACTGAGAATGATCCACTACAGAAATAAGATCTGATCTTATCTGATCTTATCTGTGGTGTGCATGCAGACCATGGGAAGTGTGTACGGATTGGTTTCTTGTGATAAGAAAGCATATCAATGGATGAAAAAAAAAAAAAATCAGTGTTTTTCTGACATCCAGATGCCCCCTCTTACCTACTGAGTAATTGACAGCACTCCGAGGCGATTAGCATTGTTAACGTTTAATGTTTAACAGTGCTCTCAGATAAACTAGGTGATAGTGATGTTGAAAGTATTGATTAACTCGCACAAAGTGCTGAACATTAACTCTTCATATTCAGCAAAACAGCAAGGCCAAGAAGACACACAGAAGTTGATATTTTGTAACCGACTTCTTCTGAATGACTCTACATGACCGGAACATACTTTTACTCTTTGTCATATGATTATCCAAGAAATTATGTAGTTGAATCTTGGTCACACCGTTGGAGGCGAGCCATAAGGCCATCGTTCTTCTGATCATCTTTCTCTTATCATTACAACAGGTCTATTACTCCCTCTTTCACCTCATGTTTTCTGTTTGATGAGTGTGAGAAGCAGAAATGTATGCCATAGGTTGTGTGTGTGTGTGTGTGTGTGTGTGTGTGTGTGTGTGTGTGTGTGTGTGTGTGAAACTGTTTATATTCCATCCACCGTATTTTAAAAGAATGAAATTAAACCAAGTCAGTAAATTCCTTCAGTTATTGTGACTAAAGGTAAAAGCAGTATAAAGAGAAGTGCAGTAAGGTGCGTCTGTGACTCAGCATGTCTTTTAGTCAGTTTAGGTAATGGGAAAAGACAGGGACAGCCTCTGACCCAGACTTCTGCTCTAGTTAATCTTTTCAACTCGTAACTTTTCTGACGTAACTTGAAACACAGCCCGAGCCAAGAATACCACTGCAGGAGATTAAAAGCATTCAGAATTAATCAGACTGCAGCACACATCACTTCTCCTCCCAGCCTGATACAGGGAAACACAGGTACTTTTCTGATTTCTGGTACCCTGACTATGCATTGATAAGGATTACGAATATAATAATGATACTTTTGTACTAGTGAAATATTAATGATCCTATGAGAAGCAGGTTGTTTTAGATGCTCTCGTTTTCTGCTGAGATTTTTGCTTTGGGTTAAGAATTAAGGGGTATAATTATTATTATCATTATTATTATTATTATTATTATTACCTTTTAAGTTTGTCTATTGTTTCATTTTTCTTTTTTTTTTTTGTACAGTTAGTATTATTTAAGCTGGGACCACTTATTGATAAATTAATAATTATCTATGTATATACAGCACGCCGTGAAATCAAGTCATATTAGAAATGCTATCATAACTTATCAGCAACAATATTTTAGAAGAACTCCAGTCTCGGATTTACTTAATCGACACCCAGTCATTTTCCGTCTCAAGAATATAAAATCAAATGTGGATGCATGAGCAAAAAATATATATTCATAAATATATGTAGATTTTTAAAGGTTTTTTAAAAAAAACCCCAAAAAAACCCAAAACAAACTTATTTACTTATTGCATTATGCTAAGTGTGTCCGTTGAGCTTGTATGAGCTAATACAGGAAAATATTATGAAGCTGCTGACTTCTTTCTGAGCATGAGTGTAAAGACTTATGTACAGATAACATAAAAAAAAAAGTTAGGCCAAAATGCATAATTTTCACTGAGTAAACAAGCATGTATAGTATAATATAGTATAGTATAGTATAGTATAAATAAGCTTGATATACAGTATACTATATATTCTTAAATCAAATATAATTCTTTAGTTTGGTAGTAACTATGTGAATATTCACAAGTATTTACTCAATAACAAGAAAGCAAAGTGCTTTGTGCTTTGTAGGATTTTGCTTAATTTTTCATCTTGGTTGTTATGGCTAAGGATTTCTGCTGCTTCTATCATAAATGGAACCTGTCTTAGCCATACTGCAGATTAAAATGTAAAAACACCTGCAGTTCTAAATAATAAAGATCAACATTTATGGATATTTGAAATGTCTTAAAATATGCTGCGCATAGCGATCACGTGATTTGCCGTGCTACTTTTTTTCTACAGAGGCAGATAAAAATGACGGGCTTTTCACATCAAACGAATGAGAAAGAGAATGTCGAAGGACTGTCTTTCGTGAGTAAAGTCCGCCATGTGTCTGTCCTTCTTTATACCTCCCTCTCACTCATACACTTTCACTTTTAAAACCTTTGCCCAAACCTTTTTATTCCTTTGCATTCTTTCCACAGAGGAAGAGGAGCGAGAGTTCTGCTTTGAGGCCCGAGTCGTCCGTCAGCATGAACTCGTTTCCTGAAGGCTCTTTTATTCCAGGCTACAGAGAACCAGAACTTCCTCTCAGCCATGAGAAGAAGTACCACGCCAGCATGAAGAACCTGATTCCTGTCCGCTTCAGCTCAAGGTAAACATGCTCCATGTCGCATCTGTCCAGTCATGGTGAACTATTATATTCAATTCGATTCAATTCAGTTTCATTTGTATAGTGCTTTTAACAATGGACATTTAACAGTGGACTTTATCCCTAATGAGCAAGCCAGAGTGCCCCATGTAACTTCCAGTTGATGAGAACTCCAACCAGAAGTAGGGCATCAGGATGGTTCAGGCAGGTCTGGAGAGTAGAAGGGGTCAGGATCACTGATATCTCAGGCGTTTCATGTATAGCTCAACAGAAAGAGAGAAGGAAATAAACCTGGGTGAATGTGTGAAATTGGAGGGGTGACAGTATCCAAACATCCCAGTTCACCACAACACTCTATGCCTGTGAGACCTCTAGATCTGCTCTTTTACCTAAGAAAAAAACTATGCACAAAAGGCTTGACTAAACAAATATGTTTTCAGCCTTAAACACTGAGACTGTGTCTGAGTCCCAAACATTAATTGGAAGGCTGTTCCATAACTGTAGGGCTTTGTAAGAGAAAGCTCTTCCCCCTGCTGTAGCCTTCACTATTCGAGGTACCAATAAATAGCCTGCACCTTTTGATCGAAGCAGGCGTGGCGGATCATAAAAGACCAAAATTTCGCTCAGGTACTGTGGCGCGAGACCATTTAGTGCTTTATAGGTCAATAGTGGTATTTTATAATCAATGTGGAATTTTTACTGGGATCCAATGCAATGTGGATAAGACGGGTGATGTTGTCAAATCTTCTGGTTCTTGTAAGGACTCTTCCAGCTGTATTCTGGACTAACTGGAGCTTGTTTTTGCACCTACTGCAACATCCAGACAGTAAGGCATTACAATAATCCAACCTAGAGGTGCCGAAAGCATGCACTAATTTTTCTGCATCGTGTAGTGACATTATACTTCTTATCTTAGCAATATTTCTGAGATGAAAGAAGGCTATCCTATTAATATTATCTACATGAGCATCAAATGAAAGACTGGAGTCAATAATCACACCTAGTAGAAGTACTTCTATCTTCTGTCAGAATTAAGTAAAAGGAAGTTAATAAGCATCCAGTGTCTAATGTCCTTTACACATTCCTCAACTTTATTAAGCTGGTGTCTGTCATCTGGCTTTGCTGAAATATACAATTGTGTGTCATCAGCATAACAGTGGAAGCTAATTCCATGTTAACGAATAATTTGACCCAGAGGTAGCATATATAAAGAAAATAGCATTGGGCCTAAAACAGAACCTTGTGGAACACCAATCTTTACATCAGTACTGTATGCACAGAGAAGTCACCATTTACATCTATGAACTGATAACGATCAGTCAAATAAGACCTGAGCCAGGAGAGGGCTGTTCCCTTAATGCCAACAACGTTTTCTAGTCTACCAAGGAGAATAGTATTATCAATGGTATCAAAAGCTGCACTAAGGTCAAGCAACACAAGCAAGGAGACACAACCCTGATCAGAGGCCAGTAGTAGGTCATTTACCACTTTAACCAGCGCTGTCTCTGTGCTATGATGAGGCCCTAATCCTGACTGATACATTTCATGAATGTTCATGAAATGTTTCATTAATTCCTATGTAGGTACGAGCATAGCTGCTGTGCTACAACATTTTCTGAGATCTTGGAGATAAATGGGAGATTTGATATTGGCCTATAGCTGGACACTTGACAGGGGTCAAGGTCAGGATTTTTAATCAGGGGTTTAATAACTGCTAGTTTAAATGATTTAGGTACATAGCCAGTGCTCAGGTAAGAATTTATTATTTTTAGAAGGGGTTTGATTACTTCTGGAATAATCTGTTTGAAGAAACATGTAGGTAAGAGATCTAGTATACAAGTTGATGATTTTGATAAAGAAATGAATTAAATTAGTCTCTCGGAGGGGAGTAAAACATTCGAATCGTTGAGCTGATATTGTTGTTTTATTATCTACAGGCTTAGTTATAAGACTGTCTGGTTTTAAATGAATAGTCTGGATTTTCTGTCTAATATTTTCAATTTTGCCAATGAATAAATGCATGAAATCATCGCTACTTTATAATGATTATGTGCATGTTTCTGTGGTGGTTTTATTCCTAGTTAATTTTACTAAGGTATTAAATAAGAATCTAGAATTATTTTGTTAACTTCAATTAGGGTGGAGAGACTGATCTAGCAGCACTAAAAGATTTTCTATAGTTCAGGAGTCACTCCTTCCATGCTGTTTGAAATACTACCAATTTGGTTTGACACCATTTACGTTCTAATTTTCGAATGGTCTGTTTTAAGGTGTGTGATCATTATACCAGGGTGCTAGCTTTTTATCTCTAATTATTTTTCTTTTAGGTGGAGCTACCTTATCTAGCGCGTAGCGGAACGTTGACTCTTAGCGTTCAGTTGCCTGATCAAGTTTGGGATCAGATGGTGATCCAATCATAGTTGACAGTCCATCCATAATGTACAGTATGTTTTATATCATTATTAAACATACAGTATGATCAGTGGATTTCTGGGAATGGATTATTTCCCAAATGCTTTCTTCATCTTTTCGAACTGCTGCTCGTGTTGCATCACAGGCAGCGTAACACACTCTGAGGAAAGCGCTGTCCGCCCTCTTCCGCATACACGAGCTCACAGATGCACACGATTGGCCAGTGTTGCTGTGATTGACAGGGGAGAGAAAGAAAGAAAAATTGGCTCCTCCCACCCAACCTCTCTTGGACTCCTGGCCACAGACATCTGTGTCATCATCACAACTCGAACTCTGAATCTCCGCACGATATTCTTTTCTGTTACCCATTGAGGAATTCTTTTTAATTAAGAAACCATGATAGAAAACTTTATTTACGGGATATTGCACTTCCCCATCAGATCTTCAGCTGCTTTAAGAACAAAAGACAAGAGTAAAAATAATTACGAGTCTATCTAAAGTGTAATAAGGTGTGCAATATAAGTGTTTGTGTTACTTCTGCCTTTTTGCAGCTCAAACCCTATGGACGATGCCGGATTCTTCTCCTTCACCTCGTTCACATGGATGACGCCCATGATGTGGAAGTTGTTCAAGAATCGTCTGGATACAAGCTCTCTCAAACTTTCTCCCCATGACGGAGCTCACAAAAATGGAGAGAGGTAGGCCATAAAAGTCTACAGATATTTTAGACAGAGGTATAGGATGAAGCAGGATTATTACAAAGACTCGATATACTCTGAAACAAAGCTGGGAGTTTATTTAATGCTTACGTTCTGTTCATTACATATGTAGCAATCAAGTTCCTTTTAACTTCTTCTTTAATTGTAGGATTTATTTGAACTAAATTTAAATGTATTGTTTCTGAGTGATGAGAGATGGAGGGAGTGTTACAGGGACAATAATCATTTTCATTTTTAATATTAAAATAAAAATAAGAAAAATTAGTAAGGTTTATTTACAATAATACTTTAAAGACCCCATGAAATCAAAATTGACATTTTGTGGCTTTTAGTATGAATATGTCCTGCCCTGACTTCGTGTTTCAGTGGAAATTACACCAACACATCGAATAACGCTGTGAGTTTCAAGGCACTTTACGGGGATGTTAAAATAATTTTTTAATGTCCCCGTAATAATATTTTTTTTAAAAGACGGCTGTGAAAAATTGTCTTTATTGTTTAACCTTTTGATCTTTTGTTAAAACTAATTCACAAAAATACTCTGCGCTCATGGATATCAAACAATTGCAAACACAACACAGGTTTATATATATATATATATATATATATATATATATATATATATATATATATATATATATATATATATATATATATACAAAAAAAAAAAAAAAAAGGTAAAATATAGGTGTGCAACAATTATTGGCACCCTTTTATTCAATACTTTGTGCTACCTCCCTTTGCCAAGATAACAGCTCTGAGTCTTCTCCTATAATGCCTGATGAGGTTGGAGAATACATGCAAAGGGATCTGAGACCATTCCTCCATACAGAATCTCTCCAGATCCTTCAAATTTCAAGGTCCACGCTGCAAAAAACACATTTTGCATTACTATTTTGTATTATTAAAACTATTCTGGTGTGTGTGTGTGTGTGTGTGTGTGTGTGTGTGTGTGTGTGTGTGTGTAGGTTCTTAAGGATGTGGGAGGACGAGGTGGCACGTGTGGGCATTGAGAAAGCATCCCTCGGCTCAGTAGTGATGCGTTTCCAGAGGACTCGCCTTATAGTGTCTTGCATCGTCGCTGTTCTGTTTACATTATCCGTGTTTATCGGACCAGTACGTTCTTTTTCTCTACTTATTTAACAAAAAAAAATGTTTAGTGTGCTTCTAATTTCCATAATATCCACTTTAGGTCAAATTCACCCACTGCTATTCTTTTTACTATAAGTGTAAGAATATTATAAATAGTTTTTTCCTGAAACTTTATGACTCTTGAATCACATTCACTGTAAGTTAGATACACCATGTTAAATATTTAAAAGATAACTGATCTTTGGATTTATTTTGGTTGTTAAGATGAATGCTATCTCTTCCTCTAAAAGCACTCTTTCCTCTCTACATTCTCTACGCGTTCTCCAGTCTATTCTGGTGAACGAGATCCTGACGTATGTGGATAAGTCAGATGGATCCATGCTGGTGCACGGCATCGGCCTGTGTGTGGCGCTGTTCATCTCGGAGTTCAGTAAAGCTTTCTTCTCGTCGCTCCTCTGGGCCGTGAATCTGCGCACCGCCATCCGACTGAAAGGAGCCTTCAGCATGCTCGCCTTCCAGAAAATCATCAAGCTCCGAACACTCAACGACGTTGCTGTAGGAGAGGTAGCCTCTGATTGGTTAATCCGGACGATTGCTCTTGCCCTTGATTGAATCGAGATTTTCTCAAGGTTGTTAGTTGTTGGTAGGGCTGGGCGCTATGACAGTATCATATCAATATCATGATA
The DNA here is from genome assembly GCA_023630585.1 of Cranoglanis bouderius. Lineage (NCBI taxonomy): Eukaryota > Metazoa > Chordata > Actinopteri > Siluriformes > Cranoglanididae > Cranoglanis > Cranoglanis bouderius. Next base: position 3,094,150 of record CM042555.1, read on the forward strand.
AATAATGTCACAGTTCACTTTTCTGAGATATAGTGATGTTTTCATTTAAATTATTTGAAAATACTTTGAAAAAACATCACGCCATTATGATTCTCATTCTCTCTCTCTCTCTCTTTCTCTCTCTCTCCTGCAGTTGATCAACGTATTAACGAGTGACGGCTATCGTATGTTCGAGGCAGGGCTTTTTGGCACATTTCTACTGTCTATCCCCGTATTGCTCACTGTGTGTATTATTTATTCATGCTACATCTTGGGCTACACTGCACTCATAGGAATCATAATTTACCTCATCTTCATACCTATCCAGGTGAGCTAGTGAACTTCTGTTGAACTTTTACCATACTACCCTTTTTTATATCAAATATCCTCACACTGATATACACAATGAATATTTCATCTTCAGTTCTTCATGGGCCTGCTGATCAGAGTGTTTCGGAAAAAGGCCATCTCTGTGACAGACAAGCGCGTTCGCACCATGAACGAAGTGCTGACCTGCATCAAACTCATTAAGATGTACGCATGGGAGGAGTCGTTTGAAAAGAAAATCACAGGTACACATTTATATTTTCCAGCCAGATTTATAACCGTTGGCTCAATTCATTTATATCGAAGCTTCGATCCAAATTATTCGATTGTTACACTCGTAGTATAAATGCTGATGTAGAATCAATTGTCATGTAATAATATAGTTACCTTTAACCTTAGTATTTGTTCCTGGGTGTGGCTTGTAAACCAAATTATTTATGATATATTTATGATATACTGGCCCTAACATTCAGCTTCACAAATATTATAATTTCCTACATTATCAATGTAAAAACATCTATAACGCATTACATCTCTCTCTCTCTCTCTCTCTCTCTCTCTCTCTCTCTCTCTCTCTCTCTCTCTCTCTTTTCCTCTACAGATATCCGGAAGGAAGAGAAGTTGCTTTTGGAGAAAGCGGGATATACTCAGAGTGTGAACTCCTCCTTAACAGCTATAGTTCCCTCTCTGGCCACAATCCTGACCTTCATCGCTCACACAGCACTCCGCTTACCTCTGCAGCCCTCCACTGTGAGTATCCACCGTTTATACAGCTTCTGTTTTCACCCTACTTATACATGGACAGGACAAGAAAGTCAAATGGCCTACAGTACTCCTCTTTAACACTGTGGCAGTAAAATGACATTCATGTGATCCTTTTTCACTGACATTCATGTGATACGTTTGAGCCAGTGGTTTATTAGACTTTATACTTTACACTTTACACTCAGGGAGTTTGTAACAACAATGTAATTGTGGAAGAAATCATGTTGTAAATATATTTTTTTAGTATATACTGTAAGTCTCTCTGTGGTTTGGTAGGCATACACCATCATTGCTGTGTTTAACTCGATGCGGATGACGATGGGTCTACTGCCGTTCTCTGTAAAAGCAATGGCCGAAGCAAAAGTGGCTCTGACACGATTAAAGGTTTGACTTTTATTTTCCTGTTTTTGAAATTTTTTATCTTCTTTTTCCACCTCCTATATGTAAGAAGTGTGTAGTTTTCAATGACTGTATTTGTACATTAAATCACTGAAGCACTCCCAGTTTTTCACAGTCTAATTTTCATAGTTTTGGCTTTATTTAACAATCTGAAGAAGAACAGCATCTTTATATGAATGGTATACCGGTTTTATAAAAACGAGAGACGTACTCCGAGAGACATTTATGTAGTTTTAAATAGCTTTTTGAATTACTTTAAAATAATTGAATTTATATCCAAATAGCATTTAAGAAGGTTTGGATTGCAAGCCTGTACACATGTTGCGAGTTGCTACATTGTACTTTTACATTATACTCATCTCAGTACTTTCCTTTCCCAGAGGATCCTGATGATAAAGAATCCCGACCCCTATCTGATCCAGAACAAAGACTTGAGTGCCGCTTTAGTGATGGACAAAGCTTCGTTCTCATGGAATTCCTCTGCTCCAAACGGCCCTGAGAGCCCAGTGACTGTGGGCAACGGGGTGAAGAAGGGTAAAGCTGAGCCTGCGGTGGTCACTCAGAATGGCACACACACACAAGACACCAAACCAACACTAAGGGACATCACGTTTACTCTTCCCAAGGTGTGTGTCTGTGTGGTTTATGTTTCACAAGCCGAAGAAGTGTTTTGTAAAAAACATTCCGTACTTCAAGAAGGAACAGATAGTTTAAAAGAGAAATCAGAATATGATATATGGTCTAATAAGGAATAAAACAAGACAGTACGTGTTGTTATAGGAAACAACGATCAGGCGGTGATGCGGCCCGACACTATGCAGAGTTACTGTTACAATCCTGAAATGTATCATTTTCAAAAGTTCCTCTTACAGTATATCACAACAATTTCAGAACAATTACAACACAAAAACAGCACATCATACAATTCATCCATACACAGCTTGTCATGTTACTAAGAAACCGGAAAGCGCAAAGATCTCTGTCCTTCCGTCCTGATCCTGTGTTACCTGTGTCAACAAAATTACTAACAGCTCTGCTGTTCTGAAGATGTCAGAAAACTTAAAGTTATATCTTCTGACTGTTGCAAAGCACTGAAACTGGGGACTCCGTCGATAAAAACAACATAAATGTCTCCTAACAGTAAACTTAACCATATCAATAATTATTTTTCAATCCGTCTATGTGGCGTGTCCATCATGAAAGTCATTGTGCAAGCTGTTACTATAGAAACAGTGATATAAATAAGGTTAATATAAACCTTACAACTGGATCTACTCTTAGAGTTGCTGTTATAAAAAAATCAATCAACACCTTCTGACCAATCAGAATTGAGCATTCAACAGAACTGTGGTATAAATACATTTATTTAATGATAAGGTGCTGTGGTGATTGATAAATGTTTTTTTTTTATGTTGTTGTTCCAGGGAAATTTGCTTGGAGTTTGTGGCAATGTTGGAAGTGGAAAAACCTCGCTGATATCAAGCATACTTGAGCAGGTATGGTACTTGTTCACAGGCCTATAACTTGTACTTGTCCTTATGGTTCAGTGGTGTAATTAATCACATGGTTATCTTATCACTGACTATAAAAGATTCTTCTCAGCACCATTTTTGCTTACAGATGGAATCTGTGATATCTGATATAGCGGCTGAGAAAATGAGTAGAGCGTAAATGTGAACATGTAAAACATATGTTGTAAATAATAAACACAAAATGAAGTATATGTAGTTTTACTCTCAATACTTTTCCTGACTTTTCAGACACGCCGTACAAGCTATGTTGTGTAAGCTGATGACAACTGATTAGGGCTTTATTCATCTCACTTAATATGAAACGGTTTAGATGGGAACGAATAATGTAACATGTCGAGGGTTAATCTTATGTGTAGTAAAGACCATTTATTTATTTTGCTCTTAGATGCATCTTCAGAGTGGATCAGTCTCGATAAATGGAACGTTAGCCTACGTTTCCCAGCAGGCCTGGATCTTTCATGGAACTGTACGAGATAATATTTTAATGGGAGAACCTTTCGACCAAGAGAGGTAACATACAAACCCGAGACGCCACGCCTTAATTCTAACACAATCTGATCTATAAACTACTCGATTACAAACACACCCACAACAGAATTGTACATCATCAAACACTTATCCAACCAAAAATCACATATTTGTTTGCACCAAAAATAAGATACTCAGAATATGAATGAAATGTGGTTGGGTGTCAAATAATTTGTACCACTGCTGAATCTTAACCTTCATATGTTTTTAAACAACACAAAAAAGTGTGTGTTCACGGACGGTAAATGGTTTAAAATAAATCATAGCTTTAGCAGTATACAGTAGGTATAATTACTGTGTTAAATGCCGAGGTTCGGATTGACAGAGCTCATGTAAAGTGTTAAACACAAATTTGTCCCCATGCACAGTGTCCTTGATCTGTAATACATTTTATAGCATAATCAAGCACAATTAAGACTTCCTCTTACAAAACTGTCTGGGTTTTAAGGTATTTGTTTAATTTTTGTATATGTACAGTATGTTAGTATGTGCGTGTTTGTGTTATAGGTATAAACGTGTTATCCACGCCTGCTGTCTGAAGCCAGATCTTGCTATTCTCCCGTATGGTGACCAGACAGAGGTTTGTTTTCAGAGCCTAATGGAGTAAAGCATGTCATAATATTTGTCTCTCTATCGATATACTGTATATCGATGCACATTTTTGATGTGTGTATAGATCGGAGAGCGCGGTCTGAACTTATCAGGTGGTCAGAAGCAGAGAGTCAGCCTAGCAAGAGCGGTCTACTCCAACCGAGACCTCTTCCTATTGGACGACCCTTTGTCAGCGGTTGACGCCCACGTGGGCAAGCACATCTTTGAGGAGTGCATCAAAAAAGAACTGAAGGGCAAGACCATGATCCTGGTCACACATCAGCTTCAGGTATTTCGATCATCTCTGAGCTTTAATTTGTTTCATAAATAAATCTATCCTTACTGTACAAATATTTTGGGAAGAATTGTTGCCAGTCAGCTAGCTTGGACATTGGACTAAAAATTGGAAAAATTGGACTAAATAGAATTGAATTGATGGAATTTATATTCCATCTACAAACACATTTGTATCAAAGCTGAAACTCAGATGTGTTGAAAGTGGACGCTGTCTGGACGCAATTACTGAAGGATTGCCTGACGTGAGTTGGTTATGAGAATTTTATTGTTTGTTGCAACAAACAAAATTTTGTAGTCAAACCTGGGGTCCTTAGCTGAGAGTAATGAGCTCACACCAAACAGATGCTCATTTACAGCCCCCTCCGAATGTATTGGAACAGCAAGGCCAATTCTATGGTATTCGCTATACATTGAAGACATTTGGGTTTGAGATCAGAAGATGAATATGAGACGATAGATCAGAATTTCAGCCTTCATTTCCTCATATTTACATCTAGACGTGTTAAATAACTTAAAACATGGCACCTTTGTTGGCAGACCACCCATTTTTTAGGTAAGCAAAATTATAGTCTTAATTCACTTTAAATAAGACTTAATATTTGGTTGCATGTCCCTTGCTTTCAATAACTGCATCAAGCCGGTGACTCACTGACATCACCAGATTGTTGCATTCTTCTTTCGTGTTGTTTTTCCAGGCTTTTACTGCAGCTTCTTTCAGTTGTTGTTTGTTTCAGGGGGTTTCTCCCTTCAGTCTCCTCTTCAGAAGGTGAAATGCTGCTCAATCGGGTTAAGGTCTGGTGATTGACTTGGCCAGTCTAAAACCTTCTACTTTTTTGCTTGATAAAGCCCTTTGTTGAGTTGGTAGTGTGTTTTGGGTCATTGTCTTGCTGCATAATAAAGTTCCTCCCAATTAGATTGGATGCATTTCTCTGTAAATTGGAAGACATATTGTTTCTGTAAACTTCTGAATTCATTCTGCTGCTACCATCATGACTTACATCATCAATAAAGATTAGTGAGTCTGTTCCAGGAGCAGCCATGCAAGCCCAAGCCATGACACTACCTCCACCATGCTTGACTGATATGCTTCTGTGTTTTGGATCATGAGCAGATCCATTCTTTCTCCACAGTTTGGCCTTTCCATAACTTTGGTAGAGGTTAATCTTGGTTCCAGAACTTTTGTGGCTCATCTCTGTATTTCTTTGCGAATTCCAGTCTGGCTTTCTGATTCTTACTGCTGATGAGTGATTTGCATCTTGTGGTATGGGCTCTATATTTTTGCTCTTGAAGTCTTCATCGAATGGTGGATTGTGATTCCTTCACCCCTGCCTTGTGGAGGTTGTTGGTGATATCACTGACTGTTGTTTTTGGGTTTTTCTTCACAGCTCTGACAATGTTTTTGTCATCAACTGCTATTGTTTTCCTTGGCCGACCTGTTCCACGTCTGGTTGTTAGTACACCAGTGGTTTCTTTCTTTTTCAGGACATTCCAAATTGTTGTACTGGCTATGCCCAATGCTTATGCAATGGCTCTGAGAGATTTCCCCTCTTTTCTCAGCTTCAAAATGACTTGCTTTTCTCCCAGAGACAGCTCTCTGGTCTTCATGTTGGTGTATCCTTTTTTAACAACAAATGCAGTCTACACAGGCGAAACCTAGGGCTCAAACCAAGAGTAGACATTCGGAGCTATTAATTCTTTAAACAGTCAATTTAACAGGACACACCTGGGCAGCAAAAAAAACACCTATCAGTCACATTATATTTATCCAATATATTTATTCAGTTGAAAAAAGGGGTGGGTTCAACAAAACATGCACTGTTCTAAGTTGTTTAACACATCTAGATGTAAATATGAGGAAATGAAAGCTGAAATTCTGATCTGCCATGTCATATTCATCTTTTGATCTCAAACTCAATGTACAGTATAACGAAAACAACAGAATTGGCTTTGCCATTCTAATGCAACAGCTGGAACTACTGTCAGAGCTGCTGAAATAAATAACCAAGCAGAACTGAGCATTCAACAGCTTTGTGGTAAAATAATATGTATATTATTATGTAATTACGCAGCACTGTGATCAGTAACAGCCTTTGAATAGCTAGACAAGTGTCTGATATCAGAGAGGGGAATCCATGCACAGTCATTATCAACACCTTTCACACACTCTTTAGTTGAATCCTGTTGACACAGCAGACGGGTAAACATTAAGCAACCAGCACATCATCCCTAAAGCCATTTATTAGCCTCTCATTTAATGTGTAACTCACAATAAACAATTTATGGTGGTTATTGTGCATTGATTCTCTTTTGATAACTTCGCTTTACCACCTGTCATTGTGCACTCTCTCTCTCTCTCTCTCTCTCTCTCTCTCTCTCTCACTCATCTTGTAGTATTTGGAGTTCTGTGATGAGGTCTTGCTTTTGGAGAATGGGAAGATTAAGGAAGCCGGAACACACAGAGCACTGATGAAAGCAAAGGGTCGATACGCACATCTCATCAACAACTACCAGCTGGAAAAGAGCAACGTAACGGCATTTTCTTTTATCGCTTTAGCTTATTGATTTCTTCAGACGTACCATAAAGTGTGATTTTGTATAATTATTTTTCATAGGAGAAAAAGGAGGAAGCCCCAGTGAGCCCCTCTGATTCCAGCGAGCACAGCAAACAAGGCAGAGAAAGGTCTACAAGTGGCGGAATTGTAAACGCAGGTCAGAGGTCATACAGCGCAGGATACACTGCGTTGATTTGACTCTATTATAACGTGTATGTCGAGAATTATAAGCAATCAGCTTTTAGCCTGATTTACATGCACTATAAGTAAAAATTCTACAACCTGCCAATGAACCCAGTGAAGAAGAAGCCTGTGTATGGCTTCAAATTGCACTAATTATTTGTGTTATAAAGTAACAGGATGCGGTAATCATTTTTATGTTTGTTGTTGTCCTGTCCAGCTTTCGACATGTCTGATGAGAGAATTAAACCAGATGACTCAGTACCCGACACTCAGGAAACAAAAGGTGCAGAAAATCTCTTCCATGTCACATATATTATCTAAAATCTTTATAAGGATGCTTTAAGTCAGTGCATTTGTTTGCGGAAACCTGAAGATAAATAAATGGTTTAATTTTGTTTCTGAACATTAGAGGGTAAAGACCAGCTCGTCGCCAAGGAGGTGTCTCAGGAAGGATCAGTTACTTTCAGAACCTACCACCAATACTGCCGTGTGGCTGGAGGTAACACACACACACACACACACACCCACACACACACACACACACACACACACCCACACACACACACACATATTGACTCACTGACTCACTCACTCACTCACTCACTCACTCAACATTTTCATTCACTCACTGACTCACTCTTTCACTCACTCACTCACCAACGTTCTCATTCACTCATCAACCAATTTTCCCATTCACTCATTCATTCATTCACCCATTCACTCATTCACGCACTTCTCATTCACTCATTCATTCCCTCACTCACTCATTCACCAACCTTCCCATTCACCCACTCACCATTTTCCCCATTCACGCATTCATTCATTCATTCATTCACTCACTCGCTCACTCACCAACCTTCTCATCCACTCATTCACCAATTTTCTCATTCACTCAATCATTCATTCACTCATTCACTCGCCAATTTTCCTATTCACTCATTCATTCATTCACTCACTCATTCTCCAACTTTCTCATCACTCATTCATTCATTCATTCACTCACCCACTCACCAATTTTCTTGTTGACTCATTCACTCACGCACTCACCAACTTTCTCAACCATCCATCAATTCATTCATTCATTCATTCAGTCAGTCAGTCACTCACTCACTCATTCACCAACTTCCCCATTCACTCATTCACAAACTTTCTCATTCACTCACTCTTTCACTCACTCATTCACCAACTTTCTCGCTTGTTCGCTTGCTCTTGTTCATTTCTTATTTTTCCCTCTCTATCTTATGTCTTTGTCTCTCACGCTGTTTAGGTTACATTCTGTTGTTTTTTGTCATGATATTGTTCGTCCTGCTGGTGGGAATGACTGCCTTCGGCAACTGGTGGCTCAGTTACTGGCTTAGTCAAGGCTCTGGGGTAAAAACACACACACACACACACACACACACACACACACACACACACACACACACACACACACAGTGATGATTATAATGCACAGTGAAAGTTAGGAAAGAAGGTTCCCTTCCTATCAGTTAACTTAAAATTCCCACACAGGGAGTTCACCACTTATAACAATGCTAATACAGTATTCCCACTGTCTCTTGGTATGGAGACGATGTTCCTGGTTGAAACCCTGATGAGTAAACTGGTCTGGAGTTTAGATGGACATGGTAGGCCTTGGCTCACCAGGAATAAAATGCCTTAAAATAACCTTTTAATGTGAAATCATTCTTGTTTATTCAATTAATACAGATGTGATCATTCTATGTAGCTTCTTGTATTATATAGTTATTCATTTCCTGGATGGCAGCTGAAGTTTTTTTTTTTTTTTAATTGAATTGTTTTTAGTAAAGGATTAATATACTGTATGCACAAGAATGTTTGGGTATTTTGATGATGCATGAAACCTGTTCTGTCTTTTTCATCCTCTCTCGCTTCCTCTCACAGAATTCATCAGATCCCGGCACTGGTAACATCTCTCAAAATCCCGATCTGGGCTTCTATCAGATGATATATGGCTTGACCGTAGTGGCCATGGTGGTGCTGAGCGCTCTGAAGGGTTACACTTTCACTAAAGTGACGCTGCACGCCTCCTCTAAACTCCACGACACCATGTTCAGGAGGGTGAGACTTCCCGACACACACCATCAGCACGGGCGTTAGGCCTGGAAGTCAATGCTGCGATCAGCATTGTACATTTGCAAGGTTTCTTTTAATTCTTTGTGGCATTAGCTGTGAAAGTTAATGTCCAAATACAGCTTGATGACTTCTGAAAGAAAGAAATCTGAAAACCATATAGTATAGTATAGTATAGTACAGTATAGTATAGTATAGTATAGTACAGTATAGTACAGTAAGTTTAATATAGTATAGTATGGTATGGTATAGTATAATATAGTATAGTGTAGTGTAGTACAGTGTGGCATAGTATAGTATAGTATGGTATAGTATAGTGTAGTGTAGCACAGTATAGTACAGTGTAGTATGGTGTAGTATAGTATAGTGTAGTGCAGTATAGTATAGTGTAGTGCGGTATAGTATAGTGTAGTGTAGTACAGTGTGGTACAGTATAGTATAGTATGGTATAGTATAGTGTAGTGTAGTACAGTATAGTACGGTATGGTATAGTATAGTGAAGTGTAGTATAGTGTAGTGTAGTACAGTATAGTATAGTATGGCATAGTATGGTATAGTGTAGTGTAGCACAGTATAGTATATAGTATAGTATGGTATAGTATGGTATGGGCATAGTATAGTGTAGTGATTAATGTTGTAACTCCGCCCATTAGATCCTGGCCAGTCCCATGAGCTTCTTCGACACGACTCCTACCGGCCGTATGGTGAATCGATTCAGCAAAGATCAGGACGAGATCGACGCCGTCCTGCCGTTCAACATGGAGAACTTCCTGCAGTTCTGCCTCATGGTCACCAGCACCGTCTTGACCGTGTGCATCGTCTTTCCTTTCCTCCTCATCGCCGTGGTTACACTGGGAGCCATCTTTACTGTCATCCTCTAGTAAGATTTAACATTCATCCTTCAGTCACCAGCAGTGCAAATGCCCACGAGTAGCACTTGCATGAGCAGTGTATACAATGTACAAGACCACCGTTTAAATGTAATATATCAAAGATACGATACCAAAAAGGAAAACAATTCTACTATTCACGATTGTAATATGTTTGTAAATGCCATGTGGGTCATTGAACCATCCTGCTGCTTCAAACAGCGATGGACTAGACAGTGTTAGAAAATAAAAATAGTTGCTCATGTGGCAAGTTGTTTAGTTTGATGAATACTGCCATCTGCTGATGGATGTGAAAATGGCAGTCTGAAAAACGAAACGTTCAGCTCTGATATTTTGAGTAAATAAAATACAAAGATTTTTTTTTAAAACCCCATAAGGTCTAAGAAAAATATACCTCAGTTGTACAGTTTATCAAATGAACTGAGGAACAAGATGATGAAAATGAAAAGTGGGTGTGTATTGCAATTCGAAATAAAAATGTAGCTCAAGCTCCAAGCCTTTTTTAAAGAATGCAGAGAGATAAAGAGGCAACTTGTTTATACCACAGCGCTGCAACATTCTCAATTAAGATTGGTTGATTAATTTCCTATAACAGCAGCTCTGACAGTAGTGCAGCTGCAAACCGCAGGTTTATATTAATGCGCTTGTTCTAATACGTTATCGTTTCTATAGCAACAGCTCATTCACAGGGATTTGGATGGCTAACGTGCCACATAAACTAAACCTATTAATAAATCGATTAAAATGTGATCTTAATTCAAACAAAGACAAACGTATAATCATTGATGTGGTGAAGTTTTCTGTAAGGAGACGTTTATTTAACATTTACGGAAGAAGTCTCCGAGTCAGGAGGATTTCTGCAATAGAGCAGTCTCCATGGTAGAGCAGTGTACGCTTTTCTGACTTATTAAGATGAAGAGAGAGAATAAAGACAGGCTGATGAGGGAAAGACTGTTTTTAGTTGCTATAATGTAAGTGGAAACACTAATAACCTTGTTTTGTGGATGTTCTACAACGTTAACTGTAGCTATAAATGGATAACATGTTCCATAATTAACAAAAAAAATTAATTACTGGCAAATCGCTGTGGTTTAAGAGGAATACAAAAAAGTCCAGGACGTGCAGTTATTGGAAACTTCCGGGTGGTAACATTAAGTCACACTGATTATTTTCCTATAACCACACAACACTTGGTATTTTATTCCATACTAGTTTTCTTCAATTTGGCTTAAGGAGATGCAAACTTTTGCACTCAGCTATATATGGAAAGAAGTGGGATAGTGTTAGACTATTAACACCAGAAAGTGTTGTGGTGTGGTGTGTGTTCTGTGCTAACTCTGCGCTGCATTGTGTGCTTTAGCATCTTCCAAAGGAGCATTCGTGAGATGAAGCGGCTGGAGAACGTGAGTCGCTCTCCCTGCATCTCTCTCACTACCTCCGTCATCCAGGGCCTCAGCACCATCCACGCCTATGACAAAAGAGCACAGTACACACAAAAGTACGGCAAAATCACAACAAAAAACAATTAAACTACATTATCTGAATACAGTATGTATGTAAGCATTCACTCGTACTGATCTCATATCCTCTGGGTGTGATGTGACCGTTTCCTTGACAGGTTTAAAACGATGAGCGATCATAACTCCAATCACTTCCTGTTGTTCAACTGCGGAACGCGTTGGCTGTCCTTCTGGCTGGACTTCCTGTCTGCCTCGGTTACTCTGATTGTGGCGCTGTTTGTAGTGCTCAGCTCCAATGATGTAATCAATCCTTCACTCAAGGGTCTGGCGTTATCGTATACCATACAGGTAACACACACACACACACACACACACACACACACACACACACACACACACTCAGTGTTAGTTTTAAGCATTGCAGTGGTGTGTAGGAAAGTGTTTACTTGTGTTGCTTATTGTGTTTTTATTCCCTGCAGTTGACAGGCATGCTGCAGTATGTCGTGAGGCTCTCTACGGAAGTGGAGGCGAAGTTTACCTCAGTGGAGAGACTGCAGGAGTACATCACGGTGAGACGTTCCACAGTTTCAAAAAAATTTTAACATGTTAAATAAGATATTATATCATCATTTACTCTTTTACCTTTAACATTTTGAGGCTATAAGGCACATCCGTTCAGTTGAACTTGCAGACTGAAATGTTATTTTTACCAGATCACAGCTAAAATACCATCTGTTTCACAGGGCTGCGTGTCCGAGGCGCCGCGCAAAGTGAAAGGCGTCAACATCCCATCAGGCTGGCCACAGGAGGGCGCTATCACCTTTAAAAACTACAGCATGAAGTACAGAGAGAACACACCCGTAGTGCTCGATCAGCTCGACCTCACAATCGACCCACGAGAGAAACTCGGCATAGTGGGGCGCACCGGCTCAGGTGAGATGCGAGTCATAATATTTACATTTACATTTATTCATTTAGCAGATGCTTTTATCCAAAGCGACTTACAAATGAGAAAATACAAGCAAAGCGATACATCAAGCAGAGAACAATACAAGTAGTGCTACCATGCAAGATTTTTAATTCAGTGCTAGAGGAGCAAAGTGCACAGAGTATAGGTGTAAGAGCCAGCGTAAGTGTAAATTTTATTTATTTATTTATTATTTTGGATTGGGGACAAGTTAGGGGTTCGTTCCGTATTCATGGAAGAGGTGGGTCTTTAGCCGTTTTTTGAAGATATTGACGGATCCTGCTGTCCGGACTGAGGTTGGAAGTTCATTCCCCCACTGACGGACAGTCAGTTTGAAGGTTCTGGAAAGGGACCTCATGCCTCGCTGAGTAGGCACGACCAGGCGTCGGTCGTTAACTGATGGCAGATTGCATTAGGGAACATAAACCTCAAGGAGAGTGTTGAGGTAGGGAGGTGCTGCTCCAGACAAGGTCTTGTACATGAGCATCAATTTTGAATCACCTTGAATTTGATTCGGGTGGTCACAGGGAGCCAGTAGAGGGAGACGAAGAGGGGTGTGACGTGGGTGCTTTTGGGCTGGTTGTAAACATGGCGTGCTACTGCATTCTGAATCATCTGAAGGGGTTTGATGGAGCTGGCTGGGAGGCCCGGGAGTAGTGCGTTGCAGTAGTCCAGTTTTGAGATAACAAGAGCCTGGACTAGCTGTGTGGCCTGTTCAGTGAGATAGGGTCTGATTTTCTTGATGTTATACAGAATGAACCTACAGGACTGAACAGTTGTTGAAATGTGGTCTGTAAAGTTCAAATGGTCATTGAAAGTCACCTCAAAGTTTCTGGCTGTCCTGATTGGCTTGTGTAAATAAGACATATAAAATAATCTGCTTGTGATTTTCCACTTGATAACTAGACCATTTTGATAAAAAAAACAAACAAACAAACATAATAATGTTTTGGATGCACTATAACTGATAAGAAAAACAGGATATAGGTTTTTAAAGGATTTAATCCTGTTATGCAGGTAAATCGTCACTGGGCGTGGCTCTGTTTCGCTTGGTGGAGCCAGCAGAGGGCACTATTCTGATCGACAGCATGGATATCTGCACTTTGGGCCTGCAGGACCTTCGCAGTCAGCTGTCCATCATCCCACAGGACCCCGTCCTCTTCATCGGCACTGTCAGGTAACCTCTCAGCTCTTATCTCTGACGTCTGAGGACTGGCGCAAGACTCGAAATGCCTCTTGCACTCAAACCAGCGGTGACACAATGCGGTTTGGCTGCCAAATGGCTGCCAGTTGCTCATTTTTAATTATAGTTGCATTTGTGTTGTAAACAAGTGACAGGAGTTTAATTTCATGCAAACGGGAAGTAAAGCAACATGGAGACTACCGAAGGGAATAAAGAGGGGAATGAAGACGATGGCTAATTTTGGGTTTCTGTCAGATATTGTTTCCTAGATGATGTAGATTGTTGTAGTTTACTGCCTCAAGTATAGTGCATGATATTTAGTGCACAGTATTGCTGCGTAGCCTTTCTTATTATGCTTCAATTTCTTATTATGCTTGCGAATATCAGCTGTTTTGATTGCATACCGATCAGGAAAACTGTCAGGAACACAAAATATGAGGTTAAAAATCGCTCTCAATGAATATGACAGAACCTAAACGTATGTTGAATTTTACGCAGGTATAACCTCGACCCATTTAATAAACACACCGATGAGGAGATTTGGATGGCTCTGGAGAAAACATACATGAAAAATGCAGTAAGTACAGATTTAAAACTTCAGTCCCACCATTAGCAGCAGCTTGACGTGTTACGGGGAAGCAATTAACCAATCAAATGTCTCTCTGCGTCATGGGTAGATCTCTAGTTTGCCACGGAAGCTGGACTCGGCGGTCGTGGAGAACGGCGAGAATTTCTCTGTAGGAGAGAGACAGCTCATGTGCATGGCCAGAGCACTGCTTCGCAATTCGAAAGTAAGAACACACACACACACACACACACACACACACACACACACACACACACACTTATTATACAGATCATTTTTGTATCATTAAAAAAAAAGTCATGTTGTGTTTGTGATTATTACTTGATTTTTCTGTTTCGTTTTTGACAAAATTCATGAAAATTACATCATTGTGCTTTCAAATACAGGGTCATATACTTAGAGTTCAGCCATTTTAAGCTCTACAAATGAATCTCCACATGGTAGAGCAGAAGGTGGTCTGGTAGTTTCTGGTAGTTTCTAAGCTTTTTGTTGCTTCAGTGTTCAGCGTGTAAACAGCATGTAGAAGCTTTAGGTGAGATTTATACCTGGTTGTTTAATCAGCGGACTCTGGAGACCCTGAGGAGTCTGTGATTTAAAAAAAATTTTTTTTAGTTAAAATGGTGGAAATCACAACCAGCCTTTATTAATTCTTTTTTTATATTTATTACTGATTTCTTTTATAGTTACAGTATTAGCCCATTTGACATGTGACTTGAATTTGACGGGTTTAATCCAAACGTTAATTACTCAAAATCAAGACTATAAACAGTGTTGAGTGTAACATGTTAATAAGTAAAACGTTACTGTAATTAAATGACTTTTCCCCTGAAAAAAGTAAAGTAAGGGATTCCTCTTCATTTTTAAGTAATTTAATTACAGTTACTCATGATGTACTTGCATTACATACGGTATAGTTTTTCAACAATTCTTTATAAAACACTTTAAATTTAAAATCTAAATTTATCATCTAAAGATAAAATTTGTTTTCTAATTTAACCCGACCCTAGCCATGCAAGTTTTGGCCAGGTGGCTGTGAAGTCGCTCAAGTTCAAGGATGTAGTCAGAAACGAGTGGCTGTTTTGCTAAATGGAAATATTCCCATTAACTTTATTTTTTGGACACATGTAGACAAGAGCATCACAGTAAAATGTAAATTATGTCCTGGGGAAAAAACACTATCTGCCTCTCTCCTGAGCACAAGAACCTACTGAAGCACCTGACCAAGGTTGATACGGATTTTAAGAAGTAATTCATAATGAGTAATGCAATTACTTTTCAGAGTAATTAGTCAGTAATTTAAATGCAGTGCTCATGATTTAATTAGTAATTAGTAATTAATTCCTTTTTTGAAATAAATTACCCAGTTAGTGACTATAAATAATGTCAATCTTGAATCGAATTGTTTTTATACCACAGCCTGGTTGAATTCTCAAATCTAATTGGCCAGATGGTGTGTTTTATTTTTGTACTGTGTAAGCACACTCATTCTAATACGTTATTGTTTCTATAGTAACAGCACATACTAACAGCAAACGCTACACATAATCTAAGACAAGTAATAAATGGATTTATTAAAAAACGTGTTGTTTAACAAAGTAAAATGTATAATTGTTGATTTGGTTACTTTTTTTTGTTTTTTTTTTTGTTAGGAGACATTTATTTAACATTTCTCGGGTGTGTGCGCTTTATAACGGTTACGGTGCTTTGCAAAGTTTCCCAGTGTTCAGGACAGACGAGTTTATGCTTTCTGGTGTCTTGGGAAAATAACAAGCTGTGTTTTTGAGAATCAGAGAGAGAGCGAGAGAGAGAGAGAGAGAGAGAGAGAGAGAGAGAGAGATATTATGGAGAACTGTATTGTTACTATAATACAACCCCAATTCCGAAAAAGTTGGGACAGTATGGAAAATGCAAAAAACCAAAAAAAACCAAAAAGAATCTTTTGAAAATTCAATTCTCCCTGTACTATATTGAAAACACATTATTAACACATTATTTGATGTTTTACTTTGAGAATTTAATTTATTTTTGAAAATATACACTCATTTCAAATCTGATGACTGCAAAACACTCCAAAAAAGTTGGGACAGTCGACTGTTTACCACTGTGTAACATCACCTTTTCTTTTAATAACACTTATTAAGCATTTGGGCGCTGAAGACAGCAGTTGGTTAAGTTTAGCAAGCGGAATTTTCCCCCATTCATCCATTATGCATTTCTTCAGCTGCGCAACTGTACAGGGCCTTCGTTGCCTTATTTTGCGCTTCATAAGTCGCCACACATTCTCAACCGGAGACATGGTCAGGACTGCAGGCAGACCATGCTGGCACCCGTACTCTCTGCTTACGCAACCATGCGCTTGTAATCCAGGCAGAATGTGGTTTGGTGTTGTCCTGCTCTGGATGGCACCATATGTTGCTCCAAAATGTGTACATATCTTTCTGCATAAATGGTGCCCTAACAGATGTGCAAGTTACCCCTGCCATGGGCACTGACACGCCCCCATACCATGACAGACGCTGGCTTTTGGGCCTGACGCTGATAACAGCTTGGAGGGTCCTTTTCCTCTTTGGCCCGGGTGTTTTGTCCAAAAACTATTTGAAATGTCGACTCGTCGGACCACAAAACACGATTCCACTGTGCTTCTGTCCATCTCAGATGAGACCGAGCCCAGAGAAGTTGGCGGCGCTTCTGGACAGTGTTGATGTACGGCTTCTGCTTTGTATAGTAAAGCCTTAACTTACATCTGTGGATGCAGCGGCGAATGGTGTCGACTGACAAAGGTTCACCAAAGTATTCCCAAACCCATGTCAGGATATCCATTAAAGACTCATGACGGTTTTTAAGACAGTGACGTTTGAGGGATTGGAGATCACGCGCATTCAGAAGTGGTTTTCAGCCTTGCCCTTTACGCACCGACATTTAATCGGAGTCCTTGAATCTTTTAATTATATTTTGCATTGTAGAAGGTGAAATGCCCAAAATCCTACCGATTTGTCTTCGGGGAATGTCGTTCTCAAAGTGTTGGATTATTCTGTTGGCAGATTGGCGAGCCTCGACCCGTCCTTGCTCTTGAAGGACTAGGCCTTTTTGGAGGCTCCTTATATACTATGATTAGACGATTACCTCACCTGTTTCACACTATATGTTTCAGTGTGTGTGTGTTTGTGTGTGTGTGTGTGTGTGCTCAGATCATTCTGCTGGATGAAGCGACGGCGTCTATAGACTCCGAGACAGACGGTCTGATCCAGCACACCATCAGAGACGCCTTCCAGCACTGCACCATGCTCACTATAGCACACCGCATCAACACCGTGCTCGAGTGTGACCGCATCCTCGTCATGGACAAGGGCAAGGTGACAACACACGCACACACACACGCACACACACACACACACTGAAACATATAGTGCATGACTGCACACAATATTCTCTCTCTCTCTTTTCTGTTTCTCTCTTTCTGTATCTTTTCTGTCTCTGTCTATCTCTCTCTTTTCACTGTTTGTCTCTTTTCTCTCTCTCTGTCTCGTCCCTGTAATTTTGTCTGTCTCTTTTCGCTGTATCTCTGTTTTTTTCTGTCTCTGCCTCTCTCTCTCTTTCTCTCTCTCTCTCTCTCTCATGCTTTTCACTGTCTCTGTCTATCTCTTTGTCTTTTTTCTCTGTCTCTCTGTCTTCTATCTCTTTTCTCTGTCTCTTTCTTCTCTCTCTCACTATTTTTTCTGTCATTCTGTCTCCCTTTGTCTCTTTTCTCTCTCGTTCTTTTCTATGTTTCTCAATGTCTCTCCCTTTGTCTCTTTTCTCTCTCTCCTTTCTCTGTTTCTCACTGTCTCCCTCTTTGTCTCTTTTTCAGTCTCGATCCTTTCTCTGTTTCTCACTGTCTCTCTCTTTGTCTCCTTTTCAGTCTCTCTCCTTTCTCTGTTTCTCACTGTCTCTCTCTTTGTCTCTTTTTCTCTCTCTCTCTTTTCTCTGTTTCTCACTGTCTCTCTTTGTCTCTTTTCTCTCTCTCTCTTTTTGTCCATCATCCTCTCTCTCTCTCTCTCTCTGTGCCTTTGTCTCTCTGTCATTCTTTATCTTTCTCTTAATCTCACTCTCTGTCTCTCTGTCTCTTTTCTTGGTTTCTCATTCTTTATATTTCTCTCTCTCTGTCTCTCTTTCTTTTGTCTCCCTCTTTTCACTGTCTCCCTCTCTTTTCTGTCATTCTGTATTCTCTCACTTTCTTTATCTTTCTCTTCTCATACTGTCTCGCTCTTTCTCTGTCATTCTGGCTCTTTTCTCTCTCTCTCTCTCTCTCTCTCTCTCTCTCTCTCTCTCTCTCACTCTCTTTCTCTTTTTCTTTTCTCTCTCTGTCTCTTTTTATCCATCTCACTTCTTTCTCTCTCTATCTCTCTCTCTCCTCTGTTTCTCTGTTTTCAATTCATTTCAATTCAATTCAATTCAATTCACCATCAGCATGACCATATATATATATATATATTTTGAATTGAATTGAAATGAAATAAAATATATATATATATAAATTTACAGTATTGCCAAAGCATCATAGAAAAGAGAACTGTTATTAACAAACACATTTAGTTAAATCATTGAGTGTCCACACAGAGAAGGTGACATTAATAATAATGTTTTCTCCTTTCTCATTCTCTGTCTCTCTATCTCTTTCTTTTTTCTCCGTCTCATCTTTCGTCTCCGTCTCTCTCTGTCTCAGGTTGTTGAATTTGATCGGCCACAGGATCTCATGCAAAAACCAGACTCTGCCTTTGCGTCACTCTTAGCAGCAGCCCATAGCGTCAACTCCTGAAATACACACACACACACACACACACACACACACATACACACACACACACACACACACACACACACACTGATCTGCACAGATTTCCTGTGTTCTGCTCATCATTAACTCGGTCAGGAGTCAGCTTTACACACTCTGTTGACACATAAACACTCAGCAGATGAGAATGAGACAATAACAGTTTCTGATTATTAGAAACAGTTCAATATGTTTAAAGATGTGGGTAAAAGTAGGATCGTTTGCGAGGACAGTGTACAATCAACAGGGTTACTAAAAAAACTTTATAGTTCCTATATATAATTTTTTATTGGTATATATATATATATACCGGTCATGCATCACACATGTATGTCTTACTTGAGTCTCTCAATCAAACCACAGCTATGCTTCAGTCACCTGATCATCCATCACACCTGAGAGTTTCAACAGCACATCGTTTGATTTACACATTATTTATTTGGCATCATTTTGTATAAAACGAACATCTTTTCTCAAGAGTTACAGCTCACAAAGCTGTTTCTGAATCAGAATTACTCCTGATATGAGCTTTTGCTATTCCTTCAGTTCTAATAGGACTAAAACGGATGTATATTCAAAATATTTATTGATTTTAAATGTGTATTAAATGTATACATGTATTTCCGTACATGCGAGGTGATTGTACTCTGAACTACTCTGAAAGGCAAAAATGTTGATAATTGTCATATATTTGTATATATATTTTTTTTACAGTCTAATAAATAGAATGGATTTGAATAAAATACAAAGGTTCTCTCGAGTTTATCCTACACATTTTGCATTTCTTGACGTGACCACTAGGTAGCGTCGGCCCCCCGCATTATCTGAGCAGGTTGAACCCAGGTTGCATCAGTGAAGGCGCTCCCTGATGAAACGAGGTGAAATTTCAGCAGGGCCGAAGAGTCCAGACTGCTCAGGGAGCCAGAGCTTTACTTTAACTGCATAAACAGGCAGTGATGAAAGACCCTGATTGATCTACTATCAGATAAATCGGCTTTGTGTTTACGTTTACATTTACATTTACAGCATTTAGCTTTACACACTCTTATCCAGAGCGACTTACAGAGGTGCATAGTAGTCTCTGCTGAAAAACATATCCTCATGCATCAGAACTGATCCAAACACAGATCATCTTTTTTTTGTGTGTGTGTGTGTGTGTGTGTGTGTGTGTGTTGAATTTGTGGGCGTGTGAGATGTGGACTGATTGTCACCTGACTTCCCTGTCCATAAACGCTAGCCAGCTTTCCCGTCAGGTCACTGTTTTTATTATGGTCTTAGTCACCGTTATGGACAAAATGTGTCCTGATCACACGAGTAAGTGTATACATACACGTGTACACACCCCGAGGGTGCCATTGACATCTATCAAGTCATCAAGTCTAACACTCTGCCCCAGTGCCCTTTTGCTTCAATTATGGTGCCATCAAAACGTGTTCGATTCATCACTGATAACGATAACATACATATAGTGCTGTCTGTTGTACATATAGGGCTATCTGTTGACCTAAATAAGTGTTACTACATTTGAATATTTTCCGTTTTCATCCACCAGGGTGCGTGGTTGTCTTAAAATAGGCTCCAAACTCAGAGCGATTACCTTGGGAACATTTTTGCTGCTTACGACTGTCAGTACTTAAGCAATAAAAGCATTTAGTTCTTTTTCACTTACTTCATTTTCAGTACACTGAGAGTTGTATAATGCTAGGAGCTGTGATGGATATTATTGGGTCTTGGTCCAAAACCGCTATAGCAGCGCACGCCAAAACTAACCAGCTATCCAATTCACAAACCCCTGTTGGGCTAAAGCTAATTATGATTTTATGAATCCTTCTCTCCTGCTCTCGCTAGTTTGAAAAGAACAATAAATCATAGCCCAATGTGTACGCTATTCTTAGCCTTGCGTTACAGTTGGCCTATGCTTCCTTCTTTCCTAACTCCACTGGAGGCTGAAATGCGGGCGTCTCTGCAGTGAGGCAAAATGAGTTTTGATCAGGCCAAGCTCTTAATGGAAGACGTTGGAGACAGTAAACAGATGAGGCCATGGGCAACGACAATCGGCCTCCAGCTTGGTAAAAACCGAGTTAAGGAACATCAGACCAAAATTTAAGATCATCTCTAACATACTGTAGAAGAAGTCCAGGCCAAGCTTTATGAGCAGTGGACGATCACACCAATTTTAAGAGCCAAATATAAATTGGAGCTTTAATAGAAGAGAAAGGTCACATTGGACTCTAAAAGACAATGAAGATCATACAAAACTATAAAAGCAAGGGAATGCCAGCCTAAATTTCAAGACCAGAGGAACATAAATTCTATCGTTAAGAACAGAGGATCCCAAAACTTCAAGAACAGAAGAAGTTCGTCCACATATTTAAGAACAGACGATCCCGACACTTTAAGAACTGAAGAAGATCCCAAAACTTTAGGAAGAAGGGCCAAAATTTTAAGAACGGACGATTCCTAAACTTTAAGGACAGAAGATCACCAAAAAACTTTAGAACAGAAGACCACCCAAAAACTTTAAGAACAGAAAATCCGAATACTTTAAAAAATAGAGGATCCCAGAACTTTAGGAACAGAAAATGATCCCAAAACTAAAGAACAGAATAAGATCCCAAAACTTAACAAACAGAATAAGATCCTAAAACTTTAAGAACAGAAGTAGCTCTCAAAACTTTAGGAATTGAATAAGATCCAAAAACTTTAAGGATATGACCTTAAGAACCTTAAGAACAGAGGATCCAAATACTTTAAGAACACAAGAAGGTCACCCAATTGATCATTCCAGTCAACCTACATGAGATGATCTTTAACCAGCACTTTAGAAGTAGAGAAAGATCACCAAAAACTTTAAGATTAGATTACTACCATTTCAAGAGTAGATGAAGATCACCTCAAACTTTTAAAGAAGTATTGTCCAAAAGTTGAAGAGCAAAAACAAGACCACTCAGGACTTTACATAAAAAAGGAAGATCAGTCCAAGCTTTATTGATAAAAAAAAAAAAAGATCGCTCAGAACTTTAAGAGCACTGGAAGATCAGTCTCAGCTTCGACAGAAGCGGAAGATCAACCAAAACTTTAGGAGCCGAAGATCAACAAACTTTAAGAGAAATCTAAGAGCAGAGGAAGATCACATGAAACTTTAAGAAAATCTCCCTGAGGAGAAAACTGAGGGCAGAAAACTAGTCCAAGCTTTAAGAGCAAACCTCACCCTGAGCTCTACATGCAGAAGAAGAGCATCTTAAGCCTTTACTGTGGAAGATAACTCTCGATCTTTAAGAACGGAGGAAGTCTTCAATCACGCCAAGCTTTAAATGTCGCTCTCCTAGCGAGAGTCTGTGAGAGCAGAGAGCAGAAACAGGAGAAACACACTGGATTCCCCTCAGTCACGCTATTAAGAACTGGACATGAACGAAGCCAAACTCGCTCACTGTTTAAGAGCTGGCGTGGTGAGTTATTTCATATTTCTTAGTGACGGCACAAAATTAAATTCAAAACAGAGCGTAGTGCAAGAGTCTCTAAAAAGTGCTGAACAGCTCAAAAAATTATCCAGGAAACATTATGCAGTTTTACAACTCAAGCCCTGGTCATGGGGTTCCTCACACTCCTCACTCACACCAGGCCTCTACACAGGGGCAAGGGTTTTGCTTCTGGTTGCCAGGAAAAGACGTTAAATTGAGGGGTCATGTTGTGCAGCTGAAGGATTGTCTGGACCGAGCAGAATGTTAAGTGTGGGGTTAAAGCTTCGGATCAGAGCAGCTCTATTTCACACCTCCTAACCTTCAGGGGTGGTAAGAATCACCTGTATACCATTATATACCAAGACCTCCAGCTAAGTCACAAAGTGCCCTGCGAATCAGGATTTGCAATAAATACCGTTGTCAGACATTTTTCTTTTTGCCTTGTACATGTCGGACCACGTGTACGCCACATGGAGGAATCTGCGTAGCAGCTTGTGACTACAGACGAAGCTACTGGTATCCTGATATCCAAAGTAGGTGGTAGATTCTTCTCCTCTGTTCGGTCGCGGTGAGTGTATTTTTAATACATTGCTATAGAGTTTCTAGTGAAACGCCACAAAACTCAATGGCTCCTGGTATCTTCAAGTTTCTTTTCACTGGCTAGCATCGCTAGACTTATTAGCTTCACTCTCCACGCTATTCGCTAGTTATCTCACCAAACTCCCTCTGTATTATTGCTTTAGCTTTAGTAAGCTGCACTCATCTCTTATTTATCCTGCTGGGTCAAGTTCTCCCTGAAGTGTTACACCAGCAGGCCTGTGAATATTTCTAGCTAGTGCGGCAGAGCGGTTCTCCTTCTCTATCTCACCACCAACCCTGCTATTTTACCTGGATTCCACTAACTTGCGATGTTGGGGCGGAGTCACGATTCGTCCCATTCGTACCTGAGTGCAAGATGAATCAAGACTGAATCCCTTGAAAGACACGGCAGAAATGGCTCGGCTGAAATCGGTGATTAATTAGATTCTATATTCTATACGTTCTAATTAAAGACTAATGATAGAAGATAATAAGGTTAGCTTCAGAATTATTGGCACCCTTCAAGAGAATGTGCACCATAATTGTTTACAACAAACATTATACACAATAATTCAAAATTTTTCCACTCAGTAAGAGAGACTACATGCATTTCCTGTAATAGAGAAGCTCGTTCTCATAAGAACTTTTATTATTATTATTATCATAGCATTTTCTCTTAAGAATGTTTGAGGTGAAATTATTGGCACCCCCTATAGAAATATTAAAATACATGCAAGAAATTGTAATCCTATTCGCATTTAGGATGCGAGAAATTCTGGAGTTAATAATATAATAATAATAATAATAATAATAATAATAATAATAATAATAATAATTACATATAAACCATCTATACAAATCTATAAAATGCAGTTTACAGGAATTGTACAAATAACATAAATGTGCATAAAAATATTGAAAATATCAAGATATTATAAAATATAAAAAATAATCATATAAAATATTATAGACTATATATTATTTATAGATTATAGACTATAGCATATAGAAATGCTGAGATAAATAAACAACTAGCTAACTAACTAACTAGCTAACTAACTAACTAGCTAACTAGATAGTTAAATAAATAATGTGTTTTCATCTCACCCTTAAGAGACAGCTTTGTGAATATCAGGGAGAGACAGGGAGTTTCATTAAAGATGGCATTTCCTGTTTCATGTTGCAGTAATATACACTACCTACAGTAATACCATTATTACTTTATTGAAAGCAACAGTAATACAAAAGTAATCAAACACCAACTTGACATTAATAATCACTTCATTTATTATAATGTGTTTATATGCAGATTATAAAGAACCCATCTCTCTCCCTGGAGAACAAAAGTAAATCACAAGCTGTCTAGGAACAGTTCTGTTTTTCCAGGAACCGAGCGGCCTTCCTTCTCTAAAATATGACAGCTAACCTCTGGACACACACTCCAAAAGGTCAAGAACGTACGTATAGAGACATGAGACATGTCAGATGTAAAAGAGGGAGGTTGGATGTCGACGATCTGCACAGTTTCACAACTTCTGCTTCATGAAATTGAAATGTACATCTCCTTAAAAAAAAACGTACACACACACACACACACACACACACACACACACACACACACACACACACACACACACACACACACAGGCAACATGTTTCAATCTGATTGCCAGGTTGTCATCGTTTGTTTTATGTTTTTTTTATGTTCTTCTCTTTTTATTGATATAGTATATTCAAGTCGTAATTATTGCCTCTGAGTGATACGTAATGATTTTCCTCATCCTATTCTCCAGTGTGTAAGGGATATTTCAGCTGGAAATGTAAAACTATAGTTGGCGCCGATCCGATACCCAGGATCGGATATCAGAGAAAAACAAGAACTAATTCAATCCGATCCTGTAACAATTGGAAAAGATTGGAATCGGATTTGGAAAAGATTTTTTTTTTGGAACTGGAAATATTTACATACAAAGAGACATGATTGTATTTTTATTTATTTATTTTTTTGTTAGGATTGATTTTTAAAAAAATTATATTTATACTTTAAACTTTATTATATTGATTACACTTGGCATATTTTTGTGAAAGAGTTTAACTGAATAAAAAAAAAAAAAGTGTTGGCTTTGTGTGTCATGTTTTAGCTACGTGTTTTTTCTGTATTTTCTTTGTATAGTGATGCCCTTCCAAATAAATAAAAAATAAATAAATTTAAAAAATGCCTGCTTAATACTTTTTAAAGAAAAAAAATATATAGACTGGGAATCGGTATAGGGTGATACTCAAGGTTTTCGTTATGGGAAAAGAAAAAGTGGTATTGTACCATCTCTATATAAAACCTTTCAAAATCTGAACGACAGTCAGTACATCATATGGACACCGACTCCGCCCACTTTATCAACATCTCTGGTTTTGTCCGATTATCGGTCTCAGATCAGATTTGCCACAAGTGCAACTGATCAGTGTTTACAGTCCATAGAGAGATAAAAGAGATCATTAAAAAGAAGTGATGACCTGCTAAATAAAAGAAGAAAATATGAATGAATATCTTATTACATGAATACAGGCAAATATATAAAGTATTTCTAATATTATTTCTTATTACATAATTACAATATATATGCTTTTCTTTTCATATATTCACACAATATTCTAAATATTTTCACCCTTAACAGATTTACATTCCTTAAAAAAAAGCAACATTTTCTCACAGAGCTGTAAGAAGATTTCACACGATAAGAATACATAATAATAAATATTGTACAGATTTGCATATTTGCCTAAATTTTTATTTTCCAAAACATTTCATTTTTATCCATTACTCCCCCCCCCATTTTTTAGTGGTAGTAGCCATGTTATTACAGTCTACTCCAGAATTATTGGCACCCTTCATGAGGAAAAAAAGAGTACATTACATAAACAGCTAAAAAATAATTTGTAGTTGGTGATATTTTGATTTTTTTTTTCTTCTTTTCTCCTATTTTTTGTTCCACACACTGAGCATGCCTAGATCTTTTTCAGTTA
The DNA here is from genome assembly GCA_023630585.1 of Cranoglanis bouderius. Classification (NCBI taxonomy): domain Eukaryota; kingdom Metazoa; phylum Chordata; class Actinopteri; order Siluriformes; family Cranoglanididae; genus Cranoglanis; species Cranoglanis bouderius. Next base: position 3,120,354 of record CM042555.1, read on the forward strand.
CTAAAAATGTTTCCAGTGGAGACTTCCCAGTGAAATTTAATCCACAATTAGCTTTCTATCTGGGCCATTCTCACTCACAAACCATGTCATACTTTGTGAATATTCACATTGTGTGTGTGTGCGTGTGTGTGAGAGAGAGAGAGAGAGAGAGAGAGAGAGAGAGAGAGAGAGAGAGAGAGAGAGAGAGAGAGAGAGAGAGAGAGGCCTGGCAGCAGCAGTGTGTTCCTGTTTTGGCTGTTTCTTTTCCATTACTATTGCTGTATTATTCCATTACACACACACTGAGTACTGCCACTACTCTGTATTTAAAGGATCCTTCATATAACCGACAAGCGGAATGTGTAGGAATGCTAACAACTGGATTTATTAAGAAGGAATTTACCAGAAAACCTAAAAATGCTTCCCTTATGTTTCACACTACATTTAACCTTATACATTCTGTTATATCTTACGAACATGCTGATTTATTTTACGCACACCGTATGTGTAGTTGGAGAACCTCGTTGTCACCCATTACCTCCGGGACATATCATCTCTCTGTCTTTTTCTCTCTCTGTCGTCGGAGAAGATAAGCCAATCACTGAGCTGTAAAACGTGGTCACTGAACCACGCAGAGCGTCCGGTCGTTCTCTGAACTTTGTACATTTTCCTCTCTCGCTCTGCCTGCAAGCATTCTGCCTGCTGTTCGGTCACTGCAAAGGCTCCGGGCCTCAGCACGATGAGTGTTCATGATAGGATGTCAATAACCAACACTGTGGCTGTGTGATACTGATAAACTCACTGATATTGTGACCTGCGTGACCTCCAGGAGACTACACGATTGTTGACATGATGCAACTCTCTATCAACTGTTTATTGTTCCAATAACATTTACATTTCTTTACTTGGTGGACGTTTTTTTTTTTTTTTTTTTTTTAAATCTGAACAACTTTAAAGCAAGACAGAATACAGTCGGGATATCATACTTAAGTATGGACACTGACTCCGCCCACTTTATCAACAACCCTGTGTTTTTTTTTTTCTTCCCCCGCTTCTCAGTGTCAGATCAGATTTTCCACACATGCAACTGATCGAAGTTTAAAACACATAGACAGATAAAAGAAGTGATGACCACGATTTTAATTTGCTAATTGACCTGCTAATCGACAGGCGAGTACATCTTGGTCGTGATTGGTCGGAACGATTCATTGGCTCAAAAACTGACTTCAGACGTGAATCTTGATCATGACATTGGTCTTGACCGAAAAGGTTCACTCAACATTACTCGTCCACTGATCCACTGAAGGTGAGAGGAGCAAATTTTGCTCATGAAGGAAAGATTTTAGTTCAACTTAAACACTGACCCATTAAATGAGGTGTGAATTTTGGTCATGATAGAAAAGATTCATTGACTCAAACATTAACTTGCTGAATAACAGAGGAGCAAATCTCAGTCATGAAAAAAAGATTTGTTGCCTTAAACACTGACCTGTTTAGCACGTTTGCCTCGGTTGGGAGTCCGAATCCCGCCTCTGCCCCGTGTACATGGAGTTTGCATGTTCTTCCCGTGTGTTGGGGGGTTTCCTCCGGGTACTCCAGTTTCCTTCCCCAGTCCAAAGACATGCGTTACAGGCTGATTGGCATTTCCAAATTGTCCACGGTGTGTGAATGTGTGTGCGATTGTACCCTGCGATGGGTTGGCACCCTGTCCAGTGTGTTCCCCGCCTTGTGCCCTGAGTTCCCTGGGATAGGCTCCAGGCTTCCCGGGACTCTGTGTAGGATAAGTGGTATGGAAAATGGATGGATGGATGAACCACCAAATACAGAGAGAGGAGCGAATCTCGGTCTTGACCGAAATAATTCACTGATCCGCTGAACCTGAGAAGTGCAAATATTGGTCATGCTGGAAAGATGAGTGAGGTGTGACTCTTGGTCATGACCGAAAGGATTCACTGACTCAAACACTGACCTGCTGAAGGAGAGAGGAACGAATCTCGGCCTTGATGGGCACTGATGAGAAATTAATCTCGATTATGAACAAAATATTGGCTGAGTAGAGCAATGAGCCACTGAATACTTGACTGAAACGATTCACTGAATCAAGGTGCATGGATCAAAATCGGCTTACGAACACACACACACACACACACACACACACAAACAGATCAACATATAACATAAACCTGCATTAAATCTGTTTGATCATCATGAAGTTGGTTATAGATACGGATGGAAATGTAGTGTTTTTGTTTGCACGTTGCATTTTTGCAGTTTGCAGTGAAGCACGTCAACACCAACTGAACAAAAAGAATGACTCATGGCAGTACATGGCAGTGTCTGATACTGTTCAACTAAATGACTCAGACAAAAAGAATTAATTGCTTGCGAATGAAACGTCTAACCTTGGATTTGAACTCATTAGAACAGAATCTACCACTGCCCTCTTTCTTAATCTGATTTTTTGGCCTGGTTTCACTGTCGCTCTCAAAAATTGCACGTTGTAAAAAATAAATAAATAAATAAATAAAAAATCTTAGGTCATGGTTTGAGATGGCGGTCTTACGATGCATAATGCAACGGCTCATTTAGTGACACTGTGAACAGCCGACGACGAAGTTCTAATTAAAATCTGAGCGTTAAATCTCAGGGCTAAATTTAAAAGTCACCAATAGGAGGAAGTCAGGGGACAGCTACAGATACGGTAGAGGCGATGACGACGACTTGTAAACGAAAAAATATCCTTAATGTTTTAGGCAGATGCCCTTATCCAGAGAGACTTACATTTATCTCAGTTATACAACCGAGCAGTCGAGGGTTAAGGGCCTTGCTCAAGGGCCCAAAAGTGGAACTCACAACCTTCCGATCGGTAGTCAAACGTCTTAACTACTGAGCCACCACTGCCCTTATTACCTTAAGCTCACTTTGAATAATGTTTGTATTTCCGGATAATGCTGACTTATGATGTGAGCAGAACACTGAGTGAGTCATTTTCTTTAATCGCAGGTCTATCGTTAGAGGATCTTCCCTGAGAAATAGTCTGACGTGTAGAAAACATGTTGTCTGTTATAAAAATACGGTCAAGATTTTATTGGGATCTCATGTGACCAGAAATAATCTTAAAAGAAACGGACTATGTAAAACCAGCAAAGAAGTACTACTACTGAAACTCGCTTACGTGCCCTGTAAAGATCTTCATAACTTTGTGAAAGGGTACGGCATGGTGTCGTCCCCTCTCCACTCTCACCTTTCACCTACATCAGGTTCTGAACTGATGCTGCCTGGTAACATATTGGCCCCATTAATGGTGTGTAGAACAGCGCTACAGTGTAATGCTAACCTTTCCCCTAGATCATGCTTTAGCGCGAGTAGATAAGCTGTGCAAATCCTTACAATCTAGCAGCGAGGAGCCGACTGAAGGAACACAGCTATATCATACTCGGCTTATCACTTGCACCGTGGCTCCGGGCTGCATTCGAAACGACTCCCTATTGGAGCACGGATCCATCAAAGAGCACGCGGTGAAGCCGGCGAGAGTCGCACGTGGCACTCACGCCGTTCAGATCCGTGACTGACGTGACACCTCGGTGAAGTCCTCGACCAATTGCTGTTAGATGCAGGTGTGTTGATTCAGTGTGAGTTATGGTAATGTGACACTGTGTCCCTTAGTGTGGCTCGATAAGATGTACCGGAGAAAATTCAATTGCAATTTTAAAGTTATCAGTGTGCTGAATTAAAGCGTGACTGATTTATTGATAATTACTCGATTAGTCTGACTAATTTGAAGGTCAAATAAAATAGCGATAGCAATTTCATGTTGAAATACTATGCTGATTTAACGCTGTCGCGTGCAAAGGTATGTACACCATTACCACAGGTCTAAGTTCCTTTATTATCACACACACAAAAAAATGCACGTTAAGTATTAATCTGAATTCTTTTATTCCTCAAGCCTCTGGTTTTTTTTTTTTTTCAAGAAGTCTACTGTTTGTTTGTACTGTTATTTTTCTCATTTTTGCTCAACGGTTCCTGCTTCGATCCTGAGCTTGGGCTATTATCTACATGTTCTCATCAGGTTTCTTTTGGGTTCACCAGTTTCCTGTCTCACTCCCAGTGTTCCCAGGATAGGCTTCAGATCCACCGTGTATCCCTGACCAGGATAAAGCGCTTGCTGAGGATGAGTTGAGCTATTTTTCTGATTTGGGGATGCAAACTTTTAAGCTTGAAACTAAAGCATTATACTGTATACATGATATGTATTTTAAGGACATAATGTAGTGTGCAGGCCCAAAGATCAATTTGTAAGAAAAAAAAAAAACAATTATAATAAACTCTTTTTTTTGGGCCTTGTAGCAACACATAACCTAAAATTCTCAGGAGTTGCATTAAATCCAATTTCACAAGGAGACGAGAGTTATTTCTATGCAGAAAGGAACCCCAAATCCACATAGACTTTGGTCAGCTAGCTTTTGCAATTGCTAATAAAGATTACTGCTGACTTTGACACAATTGTTTCCATCTACTCAACGACCACTTTATTAGGAACACCTATACACCAGCTCATTCATGCAGTTATCCACTCCCAATCGGCCAATCACCTGGCAGCACTGCAATGCATAAAATCATTAAGATACGGGTCAAGAGCTTCAATTAATGTTCACATCAGACAGCAGACGGTAGCATGGCTGCTGGTGCGAGATGGGCTGCTTTGAGTGTTTCAGAAACGGCTGATCTCATGGGATCTTCATACACAACAGTCTCTAGAGTTTACACTTACCGAACGGTGCGAAAAACAAAAAACATCCAGTAAGCAGCAGTTCTGCTGTTTGTCAGTAAGAGAGGCCAGAGCTGACAGGGAGGCTACAATAACTCATATAACCACTCTTTACATCCATGGTGAGCTGAAAAGCATCTCCAAACTCACAACTTTGACAAATCTGCAGCAATTTGTCAAAGTGAGGCAATCATTTCAACATGGACTAGAATCTTAAAAGGATGTTTACAACACCTTGTTGGAGAATGGAGGCTGTTCTAAGTGCAAAGGATGGCCTAGTATTTTTATGGGGTTCCTAATAAACTGGAGTGTATTTAGGCAAGTATTTAAATAGGCAAAATTTTCCACTCAACTGTAGCTAAGGTTATAAGTCCATATCTGTGTGTGTATGGAATGAAGCTGAAATGGATTGCTAGCGATTAGCTGTTTGCTGACCAGGCCGTACATGTGGACTTTGCTCTTTGCTCTCTCTCTCTCTCTCTCCCTCTCTCTCTCTGACCAGGTGGGCCGTTACCATGAAGAGCTGTATATAATGAGCACCAAATCCCAATTTACAAATGGATAAAAGGAGGTGACATTTGTGCAACTTCTTTCTTTCTAAAAACGTCCAAGTAACTTTAAATCTGGGACAAAGTTTTGCAAAAACAGAAACGAAAGAGAGAAAGCTTTAAAAACGCAAATGTCACACCAGGAGAACGGGGCTCAGAATAACGACCGCCATGGGGATTACTGAACATTAAGCAAGCTCGCTCGTGTTGCACAGCAGAAGAAATGGATATATTCTTACTCTTGTGTGTGTGTGTGTGTGTGTGTGTGTGTGTGTGTGTGTGTGTGTGTGTGTGTGTGTGTGTGTGTTACCTCATGTGACCTTGTGTGCGGAGCCAGTAGCCTGACTGTTAATGTGTGCAGGACTCATTAAACTCATCAAATAATACTCTGTACAGCCAGATTTCACTGTTGCAGCCAGAAATCGCACATCATAAAATAATTATGGTCATGAGTCAAGATCGGCGTTCTTAGAGGTCTTAACGTGGCCACCGAATTTCGTGCCACTGTGACCAAAAGATGGCCGACAGTTATGTTCTGGAAGTGACAGAAATTTGTGTGTGAGTTTAAGCTCTGCACTGATGCCACCAATAGGAGGCGCCATTCTGTAGGTGGACGCAAAACTCATGACACAAGCTACAAATATGCTGCTATTAGATGTACTAGATGTTCAGTCCCTTCAGGATTTTGCAATCGCAGAAATGAGCGCAAAATCAATTTCGCAATTTAGCAATTTTTCAAAATTACCTCAATCGCAAATTTTGAAAAAAGCCGCGGCAAAATCAAGCATTTTTGGCCGCAACAATCACAAAAAACTCCGCGAAATGCTGTACGGACCAGATGATGAAATATAAACGAAAAAATATACTTATTACCTCAAGCTCACTTTGCATAACATTTCAGAAACTAACCCTTTTTCTGCATGAGCTGGTTTCCGGATCACATTCATAAGATTTTATTAGGATCTTGTACAAGTAATAATCTTTAATAAAAAGATCTGTAGATCATCATGAAGACAGTTATACAACATGACCACTCATGACTTGTTCAAGTTCTCCAATGCCTTTTTGAGGAATGCGATTAATGTGCAATCAAATTTATTATAGTTCCCGACTTAAAAGTTGTACGCAAATGTCCGTTGACGAGTTAGTTGCAAGAGTGAGCTTCGAAAATAATTTTGATATCTCGTTACTAACCTTTCACCTCTTCATCATGACGTAGCAAAGGAAGCAGTCAGTGGTTGAATATCCTTTTATAGTATATATATAACTTACTTTCGGTAGTTACTGTTTAAACCATAGACTTTGTAGTACATCTTTAACCAGCTACTGGTTTTATTTAACGCTAAAACAATAACAAAGAAAAGAAAGAAGTCCTTCACGTCACTACTCCTTTCTTAGGTTTAAGAAATTGGAGAAATTTCACTTCGCTCTAGACTTTAGACATATCAGACATCTTGTTTAGTGCACTGTTAACATGCAGCATATTAAATAGGTAACATTAGTGCCAGAGCCTAGCTATTATTGGTTAATCGCTGTTTGGGGGAGGGGTTTAGCGAAGTGGGTCGTCAGTCAGTAGTAACGGGATATTAAGAGTCTGATTCTGAGAACTGTTGGCATGTAGACAAAACCAGGCTGCTCTGAGAATTCTGACGAGTGGCTGATGCATGAGTCTCTCAGGTCTTTGAGTTCTGAGATTGCATTGATTTAGGGCAAAGGTTCCAGGTACTATAATATAATGCTGTGAAAATGTATTTGCCCCCTTTCTGATTTTCTGTTTTTTTTTTTTTTCATCAGTTCATCACACTGAATGGTTTCGGATTAGACATTAGACAAAGATCAGGGGTTCGATTCGGGATGTAGGAGGTGCGAGAGCTTCAACAATGTTGAAACACTCCGTCCTTTTCAGTAACAGTTCCATCCTGGTTGGCGTTGGACCCGGCGCCATGCATAATCTCCTTCACACCTAGAGTCACCAGTCCACCTACAGCATGTTTTTGGGATGGTGGGGGAAACCAGAGAACTCAGACAGACACAGGGAGAACCTGAGAAACGATCCACCCTCAGGTTGGTCGTAACATCTTAACTGAATCTCTAACTGACCAGCACAAACCCTTCAGCTGTGGCAGTCAGGCTGATGTGATGTAACAGACTGGGATCTGACCTCCTACTGAGCATGTGCATTAAATAGGAGATAAAAACAAGATATGATAATCGATGTGTTGTGTGTGAGAGACAGAGATAACTTTTGTTATATCTACAGTCATGACCATCACAGCGGGTGAAAAAAAGATGGATGAACAGATAACTATAAAGTATCACTATGTAGTATCTCACTAACACAAGTCTGTAGCTGCACATACGTCTGTAGCTGGCATTTCAAAGAATTTGACTAGTCGAAAACCACTGGCTGTAATCACCAAACTCAGACAAGACGACCAGCGTCCTCATTTGTAACATGGAAGCGTGAAGAAGGGCTGTTAGCTGCCTTAAAATCAAATCTCAATGCTCATTAATGACATTTATATTGCATGTACTGTACAGTATGTTGTCTTATACTGTAACACGAATTGCCTGGGCACTGACATCAAGATTCTTATCTTCTTATCTTTTACCAATCTTTATTTAGACAAGTAGTTGCACATTGTGTGTGGGTTTTTTTGCACGAAACATGATAGTGCTGGAAGCAGGATATTGACTTTCACTGTATGGACACACACACACACACACACACACACACACACACACACACACACATATATACACACACATACACACACACACATGCACTGTTTGACAAAAAAACATCTGACTAAAACAAATATAACTAGAAGAAAATTTATGTAACATACTCTAGCTCTGGTAGAAAAGGCAGCAGTGAAAGCTTCACCGTTCAGGCCAAACGTTGCAAATCCGGCACGTGACCCGTGATCCGCTTTAACCCAGTCCGATCCCATCATCTCTGCACACCTGCAGAAGTCCGAGATGATCCAAGTCAGTCAAAAGGAGCGATGTGATGCCATGGAAGAAATTATTGAGGATTTGGAAAGACACTTAATTTGATAAACATGAATAGATCACGTAAAAAAGGAGTCCTGAATCTAGTTTACTCCTCTTAAATTTCAAGCGTCCTGGGAACACCAAAGACATGATTTGCTCATCATTGTTTCTCAAGACGCCTTCCAGTTTCGATCCTAAATCTTGTCCGAAAACCACACAGGGAACCTGGCGGCGGTTTGGTTTCATGCAACTGCAGTGTGCGACTTAAATGAAGGAAAAAGTGTAATTTTGAGCACAGTGGTGAGGGAGAACGATCCGTGTCGTTCTTTAGATAAACTCAAACGAGCCTCGTGTGGAACATAAATTGAACAGACTTAAGTGTTCTCCTGGAACGGCTAACCTACTGACAGTCGTATTGAAGTTTGGAAGGTTCTAGATATGGTACTGTAGATCAGTTTTTCTTTAGCTTAAGATCCAGGCTTTCCAGTGGAGAGCTTATGGTGAGCTCAGTGGTCTACACTAGTGAGTGACAAGTCCACATAATTTACAACAGTGTACGATTTATTTGTCCGTAAAATGTATTCAAAAACATATTTTACCATTTTAATAAATCTATCTATCTATCTGTCTATCTATCTATCTAAATTGTTATTATTTTGTTTGAAGAAACAAAATTTATTTTAATTTTTATTTAGTACTGCTCTTCAGAAGCTACGTAAGATATTTACGTGTTTCCCAGAAGACAAAATAATAACAATTTACACTGATCATGCTGTTCAAAAGTTTACACCCCCCTGACTCTTAATGTATCGTGTCGCCTTCTTGAGCATCAGTGAATGTTTGCACCTTTTGTAATAGTCGTGTACGAGTCCCTCGGTTGTCCTCAGTGCGAAAAGACGGATCTCAACATCATATAGCCCGCTGTTGGAAAGGGGTCAAATATGCAGAAGATGCTGGAAAAGCAAAGAATGTGCAGGACCTGGATTTTGGACCTGGATTTCTGGATATTTCTGAACAACTCACGGACTCATGAACAACTATCACAAAACATAAAAACAGTCGTTGATCATCCAAGTAACACCACACAGTATTAAGAATCAAGCGTATGTATGTATAGCTTATTCGGGGCAGCACTAAATAAACAAAAAGCCATTTTTATGATCCCTTTTATTAAAAAAAAAAAAAAAATTAACATTTAGCAGATTCTGTAAGGCGTATGTAAACTTATGACCTCAACTGTACACTCTCCAGAGACACCAGAGATCTCTGCTACTTCCTTCAAAGCTTAATTTTTCTACGTAATGTCCCTGTACACATTTAACGAGAGGTCGTATATGACAGGATAAGATTAAACCACCGCCATTATGAGTTTTTCAACTTTTTTGGGGGGATTAAACAGTAAATGGGAACTAACTGCAGGAACTAAAGTTGTGAGAGAGGAAATTCAAAAATGTTGTACCACAAATCATCATACTGGTCCAGGAATCAGTTGAGAAAATCGTTTGGATTCGTATAATTTGTACCGCATCATGTCTAATTTGCATAAAGTCGTGCTTTCGCTTCCTAATGTCTCTAAAAATCACCTACATAGAGAATGAACAGTTGTCTGTTGCTTTGTCGCTCGGTAAAGTGAATGCAGCTTTAGGGTTCCTCATGAGTTCTTTGGAGGCTTGATGGTTCTAAAGAGGTTCCTTCAATGAAGGGTTCTACCTACTGCATGTGGAAACATTGTAGGTTGCCTCAGAGAGACTCATCGAAGACACATTATCTTTAAATTGAATATAAATCTATATACATATCTTGATTGGTTAAGTAGATCACTATATTACAGCCAAAAAGCATACATTATTTTGGAAAACATTTAGGGAAAGAGACTTTTCTTTTTCGGCCTGTTCCCAGGATTCACATCATATCAACTATAATCAGAAATAAGCCTAATGTTTGTGTACTCAAAAAGTAATATGTAATATACTATTTTATTTGGAAACAAACAAATTATTTACTGTTCGCAATAAATATTTATATATGTGCATTTGCACTAAATCTGCGCAAATGTAAAGATTATCTTCTGTTTATTTAAGGAAAATCATTTAAAGTAATTTATAGTTAATAGCATTAATTATTATGCATTTTATTTAATTATGCATTTTATTTTCATTATCTGTCTATTTTCCCATTTATTTCTGATATTTCTGTTTTTAAACGAAACATTCTGTATAAATAACATTTATTGTTACTTTATTATTATCATCGTTTAAAAAAACAAACAAAACGAAATTGAATGTTCTAACAAAGACGTAATGTAGTTATTTGGTGAAATGGTATAAATATTAAATGGAAATGGATTAAAGCTTGTGGTCACTTCTCTGTTCTGGCTGTGAAAGCGTGACACGTGGCTCCAGACGTCACTGATAAACCTGCGTCCTTTACCGTTTCTGCTCCAAGAGATACCGACAGGGAAGTGGTGATCAGTTGCAAATGGAGATGTGCAAGTGTGTGTGCATGTGTGTGTGTTGTGTGTGTGTGTGTGTGTGTGTGTCCTATTCATGTTGCAAGGAGGTGTAGATGGAGATAACCTGAACTAATCTCACATGCTTAATCACTTGAGTAAAAGAAGTGTGGTCATGTTTTACACACACACACACACACACACACACACACACACACACACACACACACACACACACACACACACACACACACACACATGTAAATCCTTAAGCCTAACAAAGCTTGAACAACTCCAGACTCCATCCCAAGTCCAAAGCATTTCATTTAAGGCTGAAAATCTTCCCCGATGTGGACTTTTGGGCCGTGAAGCGAAAGCCGTGACTCCTGAGAAAAACATTCGCTCGGTAATGACTCCCTGCCTGCGTTTGGCACGGAGAAGCGGCAGGGAAAATGGGTGTGTTTGCTTCCTGATGCTCTGTGCCACATTGCGGAGCTTTTCTGGCTCTCCTCAGTACGCAGAGACAAAGACGGTTTGATTCGCGTCCTGAACTCTGTGTTTCATTAAGGCCTGAGAACACAAACGCAGAAAACTTCGTCCTGTCATTTTACACCAGAGGAAACCTGCGTGTAGTGTTTTCATCTCTCGCACACTTCCTGTCTCTCTCGGAGTTGTGTGAGAACGTCTTCTGGAAGGGATTAATTAATCACTTACCTCTGGAACACACACACACACACACACACACACACACACACATAGGCTGTTAGAACATTAGAACATTATTTCGCTATTCCACATATACAAAACAACCCCCCCCCCCTCCACCTCGCCCCGCCCCCACAAACTCACACAAACACACAACACACACACACACACACACACACACACTATGGATCAGTGTGTGTCCTGAAAGTCATATGGTCAGAAGTATGATGAAAGAGAAACAACATTATGAACAGGTTCATTCCTCTTATACCCCAGCAATTTACAATTTACTTACACCTCAATGATTACAATTTTATATTTATTTATTAAACTATACTTTTAAAATCATATTTAATGTTGTAGAACGTCTGCGAAGCAAGTTATTTCCGAAATATAGCTGCTACAATGTAAGACTACATAACCAGAAAAAATGATGTTATATGGATATTACACATACATAGTTAAGCTGAGGAGAGAGAGAAAGTGTGTGTGTGTGTGTGTTTGTGTGTGTGTGTGTGTGTGTGTGTGTGTGTGTGTGGCAATAGTAAATAGAGACGTGGTCTCAGTGGTCATCGGTGGTTATCAGTGCACTCGGGGAAATGAAAAGGTGGCGTCATTCATACACATTACAGCTCAAAGCTGCTAACACACTCAGTTTACTAGCTGGAGAAATAAACGCAATAGTCACTGCAACAACT
>CM042555.1:3137500-3327500 GCA_023630585.1 Cranoglanis bouderius
GATAAGTCTGTTTTGTGTTTTTTTTTTTTTCAGCCTAATGAAAGCCTCCTCCACTTGCATCGACACCTCTTTGTCGTTATCAGTGCTAATGTTGGTTAACCTTAACCACCCTTACATTACTCTGATGGCTGTGAATAAATTGTTCCATGAAGAATTTATACAACAATTAAAACAATTCTGGACTCATCTTCAAAGTTTAGTCTTTACCACAGAGTTTCTGTGGTAAACATTCGGCTGTAAGGCTGAAAGCGTTTTATTCTGCGTCTATGTGCCTCCATGTTTTTTGTGAAAAGGGCCCGTTAATACAGGTGTTAAGTTACTTTGTTAATGTCACGGATTAGTGCAATAATATTAAAGTCCATCATTTGTTCATTTCAATGTGTTAAGTGTTAAATAATGTCAGTTAAGGGAACTGTAATGTACCGAGCCCAGCATGATATGCTTGCGTGCGTGCGTGCGTGCGTGCGTGCGTGTGTGTGTGTGTGCGTGCGTGCGTGCGCGTGTGTGTGTGTGTGCGCGTGTGTGCGCGTGCTCGTGTGCTGCACATCGGGGGAGCGGTAAAAAGTGGATGAAGTTGTGAAAGTGTTAGCGCTGTGTTGTGAAGCAGTTTGACTCAGGGTTTGTTGCGGAGCTGTGAGTCACCACATCGAGGCCCCTCTGCAACATGTTTGTTTTCACTTCTGACTCAAATACAGATGTGGAAATGTGAAATCTGGTGTAGAATCCACGCCAAGTTTAGAGCATCACGAGAGGGGAAAAAGTTGGTCAAATGAATGAATGATAAATGAGTGAATTATTCACTCTGTCAGTATTTGACTGTTCTCCCAAAGTAGCACTTACATTAAATGGCCAAAGGTTTGCTTTATCCTGGTTGGGGTCACGGCGATTCCGGAGCCTATCCCAGGAATACTGGGCATGAGGTGGGAATACACCCTGGGTGTGATTTCAGTCCATCACAGGGCACCACGCCTCAAAGGCCACTCGTATGGCGTGTGTAGTTAGGCGGCGCGATTTTCTCGTCCTGTGATCGTTTTCTGATGGTTGATTTTCTTGGTGAGGAATTGTGTAGAGTGAACCCATCTGCAACTAGCTGCAGGTACAGTGCTGAGAAAAAAGCCAGTGAGAGTCTGAAGAGTCTGAGTGGAAATCAAGTAAATCTGCTGTCACGTGCAGCAGATCTCTGAATCCAGTTCTGTCATGCACCTATTTGTGATTTTGTGCGAAGGTGCCACTTCTTTAAAAACATTTTGGCATGTCAAACCCCAATGGTTGTTAGGAACAACAAAAATAAAAACAAACACAACGTAATTCCTGGTGGCTTGCAGTATAAAATTAGCTATATATTTTTGCACTATAGAAGAGATCTCCAGTTCTCTTTGCAGAACAGACAATTCTCACTGCCTGCATCTCCCCAAGCAATCCTCAATCCAGGTTTTTCTCTTACTTTTCTTTTTATTTCTTTCTGCACAAAATAGTGACACAAAGTCGGCAAAGGTGTGGGGAAACCAAAGAACCCGGAGGAAACCCCAATGGAAATGAGGAGAACCTTCATTCTATCATCAGGCTACAGAGAAACTGAAAAGCTCTTCATCCTGAAGACTTTCCCTTATCGGAAAACCTAAAGTAACTGCTTTTAATTCTCTTTGACTATTTCTCTTTCTGAAGTTAAGTTGCACTCCAACCCTTTATCCTTGCATCCGTTGTAGATCAGAGCATCTTCTGACTTACAGGAGGAACTGACATTGTAGAGCTCGAGAGGTTAACATGAACACAGCACTTCTGATTCAGCGGTTTTTTTTTTTTTTTTCCATCTGCTTATTTAGCTCCTTGGCAAATAAACATTTGGAATCCTCTGAGGACTCAGCCGATAATGTGCAATTTGTACAAAGTCTGATTACAAAATCAGCACGCAGAAGAGCTTCCAGGGAGACCTGAAACGCCTCAACACCACACAGAGACAGAGACAGAGACAGAGAGAGAGAGAGAGAGAGAGAGAGAGAGAGAGAGAGAGAGAGAGAGAGAGAGAGAGAGAGAGAGAGAGAGAGAGAGAGATGATGGTAGAGAGATGGAATGAGAGTGTGAGACATGATTAAAAGAGAGAGGCAGAATGAGAGAAAGACAAAATGAGAGAGAGAGAGACACACAAAGGAAAAGAGTGGGAGAGTGAGACATGATGATAGAGAGACAGAATAAGAGAGAGACAGAATGAGAGAAAGAGTCATAAACAGAAACAGAAAGAAAGACTTGACAGAGAGAGAGACAGAATGACAGAGTGAAAGAAAGTCACAGAGACGGACACAAAGAGAGAGAGAGAGACAGAAACAGAGTAGCAGTGAGAAATGGAGAGAGATAGAGAAGGTCAGAGAGAGAGAGCTGGAGAGAGATAGAGAAAGTCAGAGAGAGAGAGTGAGACAGACAGACAGACAATCAGACAGAGAGAGAGAGAGACAGAAACAGATAGTGAGAGATGGAGAGAAATAGGGAAAGTCAAAGAGAGAGACAGATAGACAGAGAGATAGAAACAGATAGTGAGAGTGAGAGATGGAGAGCAATAGAGAAGGTCAGAGAGAGAGAGTGAGACAGACAGACACACATACAGAGAGAGAGACCGAAACAGATAGTGAGAGATGGAGAGAAATAGGGAAAGTCAAAGAGAGAGACAGATAGACAGAGAGATAGAAACAGATAGTGAGAGTGAGAGATGGAGAACAATAGAGAAGGTCAGAGAGAGAGAGTGAGACAGATAGACACACATACAGAGAGAGAGACCGAAACAGATAGTGAGAGATGGAGAGAAATAGGGAAAGTCAGAGAGAGAGACAGAGAGACAAAAACAGATAGTGAGAGTGAGAGATGGAGAGAAATAGAGAAGGTCAGAGAGAGAGAGAGAGAGAGAGAGAGCGAGAGAGAAAGTCAGTGAGAGAGAGACACACATACAGAGAGAGAGAGACCGAAACAGATAGTGAGAGATGGAGAGAAATAGGGAAAGTCAGAGAGAGAGACAAAGAGACAGAAACAGATAGTGAGAGCGAGAGATGGAGAGAGATAGGGAAAGTCAGAGAGAGACAGACAGACAGACAGACAGGGAGGGAGGAGGTGATCCAGAAGAAAAACAGATTAGTAGGCTGAAGGTGGCTCTGAAAGTCGGCACTTTGCAGTTGTAATAGTTTGCGAGGCTTCAGTTCCTCTGAGTAAAGGCTAGCAGCTGGACCCTGACGAAAGCCTCGGAAGTCACTCAGTTGGCTGACCAGCGCAGGGATATTGCTGAATAATGACTTTTGTCTGGCTCAGATATCATTTTAAACGTCATTCATGCAGCTGCAATGACATGCACCGCATTTACTTAGCCTAGTCAGTTTGAATACCTATTACAAGTTAATAATGACATTTAATACCGAATAAAAGCTTTATTGCAGCTGCACTTCTATTGTGAAGTCAGCTGCAAAATTCTTGCCACCCTTCACGAGTATAGGTAACAGTCACTCACTTTCAGTAAGCACTTTATCCTGGCCAGGGTGCCGGTGGATCCACAGTCTGCCCCTGGAGCAATGTGACGCGGGAATACACCCTCGACAGGATGCCAGTTCATCACAGGGCACACACACACTTACACATACGCACACATATACACCTACTGGCATGTTTTTTAGGAGGTGAGAGGAAACCGGAGAGCCCAAGGACACGAGGAGAATTATTTTCCCACAGATGGATCTTTCAACAAGATAATGACTCCAAATAACGGCCCAGAGTGCCACGCTTGTGAGTTCAAATCTAGATGATGCCGGTCATTCGAAATAGGCTGTGCTCTCTGGGTGGGAGGGGCGTACTCTCCTCTATCAATCACGGTGACACTGGGTGTCTGTGAGCCCATGTATGTGGAAGAGGGCAGAAAGCACTTTCCAGAGTAAATTGGGGAGAAAAATCAGGGAGAAATCCATCCATTTTCCGGACCACTTATGCTACACAAGGCGGAGTCTGGAGCCTCTCCCAGGGAACACCCTGGACGGGGTGCCAACCCATTGCAGGGCACAATCACACACACACACACACACACACTACAGGCAATTTGGAAATGCCAATCATCCTACAATGTATATCTTTGGACTGGGGGAGAAAACCGGAGTACCCAGAGGAAACCCCCGAATCACATGCAAACTCCGCACACACAGGGTGGAGGTGGGATTCAAACCAGGCACGAGGCAAATGTGCTAAACACTAATCCACTGTTCCCCCCAGGACAAATCCAAAAAAATGTAAAAATTGACCTGTGTCAATATTTAAAGCCTACTGAAAACCTGTGGTCTGAGTGGACGATGACGTCCACGTGCACAAACCTGAGAATATAAAGGAATTTAAAATGGAGGAGCGGAGCAAGATCTTGTACAGGTGTCTCAGACTCCCGTGCTTTTATTCTGTCCAGCGTATGACAGCCTTCATCGTGACCTTTAGTGTGAGCTGCTGATCTGTGAAATTGCAGAAATCTTATCACCCATTGCATGTTTCATTCATTTTTTATATTTATTTTTGCTCATATACAATTATAGAGTAATTATGGAGTTGTCGGTAAGTTTATTGAACTTCATTGATTTCTTTTTCTTTTTCTTGTGCTCCTGACAACTTTATCTAAAGTGGACAATATTTGATCAGTATTGCACAGAACACTAAACCTCGCCAAGCACCTCCATGAATGCCAATGCACGTGCAAGGTGTGTGTGTACATCTGTGTGTGTGTGTGTATTTGTTTGTGCTTTATTGAGAAATAGTACAAGTACACAATCAACAGGCGCAGAGATAAGATTGTGAACCGGTTGGCCTTTAGGGATACCCTCTTCCCAACTGCACTTAATCCTCAGCAATAAAAATAGGACAGGACCCTCTTGACTTGACTGTGTGTGTGTGTGTGTGTGTGTGTGTGTGTGTGTGTGTGTGTGTGTGTGATATCTGAGGACATAGACAGCATGATTTATAATGATGCGTTTAAAAATTTCAACATTGCAGCAAGAGAAGAGCTAAGAACTATGATGTATTCTGCAGACAATCTTGTGCATGTACTTGAGTGTGTGTGTGTGTGTGTGTGTGTGTGCACCTAAAAATTCCTTTTATTGGGGTACCTCCTAGAAAATTTGGGATTTGATGTATACTTTAGTTATAAGCATCAAGTTGTGTAATCAAGTTGCTGTGAATATAAGAGGAATAAAACACTCGGTGTCATGCTGTTACGGGAAAACAATCAACAACAGGGTGGTGTGATGACGTGGAGTTACTGTTTTTTCCCCCACCACACCCTGAAGTGTTTTATTCCTCTGATACCACAACAATTTGACAACGATTATATATATATATATATATATATACATAAATTAATTAAAGAATGAGCTCATAATTTTTATCCAGTTATAGTTATCACATTTAAAACAACCCCCCTCCCCCCAAAAAAAAGGTATACGTTATAGCAGCCATGAGCGGTCATTCCCTCACCACCATCTCTTTCTTTCTCTCTCTTGAAGTTAATAAGATTAAAAAAATCACAGTTTGCCATGTTACCAAGAAACCAGAAAGTGTAAACTCTTCTGTCTTTTTTTTTTTTTAAGTGACACTTGAAGGCCAGTGTATGGTAACCCATACTTGGAATTTGTCCTCTGCATTTAACCCATCCAAGTTAGTGCACACACATTAGGAGTTGTGAGTAGTGAACACACACACACACACACACACTACAAACCGTGAACACACCCGGAGCAGTGGGCAGCCATTTTTGCTGCGGCACCCGGGGAGCAGTTGAGGGTTAAGGGCCTTGCTCAAGTGCCCAACAGTGGCAGCTTGGCGGTGCTGGGATTTGAACTCACGACCTTCCGAGCAGTAGCCCAACATCTTAACCACTGAGCGCTATCACCGCCCCAAAGATGGAGCATCCTCACCGTCCTGAAGATGTCGTAGAATTAAAACTTTACTTCTGACTCTTACACAGCGCTGACACTGGAGACTCCTTCCCTGAATGTTAAATACACGTCTCCTTACCGAAAACTTCACTACGTCAATGATTACAACACATCAGTTTATGTGGAGCGTCCGGCGTACAAATCCCTGTGTAAATAGTTAATATAGAAAGATGATGTATTAGAGGTCAGTCCTGTGTGTCTGTATGATAATAGTGTGTATGTGTGTATGAGGTTTGATTCTGCTGCAGACTGCATGTGTATTTGGCATGGTTTGTTTGCTAAGTGTGTGTGTGTGTGTGTGTAAGGTCACATTAGATGTGTGATGGGTCTGAATAGAGCTGTCCTCTTTGACATGCCATGTTTGCTCTGGGTGCGTTTGTGGGCACGCATGTATTTGTTCAGTTTCATTATTTTCTGGGGCCCTGGACAACGCCAGGAAGCCTTATCACACAGGCAAGTTTGGTCTGACTGAAACTGTGTGTATGTGAAAGACAGAAAGAGAGAGAGAGAGAGAGAGAGAGAGAGAGAGAGAGAGAGAGAGAGAGAAAGAGAGTAGTAAGGTAGTATGAGTGAACTTAAATGTAAATCCAAGTATAGAGTATATGTGTATGGCGTCTGAGAAAACCCATCATATGTCTCTTTGTCTGGAAACTTTAAGAAACCTTAAATATCCATCCATCCATTTTCCATACCACTTATTCTACACAGGTTTACGGTGGAGACTTTTGTCTATCCGAGAGAGAGAGAGAGAGAGAGAGAGAGAGAGAGAGAAAGAGAGAGCAAGAGAGAGCGCAAACAATGTCTGACAAGTTGTCATTGACAAAAAAAAAATTTGGCCCAAAATTTGAGAAACATATTTCAATTAAGGGAAGTTTTTAGTTTTCAGAACTAAATATAGTACAAAATGTGTAAATTTCACTATATGAAGAGTTTCCCCGAGTAAGATTTATACATATTTTGTATAAATGACACTTTAAAAAAGATCTGTTTATGGTTAAGGCCTAAATTATGTGGACATGCACCATACAAGTCCCTGTGTGATTTGTTACTCTAGGAAAGAGAACATATTTGAACAAGTGCATTAATATACAGTGAACCTGTGATGGGTCTTACTGCCGGAACTACGTTCATAGCTGCTGTTATAGAAAATTAAAATCAGTCACAATGCAACACTAACCCCACCTCTAAACTTAGTCGTTGGTATTTTTTCCCTACAATTTGCATTAATGAGTCCATGCTGTTAGGACGCTGTCTCAGAAATGGCAGATACCCAGCGAGAGTGTGGTGACAGGGAACAGTTTCAAACTCAAACACTGAAGCAACGCAACCATGTGACAGCGTTGCAGCAAACGGGATTGAACTCAACATTCCATCCGAGAGCTCTGGGAAATGTAACTCAAGACTCCAGACTCGCAAAAACCGAGTCCTCGCTGTGATGTGAAGGCTTCGGTACACTTTCCTCAGCTGGTGGGGAGAGGACAGGAAATAACTTTTCCTAAGGCAGGTAATCTTTAGCTGAGTATGACACTTCGTCTGTTTAAACCTCAACCAATTTGGGTTTATCTTCAACCATGTTGGAGCTTGAGCAATAAATCAATGCATTTAAAAAAAAAATAAGAACAGTTTATTGTGTGTGTTTGGTCAGTTATTCATTCATTCAACTTCAGTAAGGGTTTTATTCCGGCCAGGGGTGATGTGGATCCTGAGCCTATCCCGGGAACACTAGACGTGAGGTGGGAATGCACCCTGGAAAGGGCACCATCTAGGAACAATTTACAGTCAATCCAACTGACATGTTTTGGGATGTTGGAGGAAACTGGAGAACCAATAGGAAATCCACAGGAACATAGGGAGAACATCCAGGGAGACCTCAGACTCGAGCCAGAAACCCTGGAGCTTTGAGGTGCAATGTACCACCATAAATACCTTTACAACAATCATTTAAATCCTTAAACGGATTCCATCAGTCTATCATTCTGGACAAACAAAAAGAGAACCCAATCACTGTCAGGGTAGTTTTTATGATCTTGTATAATGTTAGGCCAGATATGTTACAGTCTTCTAAAGAAACGCAAATAAAATTCAAGAGATGTCGATATTTCCTCGAATGCACCCCTGCATGAGTTCATGACGGCACACATACAGCAATGCCAAAGCTGGTGAAAGTCTGGCCTCGTGTCCTGTTGTGTAATCTGTCATCATGCCCATCAGTCTGAATATGTTCCCTTGGATATCTATTCTCAGATGACATTTCCCTGAGAGTGTCACTGGTCTGTGGGCGAGGACTTTGGAAATCAGGAGATTGGATGGTTTGGAGGCTTGGCTATTCTGGCGACGAGGGCGAGCTACTTGCTAGTCTGCCTCTGATCACAAGTAGATTTAAATCTTGATGTAGCTGGAAACGTGCAACCTGGATCATTAATTATACAGGAATGGCTGGTACAAACCATTGTATTGAATGAGCAACCCTATGGCACTGACATGTGGTCCGTTTTTTCAGTTCCCCACTCGCAATTTTAGTATAACATGCAGTGTGTTGACGCAGTACAGAAGTGTGTGAAATTAGTGTGGTTTTTATTGTGGGCAAAGCAGAAATCAGAGTCAAAATGTGAGTGGGCAACATCAAACAAGGATAATCCATAATCAGGAAACCAAGAAAACAGGTGAGGGTCAAAACCAGGAAGTACACGGAGCTAGACACAACATGATAACCGAGAATCAGGAAAACAACTGCTTGGATTTAACGGACAAAAAGCATGAAAAGTCTTCATGCTGACCCTGAGACACATGAGGAACTAATCAAAGGTGAACTGAAAACACTTGAGAACAATCCGGATAAACACCGATCACACAACAGGTGTTGGAGACAAGAAACAAATCAAAACAGAACACACATGGAACGAGATCAAAGCAAAACACAAAATGGAGGCAGACAACATTAAACAAGCCGTAATCCATAATCAAGAAACGAATAAAACACTAGCGAGGGGCAAAACTACGAGCCACGAGAGACACGTCTGGACTTAAGGACAGGGAGGGACGATAAGACTTCACGGAGACAAAAGGAAACACGAGGGTATTAAGACAACAAATTAATTACAGGGAACAGGGAAGAGGTGAGATCTACCGTACACCAATCACAAGTCGGGGGCAGAGACAAGAAACAAAATCGAGACAAGTCACAGATGACAATGTAAATAAAAGACCACGTGAAGTGAAATCACAACAAATCACGAACTGTGCAGAGAGGCAGAATTCGTGATTTTTACAGTTTCTACCTGCAAAATGTAAGTGGTTTTATTAAATGTGTATAGAGACATTATGCTTCAAAGGCATCAGTAGAAATCGTTGTTGCCTCTGGTGAGTGTATGCAGTTAGTACAGTTTGCACTCTTGCTTGTTTTGGACGTAACGTCAATCAAGCGTAAAAACATTTAAAACAAAAGTGGTGTTTCTGAATCGTACAGTTGGCCACAGGTTATATATTTTGGCTCCTACCAGTTTATAGGAAATAATAATTAAAAAAAACAAACAAAAAACAACCCTCTGAACAGGCCACGCCCACAAGTGACAAAACTACAAGCAGTGATCACGAGCGTGAAAGTATTGTATGGTTATACAGAAACATTTCAAATGGAAAAATGTGACTAGCATCATGGAACAAATTTGACCCACCCATCTACGAGGAAATCTACGAGGAAATCTACGAGGAAATGAAAACCATAAAAGTGCGACAAAATTTAGAATTGAATAAAATCAATTCTAAAGGAACCTAGACTAGTTAAGTGCTGGAACATTTGCATTGAATGAAATGGAGATTATGAGCAATTATGATACATCTTTGTGACACTTCTTTGCAATAAATAATGCAAAAAAAAAAAAAATAATAATAATAATAATACTTGGTTTTCATTTGTCTCACTCTTGTATAATCTAAATAATCAATGTATCTCTATAAAACCGTGATGTGTGTAATCTGATCAGTATTACAATCTGAGAGGACTTCATGATTTTGCTCATACACAGATACACACAGATACACACAGATACACACAGATACACACAGATACACACAGATACACAGTGTCTCGTTTAATGGAGAACACACTAATTTCTCCTTGTCTCAAATCTTTTGCTCTGACAGTAAAGGGATCTTCTCTCTGACCCAATTCACCATGTCCTCATGGACACGACCCAGATGTCTTCCAGCTGTAGCTTTGCGTGTGTGTGTGTGTGTGTGTGTATCAGCTGGGTGTTATTACATTGTGTATCTCCTCTATATGCAATCAAACACATGTGATACTGGAGTCAGCACAAAGACTTTTCTTTTTCTTTAGTACAAAAATAACGAGGATTCATTTCTTATTTTGAAATAAAAGTGCAAAGTGGCTGTGTCTGCTTGAGATGTAGTGACTGTGTGTGTGTGTGTGTGTGTGTGTGTGTGTGTGAAATTTATTTTTATTTACTGCTAAAGCTAACCATAAACCTAAGAATTCAAAGTACCCCAGCACACAGCAGGAGAGAGAGTGTGTGTAATTTGCAGGTTTCTGTATCTTAATGGGGACAAAATGTCCCCACAAGAATAGGAATATCTGACCACATTATTTGGCTGGTCGCCATGAGGAACCCTTCTTTTATTTTATAGAATAAAATTCACACACACACACACACACAC
The DNA here is from genome assembly GCA_023630585.1 of Cranoglanis bouderius. Classification (NCBI taxonomy): domain Eukaryota; kingdom Metazoa; phylum Chordata; class Actinopteri; order Siluriformes; family Cranoglanididae; genus Cranoglanis; species Cranoglanis bouderius. The sequence continues at coordinate 3,148,114 of CM042555.1, forward strand.
ACACACACACACACACACACACACACACACACACAGACATACCTCCATTCAAACCTTACATAAACCGTGAAGATGACCATTAATCAGTTCTCTCCTCTCTCTCTTTCACTCTCTCTCTCCTTCACCATGCCGTAATTCTCCCTGACAATCAATGTGAATTGTTTCGTTCTGGCACGTCAATCAGCTCCATCCTGATTGCTTACAGACGCTTTGGAGGACGCAGAGAATTTTGGAAATCTAGGTTCCTGGTGAGTGAGGTCCAGTGAAAACACAAACACACACACACACACGGTTTTCTTACCATCCTAGTGAGAACCTGTGCTACACCTAAATCTAACCCTAACCTTCACCTCAGTAACCAAAAGGAGGCAATCAGTTTTCCTCATGGACAACAGCCAAATGTCCCCACAGGGTCAAAACTGTCTGATATTACTATCCTTTTAGGGAAATCGGGTCCCCCATAAGACATAAAAACATGAACAACCCATCCCGCCCCCCCAACCCACCCACGCACGTTCTGTAACCCCAATCAGTCCATTCAGATACAGCACTCCCCACTTTCTTCCTCACGCTGACTGCACAAGCTCGTGTTTTCTTTTATCCAGCTATAGACCTAATCATATGCGCGCACACACACACACACACACACACACACACACACACACACACACACACACACACAGAATTATGAGAGTAATGATTTGTTCCTGATTTATTCTCAACCACAGCCAAGAATCACACACAGGTTTTAATTTCGCATGTTTGATGCTTTTTTCAGTCTGTAAATCTCACACAGAATTCAGCTCTCTGTGGTGAGGGAGTTATTAATTATTTGCATGCCTGATCCAATGCACATGCAGAAACTGTACATCCGAGAAGTTCATACACGTGTTACATGTGACAAACAAATAAATAATTTGAATCTGGACGTGATATAAACAGACGTGAATATTTAGTATATTCAGAAATAAGGTCCTAATAGCTTACAGGAAACTTGGTGTGTGTCTCTCACTAAAAAGAAATAAACACTAAGAACTTGCACAAGTATATCTACTTGTGTAGTTCTCTTCACGATTAGTGTGCTTGTAGTATAGTTGAATAAACTTTTGCTTGTGTCCAGGTGATGATTTTATTGTTTCAGTTTATCTAAATGCAAACTACCAGAAAAAAAAAAAAAAAAAATCACGAGGCAGAGTTGAAATTCTGGGTCAATTGATGCAGCAAAGTAATTAGATGATATCCAGAACATCCAACCATCCATCTATCCATACCGCTTATCCTACACAGGGTCACGGGGAGCCTGGAGCCTATCCCAGGGAACTCTGGGCACAAGGCTGGGACGCCAACCCATTGCAGGGCACAATCACACACACACACACACACACACACACACACACACACACACACACACACACACACAAACAGACAATTTAGAGATACCTTTCAAGATACCTTATCTTTGGACTGGCGGAGGAAACCAGGGTACCCAGAGGAAACCCCCAAGGCACGGGGAGAACATGCAGGCTCTGCGCGCACAGGGTGGAGGCGGGATTCGAACCCCAAACCCTGGAGGCCAACGTGCCCAATGCCCCCCATTTGAAAATTGGTAGTCCTCTTCGTTTGCTTTTGCCTTCCGCTTAGAAGCCTGGAGTTTCTCTTCTGAGCGGATATTTTATCGGAGCTTGCTGTCATGTGAACACACGTGAAATAGGACTTAACAATGACCAGGAGCCTTTTCTTTTCTTACACAAAAGTTGTAGGAATTTTAACCACCAATAATGAATGTCAGATTTCTTATTAATTAAAGGTGCAATTAGTCATTTTAAGTCAAATTTAACGAGTTTCTCTTCACATCACATCTCATCACAGCAAGCTCCAGTAAAATATCTGTGCAGAAGTGAAAGTCACCAAATATTACACTAATGGCACCTTTTTTTCACATGCAAATGTCATAAAAAAAATCACGAATAATGACTTTTGTACTAAATAAAGGTGCAATCAATGATTTAATGTAATATTTGTTGAAGTTACATTACAGCATGCTCTGATAAAATATCTCCTCACACTCAAAAATCACCTTTAATTCCTGACTCATCACCTGACATTCCTATGACTTTTGAATGAGAAAAGTAAACTAAACAATTTAACAAACCTATCGAGATTTACTGTATGCACACACACACACACACACACACACACACACACACGTTTAGCTTTGTCTCCCTTTGCTCTTTCTGAGATTTGGATGTCTCAAGACGTTTGAAGTGTTGAGCGAAAGAAAAGAAAAAAGTGAATGATAGAAATAAAATGTAACAGATAGAGACACTCCCTATCTCTGATTCGCTCATCCATCGCCATTCCCTAAACGCCTTTTTCTGCTGTGGTTGCATAAAGTGCACATTGTTGGCAACAATCATTATATATATATATGTGTTTGTGTGTGTGTGTGTGTGTGTGCGTGCGCGCGTGTGTGTGTGTGTGCGTGTGTGTGTGTGTGTGCGCGCGTGTGTGTTGGGGGGAAAGCAGGGCCATGCTGGACGTTCTCTCCTTGCGGGGGTGGACTGTTCTTGGCTCAGATGGGAGGATGTTTTCGCTTTATTTTTGGTCTCTGGCGTTTTTTGGGGGAGTCGCGCTGTAGCCGCTTAGCACGCCGCAAATAGCGGCCCATGACCCGAGAGTACTGAGATGTCTCTCTCTGAATCATGGAGGGGGTAAACAAACACTCGATAACACACACACATATCAATGCATGTATTTTTTATAATCTAGCCAAACAATTAAAGCTATCCATGTGTGTAAATCACACCCACAAAAACCTGGAGCTCTATCGGTGAAAACTCCTGAGAGCTTGTGAATATTTTTGACATCATAAAAATGTCGAACACAAACAAAGAATGAAAGAATGAGTCGGAGAGGTCTTGGCATGCTTGGTGTGCTGCTCAATGCTTTGCTTTTGTTTTTTTTTTTTTTTTAAATGAGCAACCTGTATGAATGAAATGATGGGAAAAAAAAGATCCTTTGCTGTGCGCTAAATTATGAAAACCATTACAGGCTTAAAAGGGCAAGCAACAAAAGCTTGACGTCTCCATGGGACATATTTGCCAGATGTTCTTGAGTAGAAAAACTCTTGCCAAGTTCTTCGAGGAGGTTTATTTTAAATGTATCTTGGCATGTTTGCTGGGGAAAATGGGGGAAAAGGGAGGAGAGGTACAACCAAATGGACATCGCTCATTTTTATGATGCGCTCTTCTTTTTCTTTTTCTTCCCATTGGGTGAGGGGTTGGTTCGGTTGTTGGGTTGATTGGGTTGGGTTGATTGGGTTGGGTTGGTTTGGTTGTTGGGTTGGTTGAGTTGATTGGGTTGGGTTGGTTGAGATGATTGGGTTGGTTGAGATGATTGGGTTGGGTTGATTGGGTTGGTTGGGTTGGTTGGATTGCCCTTTTGTCGTGAGAAACACTTCAATGAGATGTGAAATGTTTGCATTTTTCAGGAAAATCTAACCTTTTGGGGGGTTGGGGTTTTTATTGTGGTTAGGGACTCATATAAATTGATCTGACATCAACATTCAATACCACGTGATGCTACCTGACGTAAGGTTAGCGTACATCTGTTAGCTAATGAACAGACAAACACGAAAAATAACAGCAATGTATTGGATGTATTTCATGTTTAATGATGGCAATCAAAACAAAGCAGACAACAGCATCTTCCTTATTACAATACAAGCAACCTGATAAAAACTCTTCTTAAACATCTTAAATAAAAAACTAAACACAAAGAGAACGAGGATCTATCAGAGTCTGATCTTCACAACACATGTTTGTGGAAGTGTATCATGACACGAACAAATGAGGTTTTTGAAGACCTCAGAAAAAGAGATGTTGATGCTGGAAAAGGCTACAAAACCATCTCTAAAGAGTTTGGACTCCACCAGTCCACAGTCAGACAGATTGACGTGGTCAATAAACTTACTAAACTTATGTACTTACTATAACATCCACAAGAGCAAAATGCACATAAACCCACAAGTCCAGTTACAACCATCAAAGCCCCGAGCAAATCATACAAATCTTTGATTTGGCAGAAATCGTTGCTCCGACCATTCACTACATCATGCTTGCATTTTATTAACTATAATCTATGCATAATTTGTGTCCGATATATTAAAAAGTAAATACTTTCCATCAAGTGGATGGCTGATATAATTCACCGTAAGCCTTCTAACACAACTTCATTAGTCTGAGAATTCGCTTTCAGGAGTTGAAACTCTTCAGCGCAGAGATGATGTTTGGACGAGGAATCCGCCGAGATGCCTTTTTATCAGAGGGAACGTTCTGCTTTGCACCATGCGAGAGGCACCTGGCAAGCAAAACCTTGTGGCCAGCCAATGACCTTCTCCCACATGACGCTCCAGCCAATAACATCGTCTGCTGGAGGCCAGCAGCCAATGACCTTTCTCTGACCAGAGCTGAACCAAACCACCTACAACAATGGCGTATACCACTCACCTTCTGTTTCTGAGACTCTTCAGATAGCATTTGTAGCATGTTATCATTAACACCTTTATATCACTGACTTTTCGGCAATTTATGTTCTAAAAAAATGAGACTGATTTAAGAATAGATATGAGAAGGATTTGCCATGTAAGTCAAGTATGCTAGATAAACGCTGTACTGGAAGCGACATCCATGTTATACCGTGTGATATTAATATATTACGAATATTAAATCAGGAGACAGCGAGAGCGGTGCTGAGAGTAAACAGAATCAGCATTGCTCAGATTCCTACTGTAAGCCCTGTGCATTTTACTCCTTCATTTGATTTAGAGCAGCATCACCACTGTGGAGCCCTTCGTACTCCTGCACTCAGTCGAACACTTCTTCAGCGATAGCTCCTTCAACCTCATACAAATGTATATTCATATAGTCAGGTCCATAAGTATTTGGACATTGACATTTTTTGTAGTTTTGCCTCTGTACACCACCACAATGGATTTAAGGGGTTTAACAAAAATATTGCATTAACCATTTAAGAATTACAGACATTTCCCCCAAGAGTCCATCAATTTTCATGGGCTCAAAAGTAATTGGACTTTTGAGGGCCTGAAATCTGGAACTCATGGATGCCATCAAATGCTTGAGAGTTTCCTCCCTTGAGATGCTTTGCCAGGCCTTTACTGCAGCTGCCTTCAGTCGCTGTTTGTTTGTGGATCTTTCTGCCTTCAGTTTTGTCTTCAGTAAGTGAGAACCAGCTCAATAGGGTTGAGGTCATCGGACATTTAAGGCCATTTAATTTCTTTGCCTTAAGAAGCTCTTGGGTTGCTTTCACAGTATGTTCTGGGTCATTATCCATCTATACTGTGAAACGCCGTCCTATCAGTTTTGCAGCATTTGACTGAATCTGAGCAGAAAGTAAAGCTCTACACACTTCAGAATTCATCCTGCTACTTCTATCAGCAGTCACATCATCAATAAACACCAGTGAAACAGTTCCATTGGCAGCCATACATGCCCAAGCCATAACATTTCCTCCACATGCTTAACAGATGATGTTACAGCTACCAAACGCAAATTCAATGCTTGGAATCAACTCCAGATCTTTTATCTCCTTAATTTGTCATGAAATAACGAGGAAACAGGCCACACCCGGCCATGAAACTGCTTATCTTAAGAGGCAGAACTTGCATGGTAGGTTAGATTTTGCGATTCTGATTGGTCAGGAGGTGTTGATGAATTTTCTATAACGGCAGCTCTGACAATGATGCAGCTGCAAATCACCGGTTTATATTAACACGCTCTCGTTTCTATAGTAACAACTCATTCACAGGGACTTGTACAGCGGACAAGCCACATATTCTAAGAATAATAATTTTAAAATGTGCTGTAATTTCACAAAGAAAAACATATCATTGGTGCAGATCTGGTGAAGTTTTCTGTAAGGAGATATTTATTTAGTATTTATGGAAGGAGTCTGAGATAAACCTGTAAAGTCCCCATGAAATCAAAATTGAAGTCTTGTGGCTTATGTCTACCACCAATACGGATCAACAATTTTGATGACATCATTCTGCACTTCAGTTTCTCATCAGACTTTCTGTCCAATCAAATGCTCTCTAGAATCTGAAGTGTTCCGCCCCCAACATAAAAATCCATGGTACTAACTGTCAAGTACGGCTTTACCCGGGCTGTGAGGTAACCTAAATGCTATTGGCTATTTAAAAAGGGGGAGGAGCCACTCGATGTGTCCCGCCCTGACTTCCTGTTTCAGGGAAAATTACGTCAACACAAAACGCTGCGTGTTTCAAGGCACTTCACGGGGACTTTGCGTTTTCTGACGTCTTCAGAAACAATATTTTTTTTTGTCTTATTAACAACTATAGCCGCAAACAATCCACAGCAACTATCAATGGATAAAAAGCACAATGTGTCATTCATTAATGAATAAAAATCGCAATGCTTGCCACACAACTGTGGTATAAGAGGAATAAAACACTTCAGAACGTGCTGTTATTGGAAAATAATCAACTTTGGAGATTACAATAATTCACACTGAGAGATTACAATAAAACAAATGTAGCACTATTAAGTCTATTTCAAGAATTTTTGAAATAGACATCGATTTTTTTTTCTCATTTCAAGCTTGAAATGATCTTGTTTCCTCTGGTAGATAAATTTCCTTCTCTTCAGAAATAAAACTGCTTATAATAAGCAAGATTATCTGGCAATAAAATGAGACTATATCAAACATGAAATGAATAAAAATGAGAAATAGGCTTAATAATCGTATATTTGTTTTTCCCCCTAATCTCATAATGAGAAATATGAGATAAATCATGTAAGATATCGGGTTTTTTTTTTTTTTTTTTTTAATCGCAGTATGATGCTTTCCAGATCTTGCATTTGCGAGGCTCCAAACTGTCCAAACTGTCTCATTGGACAAAAAGGTTCTACTAAGGATAATATTAACACAATGTAAAAACAAATAAATAAATAAAGTATTGATACGATTTGGATTAAATCAACCTAATTTATTTGTAATTAGGCTGACCTGTAATTAATAATTAACCTGTAATCCCAGAACCATTTATTACTAGAGTTATTTAAGGTGAATAAATCTGTGCTGCTTTTAACTTTTTATTATAACCTACAAATGTAAATAATAATAATAATATCAAGTTTATTTGGAGGAAAATGTATTTCAAGGTGAGCGTAATATGGACTGGCGATCATAAAAAAAAAAGGTTTCAAGTGAGAAATAAAATAAAATAAAATACAATTTAAAATAAAATAAAGAGAAATGAAAGGAAATGTATTTCAAGGTGGGTGATCCTGGTTATCATAAAGAAGGTTTCACAAGTAAGAAAGAAATAAAATTGAGTAAAAAATAAAACAAAATAATACTGTATAAAAAGAAAGGATACATATTTCAGGGTGTCTTAGTGATTAGCATGTTTGCCTCACACCTCCGAGGTTGGGGGCTCAAGTCCTGCCTCCACCCTGTGTGCACGGAGTTTGCATGTTCTCCCCGTGCTTCGGGGGTTTCCTCCGGGTACTCCGGTTTCCTCCACCAGTCCAAAGACGTAGGCATTTTCAAATTGTCCAAGTTCCGTGTTCCCTGGGAGTTCCCTGGGATAGGCTCAAGGCTCCCCGCGAGCCTGTGTAGGATAAACGATACAGAAAATGGATGGAGGGAATGCCGTGTAAAAAGAAAAGATACATATTTCAAGGTGTGTAATACTGATTGGTGATTATGAAAAAGAATGTTTACAAGTGAGAAAGAAATGAAATTAAAAATATATATAAAACAGCATAATGTAAGGCATATCGAGTTACCTTTAATCCTCACCAAACTTTTACTGCTTGCACTGAGATTATTACACTTTACACTAAAGTGGTAAATTTAATGATAGCAAAGAACAGAGCTGAAAGCAAACTCGATGATGTAAACCCCAACATGTGCCATGGTCTTTGCTGCAACTCCACACAAACGTACAATCACACACACACACACACACACACACACACACACACAGATGAATCATAAATCAGGTTGGATTTGTAGGCCTCCATGTTGAAAGGCCAAGTGATAATTATAGTAACAGTAAAGTGTAGGAGCACGTGTGAGCTCGCTGCGAGATTACACAAACAGATTCATGTGTCAGAGTACACGTTCTACCCTTGAGACGATCAGATGTACGTAGCACTTATTCTGTCTGTCTGTCTCTTTGTCTACCTGCACTTCTACCTGTCTCGGAGCGACGCTGACATCAGCAGGTCACTGATTAACTAATGTACCACTGGGCGGCTGCACATGTGAACTGTAGCCTCAGCAGTGGGAATTTACCCTGCTATTGATTCAGCGCTTTATTATCTCGCCTATATTGGCTCGTTCGCATTTCCAGCTGGCAGCAGTGACACAGAATCTACAGCCTTGAACATGTCGGCGACATCTACCAAAGCAAAGCACCACCAAATTTATTGCGGTCGTGAAATGGGAAAAAAATGGTTTGCGAGCCCTTTGGAATGATCACGGCTCTGCTTTTCTGCATGAATGGCTACTAAAATGTTATCTGAACTTCATCTGAGGCCGCGATAATGAATAGAGACAGTTTTATTGAACATTGCCATGATAAAGATGTGCAATAAAGTTTGGGAGGAGAACTAGCTAACTCCCGGCTAAGCACCAATTCCGTTCTTCCACATAAGTTTTCATCTCCTTTTTCCAGCTGTTCTCTGAGACTTTTTTTTTTCCTACTTTCCGCATTTTTGCATTCAGCCCACAGCTGATTAACTGAAGGCCCAAGTCTTCACCAAACAACTGGAAAAGGTGTGAAAATGTAAATCCTTATATCAAGTGACTGAATCATAAAAACAGTTCCGGGGAAAATGGGGATTAAATGTACGGTACTGTGCAAAAGTTTTAGGCAGGTGTGAAAAAATGCTGTAAAGTAAGAATGCTTTCAAACATAGACATGTTAATAGTTTATATTTATCAATTAACAAAATTCAAAGTGAGCAAACAGAAGAAAAATCTACATCAAATCAATATTTGGTGTGACCAGCCTTCACCTTCAAAACGGCATCAATTCTTCTAGTGTACACTTGCACACAGTCAGGGATTTTGCAGGCATATAGTCAGGTGTGTGATTAAACAATTATACCAAACAGGTGCTAATGATCATCAGTTCAATATGTAGGTTGAAACACAATCATTAACTGAAACAGAAACAGCTGTGTAGGAGGAATAAAACTGGGTGAGGAACAGCCAAACTCCACTAACAAGGTGAGGTTGCTGAAGACAGTTTAATGTCAAAAGTCATACACCATGGCAAGACTGAGCACAGCAACAAGGCAGAAGGTGATGCTGCATCAGCAAGGTCTCTCACAGGCAGAAATTTCAAGGCAGACAGGGGTTTCCAGATGTGCTGTCCAAGCTCTTTTGAAGATGCACAAAGAAACGGGCAATGTTGAGGTCCGTAGACGCGGTGGTCGGCCAAGGAAACTTACTGCAGCAGATGAAAGACACATCAGGCTTACTTCTCTTCGCAATCGGAGGATGTCCAGCAGTGTCATCAGCTCAGACCTGGCAGAAACCAGTGGGACCCTGGTACACCCATCTACTGTTCCTTCAAAAACTGTGAGCAAGTGTACCTAGAAGAATTGAAGAATTGATGCTGTTTTGAAGGCAAAGGCTGGTCATACTAAATATTGATTTGATACAGATTTTTCTTCTGTTCACTCACTTTGCATTTTGTTAATTGATAAATATAAACTATTAACATGTCTATTTTTGAAAGCATTCTTACTTTACAGCATTTTTTTACTCCTGCCTAAAACTTTTGCACAGTACTGTATATATTGTTATGTATTTTATGGGATGTCTGTGCATCTGTGTCTGTACGTGATTCTCATTGGTACAATATCTCAAGAACGAATGGTTGAATGTTTGTAGGATTTATATGGAACTATCATTGTAACCAGGAGATGAACAGATCAGGGTCAAGGCCACAGCAAGGTCAATTATCTAGACAAAGGACTAGATTTCTTGGTGGTGGAGACATTCCTGTCGAATCCAATCAGCTTTGAGTTCTGCTTGTTTTTTAAATTTCTTTTTAATCGTAAAGGAACAGTCATTTAAAAAATGGGGATACCTTTATCTCCAACAAGGCTAGTCCTACTTGTTGCTAATATGTATGCCTCAGATACCCTTAAAGTATACACTATATGGCCAAAAGTATGTGGACACCCGATCAAACACACTCATATGTGCTGGTTGAACATCCCATTCCAGATTTTATTCCCCTTTTGCTTTTGAGCTCCATTCTTCTGGGAAGGCTTTCCATTAGATTTTGGGGCGTGGCTGTAGGGATTTGCGTTCATTCAGCTACAAGAGCATTAGTGAGGTTGAGGTCAGGCACTGATGTTGGGTGAGGAGGCTCCAGTTCCAGATCATCCCAGAGGTGTTCAGTGGGGTTGAGGTCAGGGCTCTGAGCAGGACACTCGAGTTCTTCCACCTTCTTCCAACCTTAACACACCATGTCTTCATGGATCTCGCTTTGTGCACAGGGGCATTGTCATGCTGGAACAGGTTTAGGCCTCTTAGTTCCAGTGAAGGGAAATTGTAATGCCACAGCAAAGACATTCTGTACAATTGGGTGCTTCAAACTTTGTGGAAACAGTTTGGGGAGGAACCACATATGGGTGCGATGGTCAGGTGTTTATATACTTTTGGCCATATAGTGTACTTCAAACAGGAAGGAAGCTATTGAAGAAAAACTATTTCAGACATTTGACCTTGATGTGACCTTGACCTTGTTTAGATCGATTCCAAAATGTAATTTGTTCATCTGCTGGTTACAATGATAATTCCATATAAATCCTACAAACATTCAAACACTCGTTCTTGAGATATCGCACTAACGCGAATCTTGGATGGATGGATGGATGGATGGATGGATGGACGGACGAATGGATGGATGGCCGAATGGACAACAAGAAAACATAATGCCTCAACAACTTGTGGTGGAGGAATAAAAACATAGACCTCTACCGTTTTTTGCAATACCCAACACCTAAAAACAGGCTTTTAGCTTGATCACTAGCATGCTTGTCGCATGAGATTTCCCAAATGTCATTTAATAAAGAAAAGGAATAAAATTCATCTGACCCTAGTAGGTTTCAGAAATCTCACTACTCTACATAAGACGTTTGGATAGTCAAGGGTTCTACAGTGGAAGAGTTTTACCAGTTAGTGACCTGCTATTAAAGTCTGGATTCTAATTGGTCAGAAGGTGGGGAGATGTTTATTTAAACATTTATGGAATTTTGGCATTTATGGTTGTACGAATCGCTGTTTATGAGCGCTGTTTATATTTCAGGAACTAGTGGAACCTTCGTTATTGGTCACTAAGTGCCATTCCAGAGAGTCGTATTTCATATCTAGTGGGACAGATAGGAGATAGAAACGCTGAGAAGTCCAAAAACAAAATGTGTTAAATTACCTGAGAAAACCTAATCACTGCAGTAAGCAAGCTTAAGAGAACCGAAGAAGATACCCTTTCCCCCTCACAAGTGCTTTTGAAGGAGTCTGACCAACATCAGATATTTAACAACAAACATCCAATCTAAAGGTCTGAGAGCGAGAGGAATGGTGATACGGGACTCGTGAAGTTCACCGTGTTCTTTCTCTTTCTGCTGTGCTGGTAAGCCTTGATACGTCACACCTCCTTATCTCGCTGAACCGATTAACATGCTGAACCTGCACGCATGCACACGCGCACACACACACACACACACACACACACACACACACACACACACACACACACACACACAGAGCATGGTCTGAACAAGAAACCTATTAGCTGTTCTCTTGTTCTCACAGTATATCAAATTCTCTACTCACCTCCAAAACTCCTTTCGCTATTTATGATCGCAATTTGTTATTTCTGCTGTAAAGTATTAGAAATTAAACTAAACATGCAATGACATAACGTATTGCTCATCTGATTTAAGAGCACAAAGATGGATAGAAACCAAAACCCACAAACGCACACATTGTGAGAAGGGGTCGTGATTGGGCGTGTTTAACCGAGACTTATGGTTTAGACCGAATCTGGGGGCAGAAAAGTGAGTAATATTCATTACTGCATGCGTGAGATTACTGTGTGCAAGATATCTGCAACGTCTACCTGCATTTTACTTAAAAGTAAGGAATAAAACACTCGAGGATGTGCTAATATGGGAAAATAATCAACAACAGGGTGGTGTGATTATTGTTAGGGTGGTGTGAAGCGGTGTTATTGGTAGCACCCTGAATTTATGCCAATCTGCAAAATTATAATTTAAAAAAAAAAAAAAAAGTATATATGTATATTATATATATATATATATATATATTTAAATTAAATAATGACGTGGTACGTAAAAAAAAAAATCTGAATATAGTTAACTGTTATAGTCATCTTATAGTTACAGTTCTGCTGTACTTATAGTTATTTTATAACTATAGCAATATAGTTATAGCTATGTTGTAGTTATGCTATAGTTATAATTATAACTATGTTCTAGATGTTCTAGCTATAGTTGTGTTTTAGTCATGCCATAGTTATAGTTCTGCTATAGCCATAGTTATGTTGTAGTTATATAATGCTTATGCAATAGTTATAGCTATGCTATAGTTCTCCTATAGTTATAGTTTTAGCTATGTTGAAGTTATACTTATGTTATAGTACTTATGCTATATATGCTATTTGAGCTATATTGTAGTTATCATTACGCTATAGTTATAGTTGTTATAATTCTGCTATAGCTATGTATAATGTTATAGTTATAGCTACTATGTTGTAGTTATGTTATAGTGCTTATGCTATAGTTATGCTGTAGCTGTAGTTATGTTATAGTTATGCTATAGTTACAGTTTTAGCTATGCTGAAGTTTTACTTATGCTATAGTTATAATCTGAGCTATGTTGTAGTTATGGTTATGCTATAGTTATAGTTGTTATAATTCTGCTATAGCTACATATAATGTTATAGCTATAGCTACTATGTTGTAGTTATGTTATAGTGATAGCTATGATGTAATGTTATAGTTATACATCTAGTTATAGTTATGTTACAGTTATAGTTCTTCTACAGTTATAGTTATGTTACAGTTATAGTTCTTCTACAGTTATAGTTATGCTAATAATATAGTTATACTTTAGTAACTTATGTTACTATATTTCCTGTTGTGAAACATCCACAAAAGTTAGTTCCTGTTATCACTTCACATTATAGAATCTATAAACATTCATTCCCTCAGCAGCTTCTCTTTCTTCTTTCTCTCGAAGTTAATAAGACAAACAAATGCTGCTTGTCATGTTACTGATAAACTGCAAATCACAAGCCCCTCTGTCCTGAAGACTTAATTACAGCTTTATCTCTGGCTCGTACAAAGCGCTGACACTGGAGACTCCTTCCATAAATGTTGAATAAACGTCACCTTACAGAAAACTTCACGGTATCAACGACGAGACACGATTTTTCAGATCTGCGTGTGTGGAGCATCCACCATAGAAGTCCCTACGAATGAGCCGTTACTATAGACACGGATATAATATCTACCGTCAGAGCTTGTAGAAAATTAATCAACCAATCAGAATCGAGCACTCAACAGCGCCGTGGTATAACCTCAATTTATAAAGTAAGCTAAGAAACTGAACAGTAGCTGCTCTTGTTCCTGGGCACTTTAACCTCTTCTTCTGTCTTCAACAATGAATTAAAATGATCCAGCATTTTTAATTCTTTCTCGGACGTGCTGTTGATAAGCGGATTATAAATGTGTTGCGTGTTAAGTCGAGGTAAAATATGAGCTGTGAACGTGCATGTTGAAACAAGGAGGAAATGAATGGATTTAGATAATGTCTCTGAACATTCTGTTTCAAGATTTAAGAGTCAGGGATGTTTTGAATCAGCGTGGGCTCGGGTCAGAGGAAGAATGCGGCCATAGGTGAGGTTTAGCCTTTAACTTCCTTGAAGCGGTGTTTCCCAATCTTTGTTCCACATTTTATTGTTTTACAGTGCTTATATGTCTGATTAAACTCATCAGCCCATAATCAGACGTTTTATGACTTGCTCCTTAAGCCAAATTCTAGATATTCGTCTATATTATAGAGCTATTTCCCTGTCAATATTAATTGTATATGTACTTAAGGTAAAAGTAAAAAAAAACAAAAAAAACATTTTAAGCACAGGCCCTTCACAACAACCTAGAAAAAAATAACTTAAAACAATAAAACCTACAAAATCTACAGCACTTACAGTAGAAAACAGCATTTTTGCTTGCCCCGCCCTCTAGAAATACACTTTACCTTGAAATATAATCAAAAAAATACTTCAAAAATCCTATTATTTTTGCATCTGTTTAACATCGAAACATCCTTTCTCCATTATAGGAAAACATTTTTACATTTTAGTCCCACGATATTCACTCACTCCTGTTACCTGAACACTTGTCACATGATTAACAGGAAGCTGCGTCATCCAAATTTCCTGAAGATCACGGGAACAAGAAAATTTCTCTCATTCTTTATTCTTAATATTCGATATTGTGATATTGACTAATGGGGTCACTTTGAAAGTATAGCACTGTTACAAAAACAAAAAAACAAAAACAAAAAACATTACAGACTGAAAGTAAATTACTAATGGAAAAAAAAAAAAAAGATTTGATGTATGCTATTAGAATGACCTTAATAAGTTCAAACCATTAGCATGGATGTTAGCCAACCACGCATTTGATACTTCTATGCGGAAAAATCTAATGGTTAAATGCACATTTTCTTCGATTGAATGTCGAATAATATTCAGAAAAATTATAATAACGCTCAATTTTTAAGAGTTTGGCTAAATGGTAGCAGAATCGTGGAATCACTCACGAATCCTAATTTACGTCTTTACAATTTCCATGTTGTGATTAATGAAAACAACACAATTTTACGCTTATGTTACTGCTACAGTTATTAATCATTATGCAGCTGAAACACGACCGCAACTCAAGGGTTTGGATTAAAAGTTTAAGGGGCGGAGTCATGGAAAGCCAAGCCGGGCCAGATACCTAAGGGGGCGGGGCCAAGACGATCGATTTTACGCATCGCAGCTACAAAAATTTCGTGTGTGCGTTGTTAACTCTGTAAATCCATAAAACAGTGATTGTAAATGTCGCATCCAGGCTTCTGTTAAAAATTTGTGCTGCAAGGTAAAGATTTGTATTCATGCACAATTATTTCAGACAGGAGATGAAGTCCATATGGATGCATATATCCCTAGAGGTGGATATTTTTTAACAAGTATTTAATAAAGAAATCGTAGTTCTGTTGTTTTTGCAGTTAAACAAGTGAAATATGGCTTTGGGGAATCGTTCCAAGAATTCCGAACAAGGATTTTCCTTTCAACCCAACAGTCCTGTAATTTTAGAATCCATTTTACACTGTTCATAGTTTCGACGAGACCTTTTAGTGGAGATTTCAGGCATTCCTGTTGTCTATATTTGGTGCAAGTACATTGTGTAAGAATGTGAGCGAGAGAGTGAGAGAGCGAGAGCGAGAGAGACAGAGAGAGAACAAGCTCTTGACCTGGAACTCACCTGATAAACCAAGTGCTCAATCAAACAAAGCAGCCTGACATTAATCACCGTTTAACACATGACCAGCTCGCACCAGTTCACAGCCTGATGAGGTAACCTCGTGTTCTGAGGTCGGCCTCACGACAGCCGAGCTCACAAGGGAGACGAATTCTGCAAGAAATCACTTTGATCATGCAATGCTGAAATTCTCATTTTATGAATCACAGTTGTAACAGAAACAGTACAAAAATAAATCCTGGCTGTTTGCAAATACAGGAAGTGAAAATTGTGATCTAGATCCGTTTTCCCCCCCTTATGATGAAGCATCACCGTTTCATCACTACATCTTTTGGTAACAATTTCATTTTTTGAAACAGGATTTTGGTTTACGTTCTGTATTCGACCACATCAGCAAGAAATAATAATAATAAAAGAAAGTCACAAGTCCAACAAAGTTATGAAAAGATGCTTCTGAATTAAAAAAAAATAAAAATAAAATCTAAAAGACTTTAAAGCTTGAAAATACCAGATCAAATTTAGATTTGACATATCTTCTGATTCAGTGCACTGGATAATTTTACGCCATGTTTTATGAATGTATGTGTTTTTGCACGTGAGCACAATGCTCATAAACCCAGCCACTTGGTCTCATCAGTGATATTTCAGTAGTATTTCAGAAATACACACACACACACACACACACACAAGCTGTGTCCCAAATGATGCACTATACACTATGTACTTGTGCACTATGTACTCAACTGTGTAGTGTATGGATTTTATAAGGTTATTTTTTCATTCAACATCGGAGTCTGATAGCCCCTCCCCCTCTGCTACGTAATTAAAGCTGCGACAGTTCGGCGCATGACGTGTCCAACATTCCACACTTCGTTTTTTCGGGTTAATTAAGTGCATCATCCTGGTATTTAACGTGTACTTTTTCTATTTGGAATTTTCAGTGTGAACACGCTACTCGCACTATTTATACTACAAAACGGCTTAGAATAAGTGCGTAAGTACGCGAATTGGGACGCACCTACAATCTCAAACTGGTGCTGGTGATTTGCCTGCTCCTAACACACCTGAAATCCACTCAGGACTCAGGGCTGTTAATTAGGGGATTAGGTGAATCAGGTGAGTTAGGAGGGTGGGGAACCTGATCGAGGAGTGATTGTACAGCACTGAAAATGAAAAACGAAAAAGTTGATCCATTGTTTTTTTTTTTTTTTTTTAAAAAAGCACTACGATCCTGAACCAACATAACATGGTACTTCATAATAGACTGATTCTACACTATCCATGGTCTCTGCATGGGGGCTTTACTTTATATTCATTTTGATTGTGTGCGTGAGAGAGAGAGAGAGAGAGAGAGAGAGAGAGAGAGAGAGAGAGACTGCAAAACAGAAAGACAGAGACACAGGAGACAGACAAAGAAGATATACACAAAACAAAAGAGAGAGAAAGAAACAGACAGTGAGACAAAAATATTATACTTGGTCATTTATTTATTGAGGAAAACGATCCAATAGTACATATCCATGAGTGTGCGAACCTCTAGGATTAGCAGTGAAGGTGAAATTAGAGTCAGGTGTGTTCAATCACTGGGATGACAATCAGGTGAGAGTGAGTGCCCCGTTTGATTTAAAGAACAGGGATCTATCAGAGTCTGATCTTCACATGTTTGTGGAAGTGTATCAGGACAAGGAGATTTGTGAGGACCTCAGAAAGAGTGTTGTTGATGCTCATCGGGCCGGAAAAGGTTACAAAACCATCTCTAAAGTGTCTGGACTCCACCGATCCACAGTCAGACTGAGCAACGGTTACAGAAATCGTTTAGTTGAAGTTATTGCTGCAGAAGGGGATCACACCAGATACTGGAAGCAAAGGTTCTCATACTTTTGCCACTCACAGATATGTAATATTGGATCGTTTTCCTCAATAAATAAATGACCAAGTATAATATTTGTCTCATTTGTTTAATTGGGTTCCCTCTGTCTACTTTTAGGATAGTTTTAAGTCATATTTATGTAGATATATAGAAAATCCTAAAGGGTTCGCAAACTTTCAAGCACCACTTTATATAATTGCAGTTGAATTATCTCATTTTTCCACTAATACCATGATCATCATTGTTACTTTTTGATTTCCTTTATTCTACACTGGTTGTTGAATACAATTAATGCCAATACAGCTATTTGAACTTGAGAGAGAGAGAGAGAGAGAGAGAGAGAGAGAGAGAGAGAGAGAGAGAGAGAGAGAGAGAGAGAGAGAGAGAGAGAGAGAGAGATCTTGAGCGCTCTGTCAAACAACGTAACTTGACGTTAATCATTATTTAATAAAAGTGAGACCGGTTCACGCTGGTGTGCAGAATTACGAGATAAGATCATGTGCTCGCTGTGCACCATTTCTCACTGTTTGCTTAATAAATAGGTCAAGTAAGGACTAGTTAAACACACTGGAAGACACGAGGACGTGTATAAAGCCTTCTCCTCGATACTGCTACGCTGACGTCACCCTTACAGTTACATTTATGGCATTTGGCAGACGCCCTCATCCAGAGTGACTTACGTTTATCTCTCTTTTTTTTTTTTTTTTTTAAATACAACTGAGCAGTTTAGGGTTAAGGGCCTTGCTGAAGGGCCCAACAGTGGCAGCTCGGAAGGGCGGGGATTTGAACTCACGACCTTCCGATCAGTAGTCCAACATCTTAAAGGCGCAAACGTGTTCATTTGTTCGACATCACCGTACACATTGTTAATACTGCCAATATTGACTGTGATGGTGGATGACGCAGAATGCAAACACACACTGTACATGATGTACGGGTAAACGGAGGAACTAATAACGTGCAGGCGTGGACGGCTTTGTGATCGCCATTGTGAGCTGCTGAAAAATCAAATACACTATAATATACCTGGGGGGGGGGGGGGACGAAAAACAAAAAAAAACAAAAAAAAAACAAAAAAAAAAACAAAAAAAAACATACACCACATACACAGTGTTGACATTTTATAATCAATTTTAATTTACAATGCACAATAACCCGGTCTTATATAAAAAAGCAAGTTGGCCAGCAACGCTCATACTTCAGCAAAAATGCTAATCAAATATTTGAGGAACAACATGTACGACATAATCGTTTCTTTGATTTTTTTTTTTTTCACTCCGCTCCCGTTTCAAAGCCTAATCCGACAACACATTGTGCATTTTTTTTTTTTTTCTGAACAGTGCTATAACCATGCATCATGCTTTTTTTTTTCCAAACCTTTTAAACCTAAAGATATAGAAAATGACGAAAGGAATATTACAAAAGAATCCGAGAAAAGATGCTTAAGTTCTCACTGTCACTTAGGTCACCTTGTCTGGTTGCGTGTTTGTGTTTTTTTTCTTCTTTTTCTTTTAAACAGGTGTACAAATACACTAAAAAGTCTCTTTAGTGGCATGGCCTGAGGTACAAAAAGTCAGTGTAGAAATGCTATAAAGATTTTGGCTGTCAGAGAATCGAGAAAGCAAAAGAAAACCGACGATTATGTTAGACGACCATGTTTTTTAATCGCCGCATGCTATTGTGTTTTTCAGAAGCCTAATCAATGAGTCAGCAAGAATCCACCCTCGGTGTCTAAGCCTTCGCTATGTACCGAGATAAACACACAAACACACGTCAGACTGAGACGGAGACGCAGACTGACCGGACCACGGGGTGCTGCGGTGATGAAATCGGTTTGGGTTGTTTTTTTTTTTTTATTCGACCAACACCCTAGACAGCGTTCGTCCCATCTCTCTCTCTCTCTCTCTCCCTGTCTGACTATGCCAGGGATAGTTTTGTAAGAAGGGTTTGAGGCTCAAGTGCAATTTAACGGCTTTTGTTAACGCCAGCACTGTCTGCTCTTCGGTCTGATGCAACACGCTCAGCACACTCAGGCTGTCCATGCTGTCTGACTCTTCCATCCCAGGACAGGAGAGCTTTCTAAGCATGAGCTCTATTTTTGGAGAAAACCGGACATAACAGAAAAAGTTCTTGTTCTTTTGTCCAACATTATTTACACCTGTATTTAATTCAGGGGTGGACAAATCAAACGTATCACCTACCACCCTACCAGCTCTAACGTGCATCCTGGTCCCGGAAACCTGATTGACGGCTATAAAGCGGTAATATAATAACGTATGGTGAGATGGTTCTTTAATTGAACGCGTTACGAGTACCCATCGACGCGGTTACGATCACGTAGCACGTCGTGTTTGCGACCTCGACGCAAAAGAACGTCGTTAAGTCGACGTTTCAGGCACGAGATGTGATCTGTCCTCAGGGCGCGGTTCTACTGACTACCACATCGTGTCTCAGCTGAGGTGTGTGGTACAGCATGAAAATTGTTTCATGCACGTTTAATTATTTATGTACAGATTGTCCTCGGCTATCGATTTGTCCACCCCTGCAAATTTCATCTCACCAGTGCTGAACGTCAACCAAATTTACACGACCATCTAAATTTCCACAATCGTTGCACGTCCGTCTCTGACTGACTCTCCGTCTCAGGAACATCTTTTAAGTTAAAAAAAAAAAAAGAAAAAGAAAAAAAAAAAAAAAGAGCTTCTAACAAAGATATCATACAAGTAGATTCGGGGGGGGTTGGGGGGGAAACCCTTAAAAACAGCCCTCGGGTATAATTTAAGTCTATCCATTTCCAGGACACTGCTCCTTTTGTCTCTTCTTCCCATCTCTTTTTCTTTGCCGTTGCCTTGTGGGAGTCGCGGCGGCTTGTCCGGACACGTTTGGATCATTTCTTATGAATCTAACAAGCTGCCACGGACCCGCGGCGAGGCTTTCGTGAAAAAGCCGTGTCAAAAACAACAACAGATCTCGCTTGGTGACTCGCTGTAGTCTTAAACAGGGAAAAAAAATAATAATAAAAAAATCCAACCCTACAGCATTCCTAAGCTCTGCTAACGCTTTTCCGCATTCCCTCCACGCTTATTTACACACCGCGTCAGACGGGGAACGATATCTGACTGTAGGAACATAGATGAGAGGGATCACGTAAAAACCCGTGAACTCGGAGAAAAACCGCCTGATTCCAATCCAAAAATCCAAATCGCTCGTCCCCTCTGATGTTTCAGTTTTTGGGAAATAAACCATTTTCTTATTTCTAATTTTAAAGTCCAGACTGCTGATAATAATTATTGTAGTAGCATAATATTTTTTATCTTATACCTAGCTGGGAAAGCTTCGTTCTTCTGAAATGCAAATGGCCTAAAAAATTTAGGAAATTTTCCATTTCCTTAAGAAAAGGTTAAACAAGATATTATAGTACAGAGTTGCCTCCTGTAACGAGTGACTCAATCTCACTGGCTGTTGCTGTTGGTGTTACAGTGGTCTCCAGGGGCGACGGTTGCCACGGTAGCGGGCTGCACGTTGTCGGCCAGGTTGTGTGCGTGCTCCAGGAACAGGTCTTTGAGCACACTGAGCTCTTTGCTGAGCAGCTTGATCTTGGCCTCCAATCTCTCGTTCTCCTCTTTGAGCTCGTTGACGCGCTGCTGCGTGTCCTGCGCCTTCTGCTTGCTGCGCATGCGGCTCTTCTTCACCGCCAGGTTGTTGCGTTCGCGCCGCTGCCTGTACTCGTCGCTGTCCTTGTCCAGCATCGACTTCTTCATCTTGCTGGGTGGCGTGGCTTTGCCACCTCCTCCGGGGCTTACTGGGACGAGTTGAGGAACCTGAAAGAGAGAGAAGTGATGTTAAAGCCTTGCGTTAGGTTGGTATATTTATTTATATTTCATATATTTTACATTACAGAAAAGATATGACTGTCGCACAACCAATCTATTTCCTAAGAATATCGTTTAAATTGATAATGATGATCATGTTTAGGAGCTTATTTTAGAAAATCAATAAACCATGAGTAGGAGCTTTAACACGCCAACTAATATCCTGTCCACCGTGTAAGCATCACATCACCAGCTCACTGCTAAATCAAATAGGGACAGCACTCGCTATGTTGCGTGGTACTGTGTAATGTTTTTGGGAGGAACTGGAGAACCCTGAGGAACCCCATACATACGAAACTCTGCACAGGCTCTAAGCCGAGCTCGGGATTGAACTAAGAACGGTGCTACTGGCTGCTCCAGCGCGTTTTCCAGAAACTTGCACACACTATATTTAATTCGCACCAATTTTCTAATCAAGCATGAATAAAGTATGTGTGTTAAGAGTATTTCCAAAAGGCTTCTCACGTGCCCCGTGCTCCCAGGACCGGCTCCGGATCCACCGCAACGTGCTTACTGACTTAACTAATCTCAAATGGAGTGCGCTATATGGGTTTTAAAATGATTCAGGGGATTCGTGTGTGATGTATGAGTTACAGGGTGCAAACAAACAAACAAATAAATAAATAAACTCCTGAATGAAGTGGTGTGTGTTTATGTGGTTGAAGCTAAGCATCAGCAAGAAGTACAGACTGCTGTGGGAAAATAAATAAAAACAAATCATTTAGGCTCATTCATATTTGACTTATTAGTGGCTCGTTAAAAATTTTATTTCACTGCAATAAAAATAAAAAATGAACTGAACTGCAATCAAACTCAATGATAAATACATTGCACATTGCATACTATGTATACAGTACATAATGTACACTAAAATGTAACTGATGGATCTAACATTTAGAAACACACATAAGGACATCTAAAGACTCATATAATAAAACAACAATATAAAAATCATCAATCTCGTCCGACTGGTGGATTTAATACGAGACGGCATGCAGGTATGTATATAATCATGTCAGTCTATGCAGGGGTGTGTGTGTGTGTGTGTACTTGCTGCAGTCCTGCTGTAGCTCCTGCAGAGTTTGCGACGCTGCTATGAGCCTGGCTCTGTATGACGCTCACTCCGTTCTGCTCTGTGCTGGTTAACTTCTGTTGCGGCTGCTTGCTCATTTGGATCTGCTGCCTCTCTCTTGCGCTCACGTCTGCACCTTCGCTTGCTGCTGGATGGTGCTGAATGCTGTCGAAAGGTTGGTTGCTCTTGGTTGCGACTGCGCCGCCTGTACGGTCCTGAGTGGAAAGAAAAACGGAGAAGGAACTGTCATCCGAGCATCATCGCGAGCGCGGCGTTGCCAGGTCTGCCGGATTTCTGCAGGAAGAACTCGACTACTTTTGAACTACTGTCATTTAAGTTATTATTATTTTTTCAATAATCTATTTATATTTTCCCTTCGCAGCTTGGGTGCTCTGCTTACATTTAAGTAATTCTCTCTCTCTCTCTCTCTCTCTCTCTCTCTCTCTCATATAGGTATATATTAAATCGATGCACTGATTAGCATTACCCAACTTACAGCATACAATTATTCCAAACATACATGGAAATGCCCAACATGACTTGATCTGAGTCTTAGCCCCGTGTGTTAGTTATGAACGTCTGATGTGTCCACTTATCACAGAGAAATTTAATTTCTTTTTCAATATATCTAATAATTTTTGCAAAGGCTACGGCTGAACTCATTATTTTATCATCATGTTCTACACATCTTCCAGGTAATATGTAAGTAATTAAAAAAAACAAAAACAAAAAAAAAAACAACAAAAAAAAAAAACACATTGAACTTTTAATAGTGCGTTTGTAAAATAAATCAGTATTGAGGGAGTCTGTGATGTTTTTAACAGTTAAAAGGGTCACTGACTGTAATAAATTTATAATGGAGAGAAAGGGCTTATCAGATATTAACTGTAAAGGTGCAGACAATTCTCAAACCAAAATCTTTTCGATATATTTTACGACTTTTTAGATCCCTTTAGTGAATTTAAATAAATAAATAAATAAATAAATAAAAAGAGCCTATTGACAACCCCAGTGACTTGCAGAGAAGATGTCAGCGGCTCTCCTGCACTCAGTACCGCTCTCCAGCACACATCTCGGCTGCTGGTTATACGAGCTGGTTTACTCGACCCAACACCAGTGCGTAAAGCCTGAGTTTAAAGTAAGCTGATATTCCAAATGACCAATCACTCATCACCATTTTCCCAACGACCAATCATCATTTTCCCCCAAACGACTAATCACTGATCACCATTTCTCCCCCAACAATCAATCACTGACCACCACTGCTCGCAACAACCAGTCACCGTTGTTCCCAACGACCAATCACTGATTACCACTGTTCCCAACAACCAACCACTATTGTTCCCAACAACCAACCACTATTGTTCCCAACAACCAACCACTATTGTTCCCAACAACCAACCACTTATCACCACTTCCCAACAACCAATCACTTATCACCACTTCCCAACAACCAATCACTTATCACCACTTCCCAACAACCAATCACTTATCACCAGATCCCAACAACCAAAGTTTTCCCAACGACTAATCACTGAACACCATTGCTCCCAACGATCAATCACCCATCATCAGAGTAATGAAAGAAAGTAAGAAAGGGGGAATTTAAACAATATAATGACCAATGTGATAGCATGGAGCTATAAAACAGCAACGCTACCTTCTGCTCCACCGTGGATTCCAGAAACGTAATTTGCCTATATAGACTATATTTCATTATGCACCAGTTTCCTAATCAAGCGTAAATAAAGTATTTACAGAAATAATAACTGGACTTATGGGTTTATTTGCTCTTGTGGAGGTCATAATAGTAAATGTATTTAAAAAGCACATTCAATCCAAAGTGCTGTGCATACACTTTCAAAAATATAAACAGCAGATCTATACTGAGCGCACGTGCAGGGTGCCAATAGTTCGGCCGTGTGAATCTTGTCAGTTAAAATCCTCATGCAGTGTCACGCCACAGGATGCCATCAATAACACGGTTTAATGTTTAATGCAAAAGCAGCAGCAGCAGCAGATCTACCTGATCTCTCTCTCTCTCTCTCTCTCGGTAAAGCGCGTTGCTCTATGGTTGCATCATCATCAGCGCTCGCGCTCCCGCCGCCAGGTGTTTTTTTTTTTTCCCCCCCTTTCCTGGCACGGAACAGGAAACTCTCTGCGCGTGCACAACTCTTAACACGAATTTTTTTGTTTTGTTTGTTTGTTTTTTTTTAAACAAAACCTAAGATTTTTTTTGTTATTTATCCGAGGTGAGTTATTTGATTGTTAAGACGTCTCGGATAGTTATGTATTTATTTAAAACAATACATTTTAAAAAATACGAGTCTAGCTAGCAAGCTATGCTAACCCGCTTACATCAGTTACCCAAGTATTGCTTCATACGTAATTGAACAGGAATGACGGGGAATACCGCTAGCTAAGCACTTAGCTAGCTAGACATGCTAATCGAGCTTTCGTGAAACTTCCGACACAACGAAGAATTTAACGTTAACATGAACATGGAGATGTTTAACGTTTAACTATACGTAGAGTTAACGGTGGCGATGACGTCACACTGTTAGACATACATATATACATACACACATTCCTAGCCAACTTATGCCCTATTGTTGTGATACACACATCGAAAGTTTCTCATTTACAACACGAGACAGTTTAACGAAAAATCTGTACCGTCTTCCTATCAACCACGGAAGCCATAAAATGTATTTTGAAACCAAAAAAAACAAACAAAAAAAGCCCCAAACGAAACCTGTTTTGCAATCAAGTTAGCCAGTTAGCACGCGAACGAGCGAAGGAACGAAAGAACCTTCCAGAACTAACCTTCCTCTCCTACACCATGATATAAACACTTCCCTTACCTTATCAAGGTTTAAACCTTGTCGATCATCCACACGTACAGCGATTAAACAGGTTGTTTTTTCTCAAAAACAGGACGGGAGCATCGGAGAAGCTGTTATTGTTTGGTTTCCTCTAAGCCGTGCCTGGGAGTATTGCGAAATCTTTTTTTTTTTTCTTTTTTTTTTCCCTTTTATTGACCATGTAGGGAGATCTGTCCGCTAAGCCAATCAGAGAGGAGTATCTAAGAGGATGACGACACACCGCGCGTGATTGTCAGCTCACCTAACCAATCGAATGACGCGGTGCACTTTGGGGCGGGGTTCTTTTTATGTAACAGGATCAGCCATGAGAGCGTAAGGATGCGTTTGCTTGAGATGGAGGAGTGCACGGTTAGTGCTTAGTTTAGAAATGATAAGGAATACGATCGAGTTAAAGGTGTAAAACAAGCAAGTAAACATGTAATAAACAACACACAAAATATTTAGTGTCGGATGAACTTTTTTCAATGTATTCTTTAAAAAAACACACAAAAAACATTACAGCCTATACAATTAGCTAATTGTGCTCGTTAATAACACGTAATGTTTCATCATAATGTTTTATTTTTTAAGTTTCATCACGTCACATTCAGAAATAAACCTGCATTTGCAACAAGTGACTTTTTCACACACACACACACACACACACACACACACACACACACACACACACACACACACACACACACCCACGAGAAGTCATACCAGGTAAGGGCTCTACAGTGAACACAAACATTTCCAAACGTGTATTTTCGATCCAACACTCTGAGGGTCAGGGTTACAGAATAAGATTAAAATGATGAACTCTGACCAAAAAATATAACGCAATATATTCAGTTTAATGCCAGGATCTTATGAAAGACTGATAATTATCATTTATAAATCAATGTCCATGGCTCTTTCAATTATATGTAACTTACGATACAAACAATACCCTTTTCAGTTATAATGTATTTATAACTGCGCCTATTTAAAGACACTGGTGTGTTGTGCTGGACTACTGTTCAACTTTATGTGGCTTTCATTCATTTTTCCACGTGCTGTCGTTTGTTAAATTGCCCCTTCAGTGTATTACCTCTCTATTCAGAAAATTACACGGCTGTTGGAATACAAATCGCTAGAAATAAACACCTAAACAAAGCCAAGAGATCTGTTTTAGACATGTTAGGCTATGAAAATAATTACAGCATAATCAGCAAATATTGCCTATAAACCATAAATTTAGACGACCTTCACAGTGAATCATCTGATTTGCATTCAATATAGGCTATGATGTAAGAGTTTCTGTCGTAGCAGATTATTAGATTCATAAGCTTCAAAATTTAGAAGACTTAAGGTTATCCTTCTGGAGGAAGCCTTTAAGGTTCTGTGTGGAAAACCTTAATTATTCAAAGAGTGCACGTTATGGTTTATATTATATAAAACGTTGCCTATAAATCATTACTTAGATGATATGCATACTGAGTCAGTGGAGTTGAGTATAATTCATGATGTATTAGATTCATACACAAACACTACACACTACACTGTCCCTCTGAAGGGGGAATCCTCAAAGGATCTTAGGAGAACCCTACATCTGGAAGCTATATGAACCCTTAAAGAACCCTTTTGCATTGATGTATGACGCAAGAAGTATACTGTCACCATCAGAGTAATACACAACCACACACCACACACTCGTAGAAGTTTTAGAATCCATAAGGTTGTCCTTATGGAAGAGGAGGAACCCTTAAAAGGTTCTCTGTAGAAACCTATAGTTGACTGTTTTCCTATCAGAATGGGTTCTAGGGCCATTTTTTTTTTTTTTTTTTAAAAAAAGCTAAAGACTTTTAATTATTGAACGAACTGTTAAAGAACCCTTTGCGTTGAGTCTAATGTATGATGCAAGAGTCGTAGATTAAAACACAAACACCACACACTCTTAGAACTTTCAGAACGGGTTCTGAAGCCATTTTTGAAAGTAAAGAACCAAAATTAACCCTTAAAGAACCGTTTTGCTCAGATAGATCTAAATATTTTAATACACCGGTCGGTTTATTTTTCAGTTATTGTTTATTTTTTTTTGCAGAATTTTCTTTAATGTTAAAATTCCTTAAGGTTTTTTCCCCCGATTCTCACGTTCCCAGTGTTGCTCCCCATAGTACCTAAATTATTCAGTTATAAGTTATTATTATTATTATTATTATTATTATTATTATTATTATTATTATTATTATTATTATTATACATATAGATTTTTTTAGCTAACACATTACGTCTGATGAAACCAGTCTAATGTACAGGGTGTTAAAAAATGTTAAATGAATATTAAACTTGTGCGCATGGGATTGCCTCATTTCTCGCTCAGCGCGTTTCGGTTCGTGCCAAGCGCGCGCTGGGACAATAGAGGGAGCTGCGCACGCGCTGATCGGTGCAGACGCGCGCGCCCCAGGGGCAGTTTCTGGTGCGTTTTGTCACGCTGTGATGTTTTATCCAACCGACGGCGCGTTCAGACTGGAGATAGAGAGTTTGCTTTAGGTGTCTGGGGTGAAAAAAGGAAGATGCAAAAAAAAAAAAAAGCCCACAGTGTGCGCCAACACGAGCTCGGTATGGACATCAGATCAAATTTCATATAGGGTCGCGCGCTAACGCCTTCAATTCACATGCACGGAAATTTAAACGAATAAATGATTGCTATGACGATGAAATCTTCATTTAAAAAATGCTTTATTATATGTAGCACTAAATCTTGTTAAACGTAACTGTGAGTCCGGCTAGTTCTTATTTTCCCCATGTGCGAACAAGTATCTATACATTTTTATTAAATCAAGACAATTAGCTCTAAATAAATTTTGGTACATGCATTACACAGGCTATCTACCCGTTTCTGTCTATCCTTTATATCCACGCATATCCACATGAAGTGTGAGATAAACACTCAGCCCAACTGTAGCGCAGCTCTTCAAATTCTAGTCTTTTCACGTATTGTAAGCTCTTAGAACTTATTTTTCTCCAAACAAAGCAAAAACAAGCCCTCTATCATTATATCACAATTTTCCAAACGCATCCTTGAATCATTATTTTGCTTTTTGCGCATTAGTGCATGTGCATGTGAGTGGTGGAAAAGTAATAAAGTGGTGAACCCGGGGTTTGTCTCTGTTAGATGGAGCGCACGGTACTTTATGTGTTTTATATCAAAATGAAATAGAAGGCAATCAGTGATAAGTTATTCTGAGATTCGTATGCATGATGAAATCTGGTAAAAAAAATTAATAAATAAATAAATTAATAAAAAAAAAGTAAGTAAGAAAGAAAAGAAATTCATAGCAACATTTAAGACGTTATAACTATAGCCTGTATAAACGGCGACGCAGTGGCTTACATTTTAAGTATGTAATAATGTTTGCTATGACATTATCGTCTTTATCAGGCTATTCAAAATAACTTTGTCTTCTTTATCTGGCTATGTGAAATAACTCTGTCCGCGTCGTGGAGTGCTTCGTGAGCTCGGTGCAGTCAGAAACGCGACTCAGCGGCGCATTAGGACCCGGGGCGCGCCCAGTTATCTCTATATAAGACAGTCAGAGCAGCACTGAGCGACAGATGTGAGGTTAAACACACACACGGACGGAGGGTGAAGTTTCTGCTTCTCCACTGAACCTTTCCGTGACACGCGCTTCGCTTTCCAGCCACAACCGGAGCCGCTTCCCTGCGGTCAGGCCGGCGCCTTCTAGAAAACTCTTTATTTATTTATTTTTCTCTAAAGTTTGCCCCTGGGTAGTGTGAGCAAGCTGGATTCCCGGAGCCCTTCACCATGTCAGGCGGGTTATAGGTACTCCATGGAGCAAGCAAACCTGTACGAGGCAGCCCCTCGGCCCCTGGTGACGAACCTCGCCCAGAGCGCGCAGAACCCCTACGGCTACAAGGACGACTTGAGCGCGATCTGTGAGAACGAGAGCTCCATCGATATCAGCGCGTACATCGACCCGGGCGCGTTTAACGACGAATTCCTGGCTGACCTGTTCCACAGCAGCGGCGGCGCGCGTCACGAGAAGCTCAAGCTGGCGAACGGCGGCGACTACGAGTACGGCCACGGTCTGGGACTCGGCGCGGCCGGGCCTCAACACTCGTACGGCTGCGCGGTGGCGAACTACGGCGACTCGTCCAAGCTCGAGCCCATGTACGAGGCTCACGAGGCGCGCATGAGACCCGTGGCGATCAAGCAAGAGCCGCGCGAGGACAGCGACCTCGGAGAGCTCGGGCACGCGCCGCAGTCCGGCGCCTACCACCACCACCCGCACCACCAGCACCACCCACACCTGTCGCACCTGCAGTACCAGATCGCGCATTGCGCGCAAACCGCCGTGCACCTGCAGCCCGGTCACCCGACGCCTCCGCCCACCCCGGTGCCCAGTCCGCACCACCAGCACCAGCACCATCACCAGCAGCAGGGCGGCCTCGCTGTCAAAATGATGGGCACAGGCGACAGGCCCAAATCTAAGAAGCACGTCGACAAGAACAGCGTCGAGTACCGGCTGCGGCGCGAGCGCAACAACGTGGCCGTGCGCAAGAGCCGCGACAAGGCCAAGATGCGCAACGCCGAGACGCAACAAAAAGTCATCGAGCTCTCAGCGGACAACGACAGACTGCGCAAACGCGTCGAGCACCTCACGCGCGAGCTCGAGACTTTGCGGGGAATCTTCCGGCAGCTCCCCGACGGCTCGTACGTCAAAGCCATGGGCGGCTGCGCCTAATAGACTTACAGACTGATTTTTTCCCCTGTTATTATTTTGTTCTTTCTTTCTTTCTTTCTTTTTTTTTTTTGAAGTCGTGCTATTTCTATAGCGTCCGCTGGATGTGTACTAGATGTCACAGATCATAATTACTGAAACTGTTTCTTCAGAGAAGCCAGGCAGCTGCCGTCTACACGTGCCTTTTTTTGTATCCCCCCCCCCCAACCCCCCCCTCCAAAACTCGATAAGCTCCTCTTTGGACTCGCGTCCTCCATGTTAAGAATGTGCGAAACGTACAATCAGCGCAGCTCCTGTTAGGGCATGACTTCACATCAGCAGCAGTTGTATTAAAAAAAAAAAAAAAAGTGTATTAAAAAAATAATAAGTACCAAGTTTTCTTTAGGTCCTAACTGTCTAACATGTGCCCTCTTGAACTGTAAGAACTGCACAAGGCTTCTCCAAAAGCTTAAAGTGCACTGACGGAAAAAAAACAACAACAACAACTGCTATTTCTATTCCATGTTTTAAGATGTTGTGTGTTGGAATTTGTCTACACATGGACTGAAAACGACATGCCAAAGCAAAGGACTGGAACAGAACAGGCTACATTCCAAACCGCCTACTACATACCATGCCAAAACTGTGCATAACTGGTCATTTATAGTGGCGCACTAGATATAAATATATATATTTTTTGCTTACTATTTAGTGTGATAATGTGCGGTTTGGGACGTAGCCAAATCTTCAAACTCAAACTGGTGTCTGCCCTTCAACTCGTATGCACTATGAGTCGTGAGACTGTACGACCCGATGAAGCACATTTTCTGCTCTGAAAATTTGCCATAGGCTCGGGTACTTATGTGGAGGGCGCGCGCGCGTGTATGTATGTATGTATGTATGTATGTATGTATATGCATATGTATGTGTGTGTGTGTGTGTGTGTGTGTGTGTGTGTGTGTGTGTGAGAGAGAGAGAGAGAGAGAGAGAGAATTTGTCAGGGCGCTTTTTTTACAGTCCAAACTTTGTATTTATGCAGCAGAATTGAAATGAAATGTGAAAAAGGTGCCTCTATGCAATGGCTGTTTGCATGATTTTTTTTTTCTTTTTTTTCTGCAGTGAAAGTGCTTTGTAGCCCATATTTTCTTTTTTGATTTGTGTAGGATCCGATCCAATCTCAGTGCCTTTTAACTTCCATCATCATCATCATCATCATCATTGGGAGAAATGTTTTCCACATAAAAAAAGTTAAATATAGGCTACAACAAGGAAAAAGAAAGCACTCTTTTGTTTAAAAAAAAAAAAAAAAAGAAGAAGACAAAAACAAAATACAACAGCCGCCATATTGCAAATGTTATATGAATGTTTGTCATTGAAATATGTCTGAAATGTAAAACCAACATTATATATATATATATATATATATATATATATATATATATATATATATATATATATATATATATATATATATATATATATATATATATATATATATATGTGTATATATACACACACACACACACACACACACACACACACGCCAAAAATTTACAAATTATAATAAAAGAATATTGTGTTAATAAGAACATTGTGTTATTTGTCATCTGATGATATCGTGAATTATTCTATAGTTTTTGATTTAAGCAAAAAAACAAAAAACAAAAAAACAAACAAAAAAAAATTGCGTCTAAAAAGTTTCTACCTCATTTATTGGGAGCCATTTTCCTCACCGGTAGATGGCGCTATTAAGTCATATGCTCTGGATAAACAACTGGATAAACGAGTGGGAGATTAAATATCAATCCCCGGGAAAGACATTCACCTGATTTAACCCACTGAGTACTTCAACACCTCATGAGTCAGATAAAGTGTGTTAGTGCATGGCTGAGAAAATATTACTGAATGTAATAATGCATTTCATTTATATGATACGTTTCTTTTAACCGATGCATCAATCACACTGTGGATTCACATCATAATCGTAAATATTTTCCCTGATAGTCGAAAGAGAATTGGTGTAATACATTCAAAAGTGGCATTATTTAATACCGTACTTAATATCAGCCTATAAGTATAAGTAAGTAAAGCCATTATCAAAATGGCTCTAAACGACAAAATAGCGCTTAGCATCAATACTTCAGGTCAACAGTCACACCGAATGTACTTAAATTTGATGCCATTAACTAAATACCCATAGGTAAAGATGATTTGTTCTTAACTCTGATATTTAAAAAAAAAAAAAAGTCCTTCTTTACATCATCAACATCATCATCATCATCATCATCATCATCATCATCATCATCATCACTCTTGAATTTATCCAGATTCTGAAAAAAGTTGGTCACACTGATCGATCAGAGGATACCAAATACAATCATATCATAGTAGATTCAGAAGTGTCGAGGTTCATAACCTTACCATGCACACATGCAGCAGGAAAAAAAACACTAACCAATTATATTATGCTTTAAAAAAAATAAAATAAATAAATAAAAAAATTTATATATATATATATATATTTACATCAACCCTCAGCTTCAGGTCAGTTTATCATTGAGAAAACATGCTGAGAAAAATATATGTTCAAAAAAAAAAACAAAAAACAAAACCTGCACATATACAGTAAATACATACGTACAATGTAACTGGCTAAATTACTCAGTAATTCAATTTTAATTGTTTTACATGTTGATTGTCTAAATCTTATTCGAGCCTAAAGCCCCTGCAACAGTGTCAGCCGTCATTACCCTAACAAATATCCCAAATATTTACGATAATGCTGTAGATTTGTAGTAAATGTCACATTATAAGCACCGCGTCATGAGTGTCATCACTGATAAGCATTATCTCAGTGGCTTTTTGTCAATACACATCATTGATTAGGCTCTTTGTCCGCTGATCACGTCACGCTGAGTAGCGTCTCAGACAAGGTACGAGAGAGAACGTGTGTGAGAGAGAGAGAGAGAGAGAGAGAGAGAGAGAGAGAGAGAGAGAGAGAGAGAGATCAGGGTGTTACTGATGGAGACTAGTGTTTATTCTGAAGTGATCATGTCTAAGTATTAAAGGCTACACCGAGGACCCTAAAGGAGTCTGTCGTTTGTTTTACGAATGAAAGTGACATTCAGAATGAAGATTAAAGCACCGTTTCAAAGCCGAAGTGTTCATCACAGGCGTCACAGATTTTGATCAGATCGGTCATTAATTTTCCATAACAGCAGCTCTGAGAGTAGTTCCAGCTATAATTCAGTTCACAGGTTTATAATAATGCACTCGTTCTGACACGTCATCGTTTCTATAGCAACAGCTCAGTCACAGGGTCTTTTACAGGAAAACGTATGTAACTGTGTGTAAGTTTTCTGTAAGGAGACGTTTATTTAACATTTATGGAAGGAGTCTCCAGTGTCGGTGCTTTTTTTTTTTTCAGGACAGATGAGTTTACACATTGTGGTTTCTCTGTAACATGATACTGTGTTTTTTATTTGTCTGTTTTTTGGTCTTATTAAGTTAAAACCTGCTCCATTTTATTACCTTGAAACCATGGGGTGTGCAAACTTTTGTACTCAGAGACTACTGGAGAGCTTACTGTTTTATTCTTTTTGGTTATTATTTAATATTGATAATATAATGTTAGTCTCTCTCTCTCTCTCTCTCTCTCTCTCTCTGCTGTTCTGTCTGTCTCTCTCTATCTCTCTGCTGTTCTGTCTGTCTCTCTTTCTCTCTGCTGTTCTGTCTGTCTCTCTCTATCTCTGCAGCCTTTCATCTCTTTTCAGCCCTTCCATCCCTTTTGCTCTTCATCTCTTCACCATGTTGCATACAATTCTCTCTCTCTCTCTCTGACTGTCTGTCTTTATCTCTCTGTCCGTCTGTCTTCATCCCTTTCTTGCACTCTATCATTTATCTTCCCTCCTCTTTGCAGTTCATCTCTCACAGTTCTTTTTTCTATCTTTCTCTCTAGTGAGTTCAGTTCTCAGGCCAGTTTGATCCCCATTCAGCGTCACATGTGAACGATATCCGAACGCTTTCGTTGATGGGTGCATCTTTCACCTTTTTTGCTGTCCAACTTTTGCCTTCAATCTGTTTCTCACTAACTTTTCCTCTCTTTTTCTCTCTTTCTCGAGCCCCCTGTCCTGTCCTCCTTTCCCCTCCCATTCATGCAGCCCCTCTCCCACGCCAGCGCGAGGCTCCGTTAAGACTTTCCGCACAGATGTTCGAGCGCTCTGGTGCTGCTCGTAGCCAGGGACAAATCAGCACTGTTTAATTCTGCCTAATGACATGCAGTCCAATGACGTGTTGCTTGGACGAGCAACATCTTGATAGGATAGCTGAATGAATTGTGATGTGCTTCACACGTTTGCATGGCTGAGCTAAACAAACACAAGGACACGCCGCCTCCGGGCCCGAAGCAACTACGCACATCCTGAACCCGCTGACTGAAAAATATCATGATACAAATATGATTCGAAAAAATTGTTTTTCTCGAGTGCTACACTTACTTTCCATCACAGCATCTGCACTAGGTTTTTTTTTTTCAGTTTGTTTAAAAGCTGACTCCTGAACGGTTCCCTGGTAAACAATGACTAAAAAGCAAAGGCGTGTCCTGCGGCTTGGACCGAGTCTGCCGAGATCCGTTTGTCATCATAGTGATGTTGAAGGCCAGTGTTTAACACCCAGGCAAAGACTGCATTCAGCTTGGAAGAATTATTTACAGCTGTTATCCTTTCTAATCATGCTGTGTGATGTATGTAGAAACTTACATGGATTGCCAATGGGAAAATAATCTGAAAAGGAAAATAGAAAAAAAAAGAGGATAATAGGGATCCCTTTAAGTGTAAAACACATACCGTCGCACCCTCTCAGTACAGATAATCCAACGAGGCTCAGTATTTAAATACGTTCAATAATATTTTGCCTATTCATCTGCACCGTAGAGCTTTTTATTCCTGACATTCCTGCTGACAGAACACATTAGGTCCAAACTGACGTTATTTATAGACTTGTATTTGAGTTATTGAGGTTTTGGGTTTAAACTCATTCAACTCAAACTACCAGTGAAACACGCTAATGCCGTAATTGTACGAACTCAACGATAAACACAAAACCTTTGATAATAATAGGTTGTGATTTCCAACAGTGTAACAAAATAAAAATAAAGAAAAGAAAATTTTCACAGACCCCCTGGCCATTCTTCACAGACCTCCTGGGGGAAATCAGTTTCTGAATCGTTGCTCTAAATATCAGATGTGAACAGAGTGTTCATAGTGACAGACTGATCGTTTCATACCGCTTGAATTGTGCGTGCTTGTTTACCTCAAAATTATATTGTGATGTGAGAATAGGTCACATGTGTGTCACAGCGCTTTTTTGGAATCCGAGAATCATAATCCTAGTCCATAGCGAAGGTCCAAACACAAGCATGGAGAAGTTAAACAAGGATAATCCATAATCAGAAATGAGGAAAACAGACAAGGAGGGGTTTAGACAGGAAAATATAGAGCTATAGAACACTTACATGTACACATGATGTTGTTTGTCTGCGTTTTGGCCTCCTGTCCACACTAAAATGACATTTAGGAAATCTAATTTCTCCAAATCTAATGTCACAGTGTCAACCTGTGCATGCATGTACGGTACACTGTGGTTTTGCGTAAGTTATAAATGTGTGAGGACTCTGTTTATCACTGCTGCTGTAATTTCTCATTTAATTTAATTTTGCTTTGTTTTATTCCTACATGCTTGTGTGGAGGCACCAGAAAGGTGCTGTATTGCTCCTGAATCCAGGGCTACAGCACTCCGAACTTAAGCAGTAGTTCCACCTCATCGTCAGGCCACACGTACTGTATGAATCCTCATGTTTATAATTTTTTCCTTTTAGAACTTTGAAGATGAATAAATGAGTACGCTTTTGACCATTTTGGTGTTTTTTTTTTTTTCTCTCTCCACATTTTCTCCTTTTCTACCACTCAATACACATTCTATCACTCTTAATGTTATTCTTAAGCCATTTAACCTAACACTCAAGCCCTTTTATTGTCATGTGCACTGAAGTACAATTGGTTTCTTACTTGCATGTTGTTCTTCAAGACTGCACATAACAACGCAGACATCTTTACAGACATCTTTTGGCAGACGTGCTCACATAAGTGGACTGGGACATTTTTTCAAAAATGCCGCCAGGCATTTTCTGAAAACAGACAAAACATTTTCGAAAATATCCGAATACGTACGGACGGGGCCTTAGAGACATGGGAAGCATTGCGTAAACTTTAAACACAACAAAAGTACGATACGACTTCACTGCAAGACACTGACTCAACAGGCTATAAATAGACAAACTAAACACAGAACAGGTGAACACGATTGGGTAACAAACCAATGACCGATCTCTCCCTCTAAATTGTAATTTTACGTACGAGCACGTCGAAAAGCATAACATCCTGCATTACCTATCTTTAACATCTTTATCGTTTTCTTCCTCGGCCCGTGTCGTCACTTCATGTGTCGTTTGTTATGTGTTGCAGCTTTTATTTTGCATGCATTCCTCATGGAAGAACTCCAGCTGGCTCTTATTCCTTATCAAAGTCTGAGTGTACTGAGAAATATGTAAAGTCAAACACTGCGGTACTGTCAATAGCTGTGTGTGTGTGTGCGTGTATGCATGTATGCGTGTGTGTGCGTGTGTGTGTGTGTGTGTGTGAGTTGTGCACATATGTTTAACTGTACTATTTGACTGTCCACTCTGTTTTATTTGTCTTTTGATAAAATTTTAACCAGGCCCTTCGCTGTGAATTTGACTGCGTGCTCTTGACTGAGAAAAGAGCTTTCCTTGTACAAAAGCCAGACATCTGCAGTTATTCCTATCGTTCCCGCTAGATATATTTTATCACGCTTTTTAGTTTGTGTTTGAGTTTTTTAACCTAGTGCTATTTCCTCTTATATCACACAAATTCAAGACAATCTTCCATCTAGTCATTTCCATACCGTTATTTAACGGTTCAAGGCTGCTTTGACTCTTAAAATGGCTCTAGTTTTTAATTTGATAGTCAAACACCAAGGAACCAAGGAACAACCAAATGACTTTTTTAAAAAAGTGTATTTATACATGGCCCCATTGTGTCTGTCATTTATTCTGGTTTGACAGCAATGCAAATGTTAAAACGTGCCTCTTATGCATGCAGTATGCACAGTAAAAGCAATATTGATAGAAACTAGGCACCACATATTTGGGGATCTGACCCATGGCATTTTTCTCTCTCTCATTTTCAATTTTATTTGACCTCAACACAAAATGAGCTAAACATAACCTCTAATCTCTGTTATACAAAGATACACCAAGCATATAAAGTCATTTAGTCATCTAATATCATTCCAGTTCTAGCATAACAACTTCAAAATGGATCATTCTGACACCAACGTGTGTTGTGTTTACCTGCTGTTTATACACAACACAAATTGATCTACAAAATGACACATGAGTAAAACAAACAAACACAAAAAAACCTTTTTATTCACAACAAGAAATAATAAAACAAGGGTTACATTTGTCAGGATCCATTACAGATGAAACACATTACAGAAAGTAATGTCTTTTACAAATTATTACTTTCAGGACACGTCCTCTCAGATCCTCTTCCATATATTGACTCAAAGACACACCCCCATTCCCACCTATGCCTTTCAGGACACTCCAACTTACATCATTTTCCATATATAGACTCAAAGACACTCCCATATTCCCTGCTATGGTTTTCAGGACATGCCCACTCAGATCCTCTTCCAAATATAGACTCAATACATGCCCACATTCCTACCTATGGCATTCAATACATGCCCACCCAGACCCTCTTCTATATATGGACTCAAAGACACACCCACATTCCCTGCTATGGCCTTCAGGACACTCCAACTTACATCTTTTTCCATACATAGAGTCAAAGACATACCCATATTCCCTGCTATGGCCTTCAGGATGCACCCACTCAGACCCTCTTCTATAAATAGACTCAAAGACATGCCCACATTCCCACCTATGGCCCTCAGTACCTGCCCACTCAGATCCTCTTCCATATATTGACTCAAAACACACCCAAATTTCCACATATGGCCTTCAGGACACTCTAATGTTAATCCTTTTCCATATATAGACTCAAAGACATGCCCGCATTCCCTGCTATGGTCTTCAGGACACGCCCATTCAGACCCTCTTCCATTTATATGCTCAAAGAAGCAAACACAGGACACACCCACTCAGATCCTCTTCCATATTTGGACTCAAATATGTGAGTCATTAATGTGGACATAGATTTAGGACGTTAATGAGAATTTACATTTCTAACATTTTTAATGTTTTATTGCTGGAAATATCAAGACTTGGATTCATTATTAAGCAAAGGAACAAATTTGTGCATTAGTAATTTCTTGGTGTTTTCCCAAATTTGTTCTCATACTTTGCTGAAGAACCCATTGCACTTGTATTTACTCTCTCTCTCTCTCTCTCTTTCTCTCTCTCTCTCTCTCTCTCTCTCTCTCTCTCTCTCTCTCTCTCTCTCTCTCTCTGTTATATCTCACTCTCTGTCTCTATCACGCTCTCTGTCTGCTAGATTAAATATATAAAATACAACTCAATGTCATCTAGGAAAAAGGTCTTCGGGTTGGTGCCGCTCAGCCTTTACATTTATCATCATTATCCTGCACAATTATGTGACCAGCTCACATGACCAGCACGGTCCATAAAGTGCTGAAA
The DNA here is from genome assembly GCA_023630585.1 of Cranoglanis bouderius. NCBI lineage: Eukaryota > Metazoa > Chordata > Actinopteri > Siluriformes > Cranoglanididae > Cranoglanis > Cranoglanis bouderius. The sequence goes on from CM042555.1 coordinate 3,186,885, forward strand.
AGGCTGAAATTTCGTGGTGGAGGCACTTAAGTGGTTTTATTAAACAGGCTTTCAGGAATAACCAAAAAATGTCTAGTCAGGCCACTTCACTGAGGGAAGCAAATAACCAACTTCATAATATTTTGCTTTCCAATATAACAGCGAATGCGCCAAAGTAATATGTGGGTTATTATTTTGTTTTTTCAGGAGCACTAGTAATGCAGTGTGTGCGGTCTGGAAGATGTAATGAACGGCAGTAACCAAGATTTATTGCTGAAAATGATTTATTAAAGTCATTAGAAACTAATAGGTGTGTTAAAAAAAAAAGAAAATAGTTGTACATTGGATGTTATAGTGGACGTGATGAAAACTAGGAGAGAGAACACACACACACACACACACACACACACACACACACACACACACACACACACACACACACACACACACACACACACACACACACACATTTCCATCTCCTGCAGCCTTACATACACATACACATATACACCATTCTTATCTATTTACTCGCACTATCTCTGACATCTGGCCGTACCATAAACCGCATGCGTGAACCCTGCATTATGTAATCGTAGAGTTGAAAAAAACACTGAAGTGTTTACACTAATAAAACTTAACATTCCTCATTTATCGCCCAGCTAAACATGGACGTACACGAGGGAATGATAGAACATGACGTGTGTTTACTTGGCCAATGGATGAATCCTGATGTGGACACGTTGGAAGTGTGTCATGGTGAGCCACGCGCTGCTCCATATGGATGACCAGCCGCGAGTGTCTGTGTATGTGTGTGTTCTTCAAAAGTAGAAATGTTTAAACTCAACAGAGATCTCTAATGACATCACAGTTACCGCACGCTGGGGAAAAATTGAGATCAATAGAGAGAAAATATCATAAAATCAGAACATAATCATGGCGTTGGCCAGAAAGAAAGCTCTGGATATAGCACACAATGTTTCAGCATCTTGGGGAGACCCAATGGGGGTCTTTCAAAGCAGGATTTGAGGCACAACTACTTACGAAAAAGGGAGTGAGAGTTCTCGCTCTTCTGCAGAAGTACTGAAATTCTTTACACGTGTAAAAGTCGTAAGAGTTGAAGTACGGCTTCAAATTCTTCGCTCAGGTTAAAACAGAAAGAAGTAGAGGAAAGATCCGCTAAAGAAAATGATGTCTGCCATCATATCACACACTGATTTTAGTTACTGATGGTAAATCACTTCAGCGATTGGTGGGAAGGGTAGGCAGCACACGCTGATGACATCAGAGGTCTGTGAGTGGTTAAGAAGAAAGTTAATGTAGGAACTGCTTGAAGCAATCAAGTCTCTAGGCCTATACAGTACAAAAATATTATTATGTATAAGCATGATGGTGTTGCAACTGAAAATCTTACACTAAATTTTCATGGTTATGAGTGCTTCAGGTTGAAGCGAAGAGTGAGTTCAGCGTTTGTAGCGTATTGGGTTGATATGAATAGTCTTGCACATAAATTGTATATTCGTGGGTTGGGATTGTATGTAGAACCTTATAATCGAGTGTTTCCCTATCAGAAAGTTCCACGTGAAACCATATTAAGAGGCTAAGAACCCTTAATAGTTCAATGAACCCTTAACAAACCGTGTGAATACATGGATTAGATATTTATTCATTCATTCGTCATTAATAACTGCTTTATCTTGCACAGGGTCATGACGGATCCGGATCTGATCCAAACCCAGAATGGGAGGGACGACAGTCCATCACACACACATTCACACACTCATTCAGGTCTAGGTGCACTACCGGCATGTTTTTGGGAGGTGGGAGGACTCCGGAGAACCTGGAGGAAACCCATACGGACACAAGGAGAACATGCAAAAATCCACCCAGGGTCTCAGGATCGAACCCGGGAAACCTGGATCTGTGAGACGGCTACTCTGTAATTTTCTTCTTCATGGATGTTCACAGATGTTTTTATTTTCCATCTCCCACCTCCTTTACCTGTTCTTCACCTGACATCATGACAATGATGCGACATGCGACATGCGACATGACATGCCTTCCAGACACAGCCTTATCTCCTACAGACCATCTCACAGAAAGATCACATCATGGTGACACATGAAAGGACGAGTCCACCTACAGTACACACTCTTTTTAATCTCTCTGCTCTGTGTATCTTGCTGTCATATGAAACAGAAAGTAAATTACATATACAGTATTTGTAGTAATTAAACATCCGCCGTGTCGCTGGGAGATCACAAATTCGAATCCCAACCATGCTGTAGCCATCTGTGGCCTGGAAATAAAAGGGAAATTTGAAACTTTTGAATTATTGGCACCGCTGGGTTTGGGATTGAGCTGATCAGATCTTAAGGTCAATGAGACATTGCAAGAACAAAAACTATTTTAGAAAATTATATTTAAATGGTTCCAGTATGAGGATTTTAAGTAAAGACGGCACCCAGTATCGCTATAAGGCCAACAATACGAGCAAAACAATTTTGGATTGGATATCATAGAAAAGATATCGGATATCGGATCCCGTAACAAATGGCAAAGAATTGGATTTGGAAAAGAAATGTTTACATATAAAAAGACTTTTCCACTTTTATTTAGGATTGATTTTTTTTTTAATATTTATCCTTTATACTTTATTATATTTATTATAATAAACAATGTAAAAGTCGTTTTTGTGTGAGGGAGTTTCTCTGTGAAGTGCTTCAGTTTAAAGAAGTAAATAAGATGAAAGGTTAGTAGTATAAGCATCAGTATGGGAAAGGAAAAGTGGTATCGTGTCATCTCTAAATGTAAGACTTTTGTGTTTTTCTTCTTTTCATGGCATGGTTTATGCAATTGAAAACTTTATCAGACAGATTTTTGCTGCATTGTTTCATTTTTCATGCTAAAATAAAATGATCTGTGACCTTATAACTCTAAAGAAGGTTAAACACCTTGCAGCTTTTACTGCTTGCCTCTGGCTCAAAATCAAAGTAGGTTTTTTTTTTGTGTGTTTTTTTTATCTTATCCTGTTCACAGCTTGAAACATCTTATCTAATTCATAAGAAAGTTTCGCCTTCCAGTCCTTCGATTTTTTTTCCCCCCCGTTATGGCAGTCTATGATTTTTGCCTTTTGAGTTTCAAGGTCCATGTGAAAATAATTGCTTTTGAAAAAAAAGTATGCAGAGCGGAGAGCGAAAGTCTTTATTGTGGGTTTTTCTTCTGTGCATAGGTGTGTGATGGTGGTTTGGCAAAGATCTGACACGAATAAGGGCTAATGCTTTCCTGGCTATGAGGGCCGTCTCCAATGGCTGATTGCTTTCTCGATTAGCGATTATAGTGGTGGGTCACACCTCTCAAAACGTGTAAGCAATTTTGTCCTCGCTTCATATCTCTTAACTAGCGTTTCTACTGCATATTAAACAGACAATACTCAGTAGGGCATTTTCTAAATGTTCTGGAGTGCCATGTTTGAAAGTTCGCTTCCCAGAAATGACAGCCTTCACAACTGGTTTGGACACGAGTTACACATTTCTTTTTTTTTTTTTTTTTTTTTTTACACCAGATTGGCATGTGGTTTGGATTTTGGGCAGCAGAATGTATTTATGTATTTGTGTATTTTGCCTGTGCGGTGGGTCTTCGGGATCAAGGACTTAGCATGAAAACCTCCACATCCCCTTCGTGCTAAAACCCAATGATAAGAATTTTTGTGGTCAGAGAAACTTTGTCTGGTTTGGACCGAGGTCAGAGCCTGTCATACTAAACAGGCTGTTTGCATCAGGAATGAATTTGTATTTATCTAAGAGAGGCCATCTCCATGGCTGTAGTTTACTTACCGGATGCTAGCGATCCAGTAGCATTGTGTTTAATTATACAGATCTCTTTTCTCTGTCTGCTGCAACTTGAGAAGTGTTTTTTATATATATATATATATATATATTATGTGGACTGTATGAACAGAAAGCAGTTATTAAAACCACCTGCACAAACTTCAGTAAACTGGTTCAGTAAATATGACAAATACAATTCTGTGAATTTCACACAAAAAAGGAAATTATTAGAACTACTTAGTTGCTTCTTAAACGTTCTAGGTACTAAATTGATTCATGTAAATATGCGGCTAAAACCCACAGTGTGTATCTCTTTCTTAAATTTAATATTGTTTTGCAAGCGCTCACACAACTAGAAAAAGAAAGAAGAAACTTTTACTTGAACCAATTGCATACTAAAGTGGGGGCGTGGTTTTTGAACTCGATTTGCATATGCATTTATAGAACTTTAATCTGTATTAATTTTGAACGTAATGAATGGGTTGTTTTCAATATTTCAAATATTTCAATATCCACTTTGTGTTTCTCAGTCAGGTGTATAGTGTGTGTGTGTGTGTGTGTGTGTGTGTGTGTGTGTGTGTGTGTGTGTGTGTGTGTGTGTGTGTGTGTGTGTGTGTGCACAAAAAGTCCGTAAGTGTGCAGTATTTTCCCACTGGAGTGCTACTTCTGAGTGGAACCATTTAAGGTATTAGTGGCCATTAAGTAGTAATGATAAATTAAAAAAAAAAAAAAATCAATTTAAATGCCAACACTGGCAAAAATCTCTCTGCAAATGTTTCGAAAACAGGAACTGCGTCACAGAAAGCCATCAGAGCCGGACGACTGATTATTAGCAAGTAAAACACACCTTGCCATGCTGTTATAGGAAAATAATCAGTGACATGGTAGTGTGATGTGGCCTGACATGAAAAAAAGAGTTACTACCCTGTTACCGCCCTGAATTTGTTTATTTTCCTATACTTTTCCATACTTTTTTGTCCATTTATAGTTACAGTTAATGTTGTGGAACATCCGCATAACTTGTTTCGCGTATGTTCCACAATGAGGGGGACACGTTGGCTTAGAGGCTAGCACGTTTGCCCCACACCTCTGGGGTCGGGGGTATGAATCCTGCCTCCACATCGTGTGTGCAGAACTTGCATGTTCTCCTCATGCTTTGTGAGTTTCCTCCGGGTACTCCGGTTTCCTCCCCCAGTCCAAAGACATGCATTGTAGGCTTATTGGCATTTCCAAATTGTCCGTAGTGTGTGCGATTCCCCCGCCTTGTGCCCCGAGTCCCCCGGATAGGCTCTTTTCTCTTTCTCTTGATGCAAATTTATGGCTTTATCTCTGACTGTTACAAAGCGCTGACACCGGACAATCTTTGATTACGTAAAGCATCTGACATACAACTCCTTGTGATTTAGCTGTTACCATCAACACGTACTAACCAATCAGAGTGGAGAATTCGTAAGACGAAAATAACAAGACAACGTGACGGCGTGTTGTCATTGTTTTATTTCCCTACATAAGCTGTCATGGCAACCATCAAACATTATATCAACTAACATTACAATGACCGCTAACATTTGTATATCACTAGTCGTGGGACGTTTATAACATGCCTATGTCAGTCATATGATGCTGGGTTTGAGTAAAGTGTCACTGGAGGATGTATAAGCATCATTTTTGCATAAGGAACAAAGATTTGTATTTATCCAAGATGGTTGTTTACATTTGTTATTGCTGCTGCATTTTATTATTCTGACTTAATGCCTTTTACTTCACCACTGTTGTAACATGAGATGAATTATAATTCTGGGTGTTAACGGATTTTGATTGAAACGGTTGCATTATATGCTTCTTAAATACGTTTTGAACGAAAACCCAAGCTCCTTCAAAGTCACTTGTCATTTGTTTTTACTATCCCCGCTGCTATGTGTGCAGTCGAGTAGAATATAAACCCCAGCTGAAAAGTGTTTTTGAGCTCGTCATTGATGATTATAGTTGTCGATTCTGACATTTACAGTACATAACACCAGGCACGAGTCCAACCCAGAATATTCCAGGCATATCCCTTAGGATCCTGAGAAGCATCTCGGATTTCGCATATGCTAGAAGTTAAACTGGGAGCGTTTCAAAGTGGGGCAGCTCTTAAAGCCGGCTGTTTCATTGCTTCTGGCAGGCATGGGGTGCTTCTCAGGGGTTGGAGAACCTCGGAGAACCTTGTTTAACTTCTTTGCACCGATCTTTCCTAACTCCTTTTTTTGTTTATAATCAATTTTGCCCCCTTGGAGGTGTCAGTACCTTCTCACGCATAATCACACCTAACAGCCACGGGTCTCTGATTTTCCAACCACATTCTTTTAAAGGTGCAGAGTTTTGGGGCCCAAGCATTTTTAATATGGGTGTAAACCTCTGGATGGTACGCCTCATGTGAAACACACTGGTTCCTGGTGATCTCAAGGCTGGATTCTTGACGTTTCTTGCCCAGCAGGGAAGTCTGAAAGGCAGAAAGACAAGAGAGAGTGGGAGAGAGTGAGCGAGAGTGAGCGAGAGACAACGACGTAGGCCCGTAGACCCATGCCCCATTTGACTAGGGGAATTCTGGGTGCTATAAAACCCCGAAGCCCAGAACCCTTACATGGTTCACTCTCTTTTATGAATAGGACCAACAGCATCAAACTGGCGGCTGCCACCATGTCTGTGGTTTGCGGATGCAAGAAAATACTCAAGCATGAATGTTTGAAAATTAACCTCCATGACCTCTCGGGTTCCAGATTGATAGCTGTGCAAAGATCTTCCCTTCTGTCAGCTTAAAGGAATGAAAGAAGGAAAGGGGAAAAGGAGGAAAAGACTTTCATGCACGCTTATGGACATTCGATTTAAGGATTACAACTAAATTTTAGGAAAATATAAAATATAAATCACCTTCAAATCACTTGAGACCTTTACTATAAGTTAATATAAACCATTATATTGGTTTCTCTAGACATTCTCTAGACTATTTACATACTATTGACCATTTTCAATGCAGCATATCATATGTCTTCATCATGCCACAGTCCTAAACTGCGTTAACTTGTCATTAATATAAATGTATTAAAAAAATGATATTTTCATGTTTCATCAGTCAGCTCACTAGCCCCCTAGGTGGTGAATCAGTATATTGTGTACACATGTTGGGGCACTGGTAAGGGCGTTGGCTCACTACACATTGGGACAATGACGACTCAATTTCCGGTCACATGACTACATACTCGCGCTGTAAAACGTCACCGGTGACATTTACATTATGAACAACAGGCAGGACCGATATCTTTCTGACATTATATGTCATATATATTTGTTAGCTTAATCATACGCATTTCTGTCATGGTACTTCAAGCAGGATCATAGGCTCGCTAGTGGATTATTTAAACCATTAAACACTTAAAAGTCATTAGATTCAAATAAACCGTATACAGAACGTCAAATCACATTTGAGAGCTACAACAACAATAACAAGCTACTTAAATTTGTAGACGAAGTTGGCTGAGAGTTCGTCCGCCATTTCTTTTCGAAGGGAACATAGTGAGCGTCGATGATCCCTGATTTTTGCGGTGCATTATGGGATTTTTTTAGGGAGCGAACGTTCCAGTGCACTGGAAGGATTCTGCAAATGAGACAACCCTTAAAATGGCCGACTTCCTGATCGGTGCCCTGACTACTGAACTAGGGAGCTGATTGAAACGCACCCTTAATTATGTAGGTAACACTTTCTGTGAAGGTCATATCTACAATAAACACGTCTGTGTCATGTTATAATACATTCCTAGGACATGTAGTGTTCATAAAATGTTATAATCACCAAGCCACACTTTCCATAATGCATTATGAGACAATATAATGTGTTATAAGCACTATTTATAATGCATTCTTTTAACAAATTATAAATGCATTGTAAACAATGTTGTACAAGCTGTAAAGTCTTCGTGCATAATGTCTTTTGAATGCTTTATAACATGTTTTCTCATGACACGGGGACGAGCCAAGTGAAGAAATAAGTGTCTTGTACTCTGACCCCATTATTTTGTTCTTACTACGTCTTTGGAAGCATCATAAAGGGGGTATGACAGTTGTCTTAACATATGCACTAACTCGAGCACTACTAGTGTTTTTAGCAGGTGATATGTCAGAAGTAATATCGAACAAAGAAAATAGAAAGAATAAAAATTAATGAATGATATGAAGACAATCAAGATTGAGGATTTTATCTAATATTAAGATGCACTAGTATATGCACAGTATGTCTCTACTATGTCATGGCTACATAAGGTTACATATGTCATCATGACAAATATCAAAAATGATGAAAGTTATCAGTATTAGTAACTTGATACTCATATCACTGGACATAAACTGTCATGCAAATCATAAGAGTACGCATATGATATCTTCTGTGACATGTTTATAACATGGTCATGTCAGGATTAAGACGCCGGATTCAAATAAAGACGAACAGGATTACAAAACAGCGAGTTTTACCCCGAACTAAATGCCTGCACATTCAAAAGCACCAAATCGTACAGAGAACCGCACCCTGTTAGTGTCATAAATTCCACGTGCTGACGTAATTGATAAAAATTTATCATCGCAGGATAGCATGCTCTTTTTTTTTCCTCTTTGAATGGAGCGAGATTTATCAATATGGCTTTGATAAACAGGTTTGTGAGATGTTCGGTCGAGGCCCTGATTGAACCTTGGCCTCTTTTTTTTTTTGTGTGTTTGTGTTGATTGGATTGTAATGTGCTTATCACTGTGTGTCCTGACCTTCAGCCACTGACAGGCTCATTCTGTCAAGTGTTATTTGGTCGGATCATCATAAAGTTAAAAAAAAAAAGAAAAAAAAAAGAAAAGACCTCTCTTTAACCAGACGGGTTAAATATAAAACTAGAGGAAGAGACCCGAGTCCGTAGTTCTTTGACTGGCATTGCCTCGTGATTGAATTTCCACAAAAAAAAAGCAGAAACTTATGAAAGATTATGAATGAATAAAGTCGCAACAAATTTGTTATTAGAGGTTGTAGGACTTTTCTTGTAGCATCATCAGACTGTCATCTGTCAGCCATGCCACGTTGTAAAGAAGTAAAATCGTACTATTAATCACGACGGCTGTGATAAGGATTGATTTCATGAAAGATAAAATCACTTACACAGACATATACACGTTACGTCATGTTTCATTACCCATAAAAGCCTTTTTCTATGTTAAAAAAAAACTCTCTTTTACCAGCCACCAATAATAAAGGTTACATTTAAAACTTACAAATAATGAAGCATGAAGGGAGCACAGATTTAAAAGATGTTGGAAAAGATACGAGGCCATCATTTTAGTCGACACTGTCTCAGAATTGTACATTTGTAAAATAAATAAATAAATAAACAAACAAATAAATAAATAATTGAAATGTGTGAACACTTATAACTACAGTAACTACCATAGGATTGTTTTTAGCAGTCACAGCTTTTCTTATTCATAGGAATTCCTAAAGAACGTGCTCTCACTTGTTCCTTTTCATTTACACACAAGATCCTTCCTTTTGTTTTGAAGCACTTTTTATTCCTAGAGGAAACTATTAAATATCATTTTACCTGAATGCTGGATCATAAGACTGTCATAACTGGCCCATAAAGGTGTTGTACTTGAGTTTACACAAACAGTATGGCATGTTATATTTTGTTTTATGATGCAGGATCAAGTAATGTGAGAAAATAACTAAATATGGCTTAACTATAGATAATGAACTGATAATGCGCTGTAAACAGATACAAATACAGATTACGAATAGGAGGAGCACTTCTTCTTCTTCTTCTTCTTCTTCTTCTTCTTCTTCTTTTTTTTATTTTAGAAAGCTTGCCAGAGAGGTTCACTCGGCATCTGGAGCTGTGCATCGGGATGCAACAAGAAGCTGTTAGATATGAAGCTTGAGGGAAAAAGAAAGACCTTGTTCATTAACATGAGCGATACATTTACGGCGTCCATTCATTCATCCTTAGTGACTGCCTGGTCAGGGTCACGGTGGTTTGAATTTAAATTAGGCTGCTAGTTTGGGTGTATTTTTGGGAAACAGACAGAATCAACTAAATTCGATGGAAAAATATCAAAGGCCAGTACAAACATACAGTACTGTGCAAAAGTTTTAGGCACCCTAATTTTTTTAGTACAAACTTTATAGATTTTTTTATTTTATGACTTCTACATTATCAATTGTCAGTACAAAAAAAAACATTTTAGATTCCCAAACATTAGTTTTCTAGCACAAAATTAAATGTTACAGAAAAATGTTTGTATGTCATTAAAGAAAGCAACGTATTACATAAGAGACACTTTTCAGACAAAAAAACACAATGAAGGCTGCTGGGTTTCGCTGCAAAAATAAGAAGTGAGTGCGAAAGTCAAAGTGTCCAGAAGAACTGTGTCTGGTTCTGCAAGATGCTCAATAAAACTTTTCCTTATAAAACTGCACTAATTATACCGGAGTCTACTGTTTTTATTTTTATTTTTATTTTTTTCTCACGCCAAATATTGACTTTGTTTCATTTACTACTGTTTACTGCTCTTTACTGTATTTTTTAAAATGTAGAAACATTTAATTTCATTATTTTGAAGGCATCTTTGCATAAAACGTTTGCACAGTACTCTAAATTATAATAATGCAAGCAGGATTAAATCTTCAGTTCAAACCAATTACCAACTTGTGATGTAGCTGAGGTTGAGGAACTGTCAGAGCCAGAACTCACGCACCATGCGGACACTGCTACATTTCTACCGTCTTCCCTTTTCCCCCCACAGTGTTTCGGTTCAGTAGACACAATGGTGAGGTTCATATGTGATTAAATAAAAACAAACAAACCTTCAAACACATATCGGTTTAGGCCACTCCCACTTCACGGTTAATAGTGCAATCCACTGTAGTCGGAACTTGGAAAAATCTGACCTCCGACATGGAAAAGTTTCGGAAAAGTGCAATGGAATGGTCATTCAGCTCGGAATTCCAAGTCGGCAACATCCACCTTGCAGGAATTCTCTGACATGAACAAACCTGACGTCACAACAATATGGCGGCACACAGTCGGCGGGTAAACAGATTTCCCTTTGCATCATTTTCTTCTCGTTTTTACTCGATATATTGGAGTTGCCCTACATAATACATCATTCCTCTTTGGTATTTAACCAGAAATAACACATGTAGATCTTATTAAGAGACTAGGCGTACAATTATGACCTTGCTCGGGACATCTAGGGTTTTCCGAACCGAAGCACTGGAATGCTTTTGGATCAGAACTCGGGAAAAAAGACTTGGAAATGAATACACTGGATTGCACCATAAATTCGAATACAGACTCAGATACGGAAATTTGATACAAATACAGATACAGATATTGTCATTGTACTACACTTGTACACTTATCATTCATAATTACTTATTAATTACATATTTTTAAAAAAAAAGAGAAATCGCTTTCACCAGAAACTTGAAACACATAAATGCATGATGAATGCAGACACATAGTAGGTGTAATGCTACATTACACATGTGTGCTCATGCATAATTCAAGCTTCAGTGCATTCCTTCATGTCAAGTTTAATCATTTTGCTGAAATCTAATCTCTCTTCATTAGTACACGAAGGTACAAAGCAGTACAGAAGGTAGACGTCTCTGATCCTTATAATCAATCACTTTGTAGTGAGTATAGAATTGGGCATGTGTGTGTTTGTGTGAGTATGTGTGTGTGTGTGTGCGTGTTGTTTCATCTCTGATCTAGCACTTTGCCCTCTTGTCACCCAGCCTATCTTTTTCTACACACAAACACACGTTGTGTTTGCATAAGGTGGTGGTCTGTAGGAAGAAAAAAAAAAATCTTTTTTTGCTCTCCTAAGAATGACCCTTAAAAATGTTAAGATGGCTGCTGGAGTCATGGCTCTAGATTTGAAAAACACACAGCAGAAATGCCTACAGGGCCAAACTGGGTGTTTACTCAGGACTGATAATATTTACTGATATTGAACACTGACAGGGGGTTGCTTGGCCTCTGTGTGTGTGTGTGTGTGTGTGTGTGTGTGTGTGTGTGTGTGTGTGTGTGTGTGTGTGTGTGTGTGGACCAGCTCTGACCTTATGGCCGAGTTTGTTAAGGACGAGATGAACCACAGGAACCTTTAAGACCTTTAAGCTTTAGATCAAGCTTCCCAATCAGATGAACGATCGTTAGATCATATACATTACAACAGAACACCTTCAGTGAAGCGTTGACTTTGATTATATTCTGTAGATTTTAAATATACAAAGGCATCAAACCAACCATCCTTCCATCCATCCATCCATTTTCCATACCGCTTATCCTACGCAGGGTGACGTGGAGCCTGGAGTCTATCCCAGGGAACTCGGGGCACACCCTGGACGGGGTGCCAACCCATCGCAGGGCACAATCACACACCCAATTGGGAAATGCCAATCAGCCTACAATGCATGTCTTTGGACTGGGGGAGGAAACCATAGTACCCAGAGCAAACTCCAAAAGAACATGCAAACCCCCAACCCCGGAGGTGCGAGCTACACTAGCTACTGTAAATAATTAACATTACCTGCTCCAAACCACCACATAAAACAATTCTGCTTCCTTTTGTCCCTCTACCTCTTGTTTCCGCTTTCTTTTCTGGCTTCCAGACAGGTACGTTTGTTTCCAAATTCTAGCAAAATGGGGTGCAATGAAGACAGAGTTCCTGGTATAACGTCATACATTACCCAGTCGCTCCAGGATTTTGCGATTTTTGCAATCACACAAACATACGCAAGATAAAGCAACCTCCGCGATATTCGGAGAAGCTTGCAATTTTTCAAAATGACCGTAGATTTTCCACAGACTTGGGCAAAGACGCGTCATGTGACCTCATCACGACACGAATTCAGCCAAAGCCATTTTCGATTCACGTGCGTCCAACATGACTACAGCCAAAAGGTCTCATTTACCAACAAACATCACTGCAAAAGCTCGTGCGATTGCGATCTCGCCAATTCAAGTAGTTTTCCCGCAAAAAAAAAAAAAAAAAAAAGCACGAAAAACTCCTGTACAGACTGATTACCCATCTGAGTGTTTGGGGAGTTCTGCTGTTTAAAGATTTTAGATTTTATGGACTTCAGGGTCCATCTCAAAACTCGAGCACGCTACTGTCTGCCTCCGTTCGAATCTTATCAACTCTCAACTGCCTTATTACGGGTCACTCGATGAATAAAAAGTCACTAGATAGTAGCCTATAGTGTAAATGACGTGGCACTTCGTTTTGTTTAAGGCTGTTTCATTATTAATGCCATCCATTATATAGTATACTAATCCTTTTAAAACTTTGCCTAACAATAGATATCATGATATACACTATGGCGCACACTTCAGTTTTACCAAACGTACAGCCCGTGAAGTTTACGAGCTGAATTCTGCTCTCAGTAATGGGTTCAGTATGCCAACCAGACCATCGTGATCCATTTCGGGATTTGGATTTTGAGGGAGTGAAGAGTTAAAGAATCTGTGCAACTCCTCTTCATAAATTTGTGTGTTTGTATGTTCTTTCTGTTGCCTTTGATTGATGGTATTGTTTTAAGCCAGGGAGGTTCTGGATTGCTTAGCCATTGTTTTAGGTCTTGGCAAAAATGCTCCTCTCTCTCTCTCTCTCTCTCTCTCTCTCTCTCTCTCTCTCTCTCTCTCTCTCTCTCTCAGGAAGAAAAGGTAGGGAGAGGGAAGTTAGAAAGTGTGGGGTGAAGATTATATATAGGAGTAGAGGAATTATGGATGAAAAATGAAAAATAAATATATTTCTTCTCACTTATTAGCTTGTCCTGAAAACTGTTGAAATCTGGCATGTGCGGAAGTTCAGGGAATTTTTGTGGGTACTGTGGTTTCACAGCTTGCCCTCACCTTAGGGGGCAATGTAAGTGTATGTGTGTGTTTATATATATATGGGTGTGTGTGTGTGTGTGTGTGTGTTTATGTGTGTGTCCTAGCCAAACCTCATAAACACCCACGTCTCTCCACTGACCACAACCATGCAGCGACACAGACCCCGGACCTTTCCTTACCTCCTGTGTGAGTGTGTTTGTGAACACTGACACGAGCATGTGTGTGTGTGTGTGTGTGTGTGTGTGTGTATGTGTGTGTGTGTCTCTCACTACCTTGGCTCGGCATCAAGTATGGAATTCACAGTGTCCTAACAAAAGCCATCCGAAGCACTTTTTCATTCGTTTTTTCCCTCCCTCAAGCCCTTTAACGACTATTATTCTTGCAAGATGTTTTAGGTTCTGGTCATCCTTGCTGACACAAACCGCAGCGTTTCGGGATTGTTCCCACTTGTCTTTCAAATGCTGGGAATGGTTTGAGAACCAGAATTCCACAGCGCTCTGTTGGAGGTCGGTTCTGGTAGAACATTCACAGCGTGACGCCCAACGCAAACCTTCAGAGAATTATAGCTACCAAAGTCAATGTACGAATCTGGACGATAATTTTATTTGTGTGGAAGGTTGTAAAGGTTAAAGTCAGGGGTTAGGGGCGGAGTTAGCATTCATATATCACTTATTCATGACTTTATGTTTAGGAAATCAAACAAAATTATTCAATCAGGATTTTAGAGTTCCTCTTATTTCTAATAGATTTTCATTTCTTATTCAGCTGTTCTGACTCTGATTGGTCAGGAGGTGTTCTCCGACAATAGTGTTATTGTAATCGTTTCTATAGTAACCACATGGTGGACGCCTGACAAAATCTATCCATGTTATTTACCGAAGAATTAATATTTAATTGATATTTAATTAATATTGCGTTGATATGGTGTAGTTTTCTGTTAGGGGACATTTGTTTGAAATGGAAGGAAGGAGTCTCCAGTGTCAGCACTTTGTAACGGTCAGAGGTAAAGCTGTAACTTTACACTAACTTTGTGTATCTTTGTGATTTATCATTAACATGACAAGCTGTGTTTTTCTGTCTTATTCACTTCAAGAGAGAGAAAACAAGAGAGGTCAGTGAGGAAGCATTCCACAAACAATAAATGTAACTATAAACGGATAAAAAGTACAACGTATCATTCTTCGTTGTAATTGTTGGCAAATTGCTGTAGTATAAGAGGATATTATTGTAAAATAATGAACTTTGGGGTGGTAACAGTAACTGATTCATTACACCTCCTGACCGTTGATTATTTTCCCATAACAGCACACACCAAAATGATTTATTCCTTACTTACAATTATTAGTATCATTTTTAAGTATAATTTTAATTAGTACTTATAATTCTCTCCATTAAGACATGGGGGGAAAAACAACACTTTCTATGAGTGTAATGAGCCAGGAATACATTCATAACCGGTTATAATGCTTTCATAAGACATTATAGACATAATTGTTTAGGAAAAGCCATTACAATGTATAGCGATGCTTATAATGCTGTAAATTGCCAACAGAATGCATTATAAGCAGTGTTTATAACACATTATATCACCAATATTCTTGTTCTGGTAGTTCTTGATGGACTACGGAAAGGTGCTAAGTGTTATAAGGTCTCACAAGCACTACTTATAAGTGACAATTACTAACAATTCATAATGCATAATACAGCTTGCTATAAACTTCAATACATTTTCATAAATAATTATAACAATGTTTGTGATACCTTGTTATAACATGGCATGAATATGCTAATTAGGGGGCCGAGCACCATAGGCGCCCTTTAGTGATTGTATATTTTCTTCTTCTTGTTCTTCTTGTTCATTATAACTCAACCAAAACTAAACGTTTTAAAGAATAATTTCACGTCATTTGCATTTCTGTGTATGTTAAAGTTGCCATTTGTTTTACCACATTTGCGCAATGAAAATTCAACCTGATTTTATGAAAAATAAATACGAATTCAAGCAAAAACTACTCGGATTTTGTTGGATAAAATAAAGTCGTAAAGAAAAAAAAAAAAAAGGTTCTAAAGTTTGAATTATTCTTATAAATTTGCAGCACCGTATTGAAAGATAAAAAAAAAATATTTCAGTCGAATGCATTTAAGTGTGGACGTTTTTTAACGTAAGTATATTTTTGACCAGATACTGCCAATTTTAATTGAGACGATACTCATAATTTCAATTAAATATCATTTTCCCGCGCTCTTTCCACGTCTTAGGAAGATTCAGTGATTATGGCTTTTCTATATAACAGTTTAATCAGTGTGTATGTGTGACGTGAAGAGATATTCAGAGCTGAGGAATCTTTCCAATTGACATTCGAGCGTATTAAAGACACCTCGGCTGTGACCGATGAGCTGCGATTTTGCAAACACACATCTCTTCCAAGCTTAATGGAGATGAGATCACACGATCCCAATGATCCGGGATGCAACCGGTGTGTCCACACGTGCAGAGAGCGTTCAGCTGATCCACTCTTACACATGGATCTGAGCCTGATTATTCATTTGTTTTTCAGGAGGAAGGTTTATGACACATCAGCATGTTTGTCTCAGTAATTATCAGCAGAACACGAGCTGAGATGAGGTGGGACGCGGCAACCGAGGAAAAACAGAGTCTGTTGTGTTGTTACTCGCTATTAAATCCAAACAAAAATGTATGAAGTTATCAGAAGTTTGGAAATGTTACTCGTTCTTTTGTAGTTAAAATTAATTTTACCCTCAAGTAATGATCACAAGGTCTGAAATTTTTACCTAAAAGTTTTCTTTTTAGTTAAAGTGACCACATTATTATTATTATTTTTTTAAAAATTTAATTTAAAAAATTTAAAGAAGTTTTTTTTTTTTGTTTTGTTGTTTTTTTCCCCCCGCTAAAATGATCACATCAATTTTTATTTCATAAATGGAATATATATTCAGAAGTCAGAGGTTTGACATGTTAACATTTTTGGTTTTGATCATGTTTTCACTTGGTTTTTGGTTAAAATGATTTTTTTCTTTAAATTTCTTTACATTTCTGTTATTCATGAGAAATCTATTAAGTTGTCAAAGGTATGAAAGTGGCACTTTTTTCCCTCTAAAATGATTTCTGATAATACGTTATATTCAGGTGTCTGAAATTTGAAATGGGTGTGTGTGTGTGTGTGTGTGTGTGTGTGTGTGTGTGTGTGTGTGTGTGTGTGTGTGTGTGTGTGTGTGTGTTTTAAAGCATTGATTACGATGGAACTGAAGAAAGTGTTACTTTTTTTTTTTTTTTTTTTTTGGTTAAAATTGTTTTTTTGTTTTCATTTTCCCCCCTTTTAGTTAAAATGATCACACAAAGTTTTTAAAATGTTCCCTTCCATAATTTCTATTTTATTGAGTCTCGGTTTCTTGTTAACCAGGAGGGCCGTGTCCCCAGGCTCCTTCTTTCTCCTTGCATTTATTCCATCAGCATCGTTTCCTGCCTCTCGAGCCTCATCAACTTTTTTTTGTGTTCTCCCGGTTTACATATCCCACATGTTTTGTTTTTTTTTCATTCTGTTTTTCTAATCAAACAAAAGGAAGTGAAAAGAGTAAAAACGCAACGTTCTCCATCTCCCAGTGTTTACTTAATTGCAAGAAAGGCTACCCCAGAAAAAAAAGAAAAAAAAAACTCAACATGAAAAATACTTCGAGGCCTGACTACAGAAAAACAAATAGCACCGACTCGGCCGCCTTCGAGACACTGGATGCTTCGTGTCTCCGTGTCTCTTTTGTTGTGTTGTGTTTTGTTATGTTTTCTTTTCCCCTCTTGTGGTGTAGCTCTTCAGCTGTTTTGGGCCACGTCCCAGCATTTCTCGCTGGAGGATGTAAATATCCGGAGGACAAACAGAAAGGGACGAAAGAAAACAAAACAGAAAAACACAGCCACGACGCAAAGGCCATTGTGAAGAGGACGTGACCGGAGGGGGTTGTGACCTTGGAAGGGTGCCGTTACTTATAAGAAGTCAAGGTCACCATTTCGTTTTTTTTTTTTGCTGGATATGCGAATACGGGTTTTTGTGTGGAAAGAGAAAAGAAAAAAATAATGCGACGGTCCATCTTCTGATAAACATTCGCAGACAGCCAGATGAGCTCCATGGCTACTGTGTGTTATAAATGTTTGTGTGTTTAGACTGAGACCGGGCTTTGGGAAACAGACGGCGTGGGAGGGCAGCGACTCTAGAGGACGGCGAGATAGACAAAGAGAGAGAGAGACGGAGCGAGAGAGGGAGAGAGAGAGAGAGAGAGAGACAGAGAGAGAGAGAGAGAGAGAGAGAGAGAGAGAGAGAGAGAGAGAGAGAGAGACTCATCATGGCAAATCACACGGTTTATTTTGTAGTGGGTGATGATGGAGGATCAGCACAATGGCTTAATGAGCACCACGCCTCCACATACAGACCGTGGGCTTAATCTGGAGATTATCCGCCATCCGTCCAGACTCAGAACACGAGAACGAGAGAGAGAGAGAAAGAGAAAGATGGCTCACAGCCAGACATTCAGAACGACGTGAGTCAAACACGTAATAGCACCAACAACGCTAATTGTACCAGAGATTATACACCATTTACCCTTCTGCTTTAATCTTTCTCTCACCGACTCACTCTCTTCACCGGTTTCAGCCCTGCTTTTTTCATACCTCAGGCTTTCTGATGGCTTCTGCAGCTTCTCTCTGATTGTTTCATGATACCCTCTCATTAGTGGCTGAGGTGGTTGAAGCTCTCTGAATTACCGAGTCTCATTTGAGAGCGTATCACGTTTAATCCTCATGTTCTGCTTACGGCCTAGCAATGTTTCACCACACGCTTTGTTCTTCTTATTATTATTTCACGGCAATATAACTGTGACATTTACTTTAACATACCACATACTGTATGTGGGACAAACTTGTTGCCTGAATTAAAAGACACAATTATACAAACAGCCAATTGTGTAGCAGCAGCGAAATTTATAACATCCTACAGATACGGGTCAAGAGCATCAAGAGGAGGGAAAAAAACAGATCTCTGTGAATTTGTTGGTGCCATAAGAATCAAAAACACAGAGAAAGCAGCAGGTATGTGGGAGAACAGCCAGATTAGTTTGAGCTGACATGAAGACTATCCATCCATCCATCCATCCATCCATCCATCCATCCATTTCCTATACCGCTTATCCTACACAGGGTCATGGGGAGCCTGGAGCCTATTCCAGGTTACACTGGGCACAGCCTCACCGAAACCAGAAAGCTGACTGGAAAAAGACCAGGCGACATGTGTCTGATAGTCAAACTGATTTGGTTTTCCATTTTTGGCTTTTTTCGTTAGCCTATAAAATACATCTCATAAATATGTCACGAATTTCCCCTCTCAGTAAACGTTGTCTGTGCCAGTGTGAAAACTGCTGCTTCTGTGTTTTTTATTGGGTTTATAAAGCCACATGCGCTTCGTTATGATTAAAGTCTTGTCCTGTCATTAGTTTGTCTTCTTGTGTGCACCACTTTTATGTTAATTCCTGATTAGTTTGTGTATTTCATGCTGCCTTCAAGTCCTATTAAAAACATCATTATTACGATTATGTGGTGAGCACACTTGAACGACACCACAATGTCGTAATGACAACTCAGGAACTCGTATTTTGCTATGAACCCTGACTTTCTGGGTTGAAGGGGGGAGGGGCGTGTCAATACCAGAAAACCACTGTGACCGCCGATATGAATGTGACGTCTACATCACGTAGTAATCGCCACCTCTGAACTCATACTCACAAACTTCTGAGGCCGACTTGAAGGCAACATGAGCCCTTCTGTGTCTTTGTCTCCTTGCGAAGTCTTATCATGCATTTAAAGTTCTGAGTCGTGTTTTCTAGTTTCCGCGTTTCCTGGTATCAACCCTCGCTTGTTTTTCGTTTTTTTCCGATACGGATTATCCTTGTTTGTTGGTGCCATGAAGATAATAATATTTGAATTATTCCCAGTAAATCACACACTGTGTATACACACCTGTCTCTTAACGCATGGTTCGAAATAATAATAAATACATAAATAGTAGTATATCCATAGCATATATGTGGTCATTTGCCAGAAATTGAAAATGTACTGTTCAAATGCAAAGCAGAAAGCACAGACAATTACCAGTTACACATTTTAATGACCTAACACATCATTATACACTTTTTTAAAAGTAAAAAAAAAAATAAAAAAAACAATTCACTATTAATTATGCATCAGATTAACACCGGAGTACATACCAGAAGTGAGGAAATGTTATATATTGTTGAATTCTAAACTTGTTATGATCTTGCAAAATGCATAAAAATGGGCTAAAATGTTTCTTAAAAGAGTTCAATTGGAAATGGACTCTCACATGTAGATTCCAGTCCCTATAACTTCTCAGTGATGTATCAGGAAAAATGTAAACAAGTAGATTTTTTTTTTCTTTTTTGAATCCCTTTTTAGTCAAGTGTTATTTAAATTTAGTAAGTTTTTAAAAACATGCAACCCATTTTAGACTTAATCCTCACTGGGTTGCGTCGCACCGTGACGTTTTGGCGGCTCATCGGTTTCATCAGAAGCTTCTGTATTTTCTTCCGTAGTCAAGCCGACAGGTCGAAATGTCAACAGCTTTATCCTGATAACGTGATGAAGTCTTTCTAAATGACCAGACTGATCTTCATCGTAGCGACGTGAGTCACGGAGGAGACGCTTCAGCCTCCACACCCACCGTGGAGTGTATACACACACTGTTACCTAACTGTGAGCGTGCCGGGCTAAAACACGGCCCGAGTTAAGTCCTGCCAGAGACTTAATAGCTCAGATGGAGGCGACAGGCCCGTTTACTCAGCTACGGCTCAAATCCCTGTTTGTTCACGCTAGATCCGTGCCAAACTTGTGGAGGATGAAGATATTAAAGAGGAACATGCCATGCTGGGAAAGGTGTGGGGTTGGAAATATGTGTGTGGCCTCAATATAATGATCCTGATACACTAAAGTCGTACATGTCACGTCAAAGAGCAATATTATTTCCATATGCAATGAAACACTTGCAATTATATGCAATTACAGGAAAATAATCAAAGGCAAGGTGATGCCAAATCTAGTTACTCATAACATCCTGTCGTTGATTATTTTCCAGCAACCGCACACCGTTTCCACATTGCAATGTTTGCCGACTGCTATTTTTAATTTTATAGTTACGTTTACTGTTGCCTAATGTCCACGGCACAAGTGAATTAGCTGTAGTTAGCTATAAACCCTCACCAGCCCCTCTTTTCTCTCATTCTTGATGTTACTAAGACAAAAAACGCAGCTTGTTACGTTAGCATAAAATCCTCTGTCCTGAATGGTTACAGTTACAGCTTTAACTCTGACTGCTACAAAGCTCTGACACTGGAGACTCCTTCCATAAAGCATCAATAAACATGAATCTTCTTAGAAAATGAGCTGTTACTATAGAAACGATAACATATTAGAACGAGCACATCAATGCTGTATAAGCCTGAGATTTGCCTTACAGACCGAAAATCAATCAACACCTTCCGAGCAGTCGGATTTGAGAATTCAGCATCACTGTGGTTATAACTCCAAGAGGCTGGAATATTATTACACTGTAAAAGAAAATGAATATTTTTTCGTTAGAATGGTGTTCATCGCTCCAGGACGGGTCCGGAGACGTGTAGAATCGTTTCCAAGCCGTTCTTGTGGCTCATCGTGGCCTGAACCCCTTACTAACACACTTTATATTGGTTTTTCCTTTCATTTGTATTAATCTGTATTTAATAGGTGTGTGTGTGTGTGTGTGTGTGTGTGTGTGTGTGTGTGTGTGTGTGTGTGTGTGTGTGGGTGTGTGTGTGGGGGGGGATTTGTGATGTAGCTGTGTATTGGGAGAATGTGTAAGCCTATCTGTTGTTCTTTTTTCTCCCCGCAAGTTGTAGAAACATCCCAAGGTCACTGATACAACGCCAGCAACATATTGCATTGTGTGTGTGTGTGTGTGTGTGTGTGTGTGTGTGTGTGTGTGTGTGTGTGTGTGTATGTGTGTGTGTGTGTGTGTGTGTGTGTGTGTGTGTGTGTGTGGTGTGTAGACGTGTGAGAGCTAACGTTGGCCAATCTCACCTCACACAGCCTTAGCAGTAATTGCAGTGTTGATAAATTCATTCAGGCTTTGTCGAACGATCTCTTGAATACAAATATTCTCTTATTAATCTCTCTCTCTCTCTCTCTCTCTCTCTCTCTCTCTCTCTCTCTCTCTCTCTCTCTCTCTCTCGCACTCTCTCTCTCACCCTTGTGCTAATGATGATTAAGAATGTTGAGCTGCTCTGTGTTTTCTCTTCATTTAATCAGAGCGATGTTATCTGATGTGCCTCCCTGCCAGACACTGAAGAGGTGAGACCAATCTACGGCAGAGTCAAGCACACAGCGTAGCGCTGAATTAACCAAATTCTGACCTCTCCACGCACACACACACACACACACACACACACACACACACACACACACACACACACACACACACACACACACACACACATATGCGCACATACACTTCCTGCTCCAGCTGTGATAGCTGCCAGATGTTGAGAGCTGAAGCAGTGGTTGCACGTCAGTGCAGCCTTTGAGAGATATGACTCTCAGATCGCTCACACACACACATACACA
Organism: Cranoglanis bouderius; assembly: GCA_023630585.1. Classification (NCBI taxonomy): domain Eukaryota; kingdom Metazoa; phylum Chordata; class Actinopteri; order Siluriformes; family Cranoglanididae; genus Cranoglanis; species Cranoglanis bouderius. The sequence goes on from CM042555.1 coordinate 3,209,276, forward strand.
CACACACACACATACACACACACACACACACACACACACACACACGGATACCGATAAGCTCTCTTATTGTTCTCAGTCGGTGCTTGTTTGCATACCTGATCACCCAATACCGTGATCAAAGGAATAAACACCAGCCAAGAGCTCTCAGCGTTTTTCAGAGTTTGCTTCATGCTTTAGCAAGCAGGACATGACTGCACGCTGCTACACCGCTAAGCGCGTTAAGTGTTTTGCTGTAAATGTTGCATACGAGCTGAAACTCAATCGAACTGAACAGATATCAGCTAACACAGAATGGCCTCAGAATGTCCTACAACATTATAACAAGTTATAACAAGGTTACACAAAAAATATATAACACTCGTTCTAAAACATATAATGTAATACCGGTTTGCTTCACAACGTTCTTCGAACGTTCCCACTTTTCTACATGACGTAAAATTCCGGAAATGTTAATGTTAACGCTATACAGTGTTGTAGGAACGTTTATAAACATTATGTACAAATACCATAAAAGTACCACAAGGCCTAAGAACCTCAATGTTACAAAAATAACACTCCTGCAACATTCTAAAAACGTATAATGTAATACACTGGTTTGCTTCACATCGTCATTAGGACGTTCCCACTTTTTTACGTTAAGTAAAATTCTGGAAACGTTAATGTTAACGCTATACAACGTTGTAGGAACGTTAATGAACGTTATGTACAAATACCACAAAAGTACCGCTAGTCCTGAGAAGCTTAATGTTACAAGAATAACACTCCTGCAACATTCTAAAAACATATAATGTAATACTGGTTTGCTTCACAACGTTATTAGAACGTTCCCACTTTTTTACATGAAGTACAATTCTGGAAACGTTAATGTTGACGTTGCTTCATTAGAACATTCCCACTTTTATATGAGAACTAAAGGTATGAAAAGTATGTGTGTGTGTGTGTGTGTGTGTGTGTGTGTGTGTGTGTGTGTGTGTAGAGCCCCTTCAAATCCTCTCATTAAATCCAATAGAAGAATTGATCAACGCTGATAAAGTCAGCCCTGATTGCACACATGAACAATGGTTTGATCATTATATGAGCGTTCTTCATGAGTGGTTCTTCTTGAATGATTGGCCATCAGAGTCACTCATTCTTCACCAGGCTCCGCACCCTGCGCTTTATCGCCTCCTAACACACAAAACGCAGCAAGCGAGAGAGATCTTAACCTTTATCCGACCCGGCGCTCGCTTATCTTACGAGTGTATGGTTAACCAGGAGCACATCACAGTGTGACCTAGAACACACACAAACACACACACCTTCACCACATCCCCCACCCTCCACACACACACACACACACACACACACACACACACACACACACACACACACACACACACACACACACACACACACACACACACACACACACACGGATTAATAAGTGCACCTTTAGTTGATTAAACCATCTCTCTATATGGTTATTTTTTTTCTGTTCAAACGTTCCAGAAAGAACTTGTCTTTATGTCATTTCCTTCCTCATACCGACTTTTCATTAGCGTTCAGAAGAAGAATGCATAAAAGAAAGGTCATGCTTTACACACCCAAACTACACACACAGACACACCCGTCACATGCACCCACCTACACACACACACACACACACACACACACACACACACACACACACACACACACACACACACCTGTGATTCATAATTGAAGGAGGTGGATAGTCATGAGTGATGTCATCTTCCTCCCCATTTCCCGTATATCATGCTGCATTATTACTTCTTCTTCTTCTTTTTCTTCTTCTTCTTCTTCTTCTTCTTCTTCTTCTTCTCGTTGTTATTATTGTTGTTGTTGTTGTTGTAGGTTTTTTCACTTTGGGTCAAAGTGACGTGCATAGAAAGATAACGATCTTTCTGTAAATTATAGAAGAAAAATTAATTAGAAAAAAAATCGAACAATAATTCTGGGGCACGGTGGCTTAATGGTTAGCACGTTTGCCTCTGGGTTTTCCGGTTTCCTCTGCCAGTCCAAAGACATGTGTTGTAGGCTGATTGGCATTTCCAAATTGTCTGTAGTGTGTGAATGTGTGTGTATGTGTGTGTGTGTGTGTGTGTGTGTGTGTGAGATCCAGGGTGTCCCTTGTCTTCCCTGGGATAGGCTCCAGGCTCCCCGCGACCCTGTGTAGGATAAGCAGTATGACGGATGGATGAACAATAAAAGTGCTAATTATAAAACACGATTTACAGTCAGTAATGAATTTATTATACATATTTCTTGTCTTTAATACAGTCTTCCGTAGCTTTACTGGTAAGTATAACTATAGAAACGAAAGCCAACTTTATGTTTAGGAATTACTGAGCATGTCCAAGGGGCTGTAGATAAATTTAGAACAATAATGGTCCTACAACAGAACCTTGTGGGACACCTTATTGCTCTGTTTTCAGCTCCAAAAGATCTCTAATCTGCCTCGACTTTGGGAACTTATCGGGAAACTATTAAGGTCTATAAATAGTCTGAGTGTTTTGCTTGGGCCTGGTGATAGTCTTGGATTAATCAGGATAAACATCAAGACTGGTGAATGAACAATAAAGTTTAGTAACAGTCACAAAGTAGTGAGAAATTATACTTAAGTGAAAGTATAAATAATGTATCAAAATCTGTCTTCCAATAAGGTGGAAGTATAGAGCCAAAAAAAATGTACTCTAAAAGCTGCTACTTTTAAATGTACTCAAGTATTAAAAAGTAAAATGTAAATGATTTTAACAGATTATCTGAAGTATCTGAATTTTGTTTTGTTTTTTTGTTTTAAAGCAACTTTTTGCCTGAAAAAAAAAAAGATAGATACTCTGTGAGTTTGTAATATTTACCATTTGCTAGAATTTGACTTGCTGCCTAGCAAAACACGCCAGCCACTGGAATTGAAGAACACAGGCTAACTTAAATGTTTAAATGTTAGCACTTTATCAAAACTTACCTCAACCTTTTACCTTTTCCAAATGAGATGGAGTTCATGCCTCATAGGGAGGTAAAGGAGATGCTTCATTTTATACGTCTTTATTTACTCCAGCATATTGAAACGACATTGTGTAGCCTGAGAAGATCATGGCGGATGATGAACTGGCACGATGCTTGAGCTTCTATCTACAGTGATGAACATGGCTGGATGCTAAACTGAAATGATTGGATGCTGGGCCGATTCGATTGACATTTATGGCATTTGGCAGACGCCCTTATCCAGAGCGACTTACATTTATGTCATTTATACAACTGAGCAGTTGAGGGCCTTGCTCAAGGGCCCACAGTGGCAGCTTGGCAGTGCTGGGGTTTGAACTCACGACCTTCCGATCAATAGTCCAACATCTCAACCGCTGAGCTACCACTGATTGACGAATGTTTTCCTGTCATTAAACGAAGAGAACTTTTTGATTTGTAACGAATACTTTGAAGGTCTACAGTGAATAAAAATGCTAGGAGAAATATAATTAAGTAAGAGTACAAGTATTCCATTTCAATAATACTCAAAAAACAAAACAAAACAAAAATAAAACAAACAAACAACAAAATAATACTCAAGTATAGGAACGAAGGACAATTAATCAAGCAATACTTGCAACTAGAACTCAGGTAAGCTGTAATGATGCTAAGTGTTCGCTTCAATTACCAGGAATTAACAGCATGTGCTAAAACTTCTGCTCTAGAACAGTAATCTGTCATTATACACGATGCCACTTTCATTAACGTGCTATAATACCTGCTGAATGGTGTCATCTTCCTGTTGGGATGATAATTACTTGCATCCGGCAGAAAATTACAATGGTGTGAGAAGCAGCTGAAAGAATTTGCGAGTAAGAATTTAATCATCATGTATCTTGTAACTACTGTGTAGCTAAGTTAGGTCTGTGTGTAACGTGACTTGGTTCTAGTTATAGTCTGTGATGATTTAGAAAGCTGCACCGTTATGACATACTGCAATCACTGGTTTATAATAATTCAATCCGGGTCACGGTACGGTACGTTTAATATGTTTTAAAAAAAAAAAACGTACACAGGGACGAGTATACAGATGCCCGACATAATTTAATCCTAAGAAAAGAATAATGTAAAAATGTAGAGGCGTTTATTCGATATTCAGTTTCAGCACTTCGACGACGTCTTCAGGTCAGGGAAGTTTACACTTTGCGGTTTCTCGGTAACCGTAACGTCGAAAGCTGCATTTTTTTCATGTCTTCAGTAAGACAGGGAACTTATGAGGGACTGGACGTTTATAGCTGCTATAATGTAAGTGAGAACGGGAACTGACTTGTTTTTTGCGGACGTTCCGCGACGTTAAACGTAGCTACGAATGGATAAAATGTACGTAAGTATTGTTCTAAAATCTAGATAATAAAAAAGTGTATTCGTTGGCAAATTGCTGTAGTATTAGAGGAATCAAACGCGTCAGGGTGTGTTGTTATTGGAAAATAATCAACTTTAGTGCCACTGTCATGTTTTATTTCTTATATACATCGTATTGTGTTCCTCCAGGTCAAGGGTAACTATTCAGAACATTTTAAAAGCTTTCAAACGCGTGGACAGAGCTCGTAGACTGCCGTGTACAGACACACACACACACACGCGCACACACACACACACACACACACACATGCAGAGACTCTAAAGAATGCTGCGTGACCGCGACAATCAAGACGGATTCCAGTAATGCCTGCGCCCACAACTTATCATCAACACACCGTGAGCTGCCACAAATGCATCCCTCATCTCTAAACCCTACACACACACACACACACACACACACACACACACACACACACACACACACACACACACACACCAATTCCAATTCTATCCAATCTGTACGCTTCAAGCCTATTGTTTCTCCTTTTTAAATTTGGATTAAGACCTATAAATAGTTTCCACATGGACATAAGATAACCATATCATTGTTTCAGTCAGCTTTCATGAGAGCCTTTCCCCCCCGCCCCCCCCCCTCTCTCTTTGCATCGCTCTGTATTTTGTTTGGATGGAGCGAGTGTGTTGGACGCCTCTAAGCGTGTAAGTTGCCTGTGTGTGTTCCCTTAAAGTGCAACGTGTTCTCGAAAAAAAAAAAAAAAAAAAAAAAAAGGCCCTTGGAGGCGGCTTCTTTCGCCGCTTTTGTGTGATGCGTGTGGCTACGGTGGGTTAGCAAACGAGGTGGAAGAGGAGGGTAATGATGGAGTGCTGGAGGAATGATGAAGGATGTATGACAGCGACAGCGTGAATGGGGTGTGCGGGGAAAGACGGATGGAAAATGTAGCGAAGGTTGAGAGAGAGAGAGAGAGAGAAAATGAGGGATAAATAGGGATAGAGGAGAAAAAAAAAGTGAGTGGTTTGGGTTTTTTAGGTTGCAAGGTTTGTAAATAAAATCACTCCTGGAGACACAATGAAGAGTCCTGTGTGTTTTTATGGACCGCTGGAGGAAAAACATTCGGTAGGAAGAACAACCGCAGAGCTAATGACACATCATACACACACACACACACACTCCGTTCGCTCCCTACCTCTCTCAATCTCTCTCTCTCTCTCTCTCTCTCTCTCTCCCTCTCTCACTCACTCTTTTTTTCTCACTCCCTCTGTTTCCCACGTGCAATTACAGTACAGTATAAACAGTACGTTTCAGTTTGGCCTCCGTGCCCCTCTGGTGCCAGACTGACGGACAGCATCTCCCAAATACCCTCCGATACCCCTCCATTCAGCGCTATTTACAGCTCTGGCTCTTCAACACCATTGCTTATAGCATTTTTTGACCAATCGGTGGTCAGGTTGGTGCCTTCTGGATATTATTTGGCCATATTATAAGTAGATTGCGCGGCTGGAAATAGATAAAGAATGCATAAAAACGGCGCTGCTATTGTGCACATTCTGTGCCAGCATGGCCACAAAGCCATACATAGCAGAAAATAAAATAAGATACATTTCTTTCAGTAATACGATAAAAACACGGCTTGGTCGTTCCCAGAAACATTAATCAAAAAACATACGGTTCCTGTGTTATTATGTGTTTTGTGTTATTGAATTGTTATCGTCTGATTCAGCACTCGACACCGTACATGGGCCTCTGGAGTCGGGATGAAGTTCACAGACCTACATATTCAGCACTCTTCTCTACAACTCTACACTGTGTGTGAATGCTCAAACGCTTCTGATGATGCTCCCATGCAGACAACTAAAACCCTCACAGGATGCTGACGCAAAAAACGCGTTAGTCATTTGGAGTGACTGACGAATGATTGCTGGACAGTTCCGACCAACCACAGGTACACTTCATTTTCATAAAAAAGCATTGCATTTTTATTATTTTTTCAAAGTCCAAACAGCGTGGTTTCGTTTTGTTTTTTTCTTTAAAAACACGCTCAGTCCCAGCAAGCCATTGTTCTTACTCTTCGTTCAGCACCTCAATCAGAAGTTAAATCTTGTTAGCACAGCAGTGATGCCGGAAGTCTTCCCGGGCTAGGCGGGGCAGAGCATCCGCAATCGGCGTTATTTCTGCTCAAATGGAAATAGAAATAGAAATAAATATAATTTTTTGGGGAATGTATTCTATACACAGTATATGAGTGGATATTACTTAATACTCATTTATCAAAGGATGTCGGTAATAATCAGTGTAAGTCCTAAACTTACAAACAAGTAAAAATTTACTGACGTTTCAGAATTTGACTATGTAACTTTAATATGTAACTATAAATGGATAAAAAGCACAGCATTTTTCTCTGATTGAAAAAACTGTGATCGTATATGTATTGTAACCAACTATAAACAGTAGTTTCCCGTGATGGAAAACTTACTGACGGCTACAAAGCACTGACACTGGAGACTCCTCCTATAAATGTTAAATAAACCGAAAACTTTAACCATATCAACAATTTCAAAGAAATTTAAAAACAACAACAACAACAACAACAACAACAACACATTTCTTAAATGTTTTAGTGCAAGACGTTTTTATTCGGTTATTTTATGTTTAGGAAATACTCTACTGTTCACTCTCACTTTCTTCATTGTTGTCTTTCTTGTTTCAGTCTAGCCTATTGTGTGTGTGTGTGTGTGTGTGTGTGTGTGTGTGTGTGTGTGTGTGTGTGTGTGTGTGTGTGTGTGTGTGTGTGTGTGTGTGTGTTTATGAATGTGTTTTTTGTATTCATGTGTATAAGTGATGAAAAGGGTGTGTTTGTGTGTTTGGAATTAAATAAGGATTTCAGTACAGCTTCCATAAGTGTGTGTGTGTGTGTGTGTGTGTGTGTGTGTGTGTGTGTACTGTACGCTTCTGTGTAAGGGCTGAAGAATGTCTCCTTTGTTTACTCCTCCAGACGAACAAGTGGCCACATGCCAGCTAAATACTACACCACTGATACCAGAGCACGCACGCACACACACACACACACACACACACACACACACACACACACACACACACGGTAATCATCATCAAGGTGTGAGCATAGGCGAAGCTTGGGAAGGTATGTGATCTGTTTTAAAGATAAGACTTAAATATGAACACACATTTTTTCTTCATTCATTTTACTTGTTCTTTTATTATTATTATTATTATTATTATTATTATTATTATTATTATTATTTTAAAGAAAAAATATTTTGTTATTGTTTAGTCAAGAAAATACTGCAAACAAACAAACAAACAAATAAATAAATAAATGCTCCTTTTAAAGCTCAAATTCGAACAGTTTGTAAAACCGTTACAAATAGTAATTTATGAGGTTTTCTCTCCGTGGATTTAAGTCACAGTTCGAGTGTTTAATCATTTTAGTAAACATTTATTAACTTATACATTTCCAGAAACAGTAGATATTAAGGATACACGTGTAATATAAGTACAATATAAGGTTAAAAACACTCATTCATTCATCTTCAGTAAGCACTTTAGGCCGCGTCCACATTAATCCGGATAAATTAGAAAACGATGTTTTGGCCTTCTGTCCGCGCTCAGACGGCGTTTTTTGTCCGGCTGAAATGGAGCTTTTCGAAAACGCTCTCCCAAGTGGATAAATTTGCGTTGTAGCGTGGACCGAGAAAACGGAGATATTCAAAAACAATGAGGTGTTTTTAGTCATGTGACGATGCAGTCATGTGACCCGTTCATCTCAAAACAAACAAGATGGTGGACGATGTTGCACTGCGGTTGTTGTGCCTGCTGTCCAGTTTGAGAGCTTTGTTAAAGCATTTTGTTCAAAGAGGACGGAATGTCCACTTGCAATTGCTATTCGGTGGTGGGACACGAGGACAAGTGCGTTTCAGACCTTACGTTTTTTTACGCATGCGCAGTACAGGGATCTGAGCATTTTCAGACGTTTCAGTGCGGACGAGCAATTTTTGGAGAGCGATTAAAAACGAAAATGCGTCGTGATTGCGATTGAGGTCGTGATTGAGGTCGTGAGTTCAAACCCCAGCACTGTCAAGCTGCCAGTGTGGGCCCTTGAGCAAGGCCCTTAACCCTCAACTGCTCAGTTGTAGAAATGACATAAATGTAAGTCGCTCTGGATAAGGGCGTCTGCCAAATGCCGTAAATGTAAATGTAAAATGCAGTTTTCAGATCTATCCGGATTAATGTGGACGTAGCCTTAGTCTGGTTAGGGTCGAAGTGGATCCGGAGTCTATCCCGGGAACATTCACACCTAGGGGCAATTAAGTGTTGGGAAGAATACAGTACTGTACAACGTTATGATGCATTATTAAAGCATTTATACACATTGTTATAATTATTGATGAAAAGCCATTACAGTGAATTATAATAATTATAATGCATTTATTACATTTTTATCAGAATACATTATAAGTAATGCTTATAACACCATGTAATCGCCAGTTCCAAAGAAGTTCAGCCTTTAGTGCTTATTGCATTATGTTTAGTCAGATAAAAAAAAAAGAAAAGTTTTTAAAGTTTTACATGGGCAACAAATAATATTAATTTGTAGTAATATATTTAAATATAGATTTAGAGCTTATAAAAAGTTTATAATCGAAGTTTAATTGTATTTATTTATTTATTAAAAAATAAATAAAATAACAGAAATTCTTGGCTATTGGTGATATAATTTGTTAATATATAAGCAATTATAATTATAAATAATTATAACAATGTGTATAATGCTTTATGAATTCAAATTAAAATAAAACACAAAGAAAAAATAAACAAATAAATAAAAAGGATTTCCAAATATTCAGATGCATTTATAATAATAATAATAATAATAATAATAATAATAATAATAATAATAATAATAATAATAATAATAATAATACTGACAATCCTTTTTATAGAAGACATATCTGTGACATTTTCTTTTTCTATGAAGATTATTAAACATATTTCTGGACATTTATTTCAAAATAATTTCAAAAGACTTTCATCTAATTTTAAGCATTTTAAAAAATGCAAAAGAATTAGAAATATTGATGCGTGAAATAAGTAAAAGCATCTAAAACAGGCTGAATAATCTCTCAATATATTATACATAAATATAATAAAGTAAAATATCCCAATTAATATAATATAAATATAAATAATAGTCACATAATAAGAGATGTTAGATACATTTGCCCATATTCGTGATATAAATTATTTTTGCTGTGTAACTTGATTTCCTTATAATCTCTCAGGTAAAAATCTTTATAAACAATATGTACAGTATAATGTCTTAGGAATGTGTTATAACGTGATATGAGTGTGTTCATAGTTCATTAGAAATGTGACCTTCGTAGAAATTGTTACCAAAATCTCTTCACTTCCATTCCGGAGAGTCGTGTTTGCAGATGTTTGCAGATGTTTACAGATCTTCACAGATGCTCCTCAGTTGTGTTTCACGGTTTTCTTCCATTCTGTTGTTCTCTAGAAAGAGACTCCGGTGATCTTCAGGAGGTCTCGGTGGACTCAGTGACTCGGTGGCAGCGATGTGTTTATTTGGGATAAAGTGAAGTGTATGTGGTGTGTGTGTGTGTTTGTGTGTGTGTGTGTGTGTGTGTGTGTGTGTGTGTGTGTGTGTGTTTTGTTGTGTTGTGTTGTGTAACCCTGCTCTTGTTTCAGATCTCCTATTTTTTGCTGTCTGGGATGTTTGGACAGACTGTATTTATAAACACAGTGGCATGAAGATGGAGGATCTTTTTACGTTTTACTGAGATTTGTGGTGTAACATTTACAGCCAAATTTACCTCCTGAGGGCAAAACAACAGCCACACGACTGCTGGAAATGAAATGTAGCAGGTGGGGGGTGGGGGTATAAGCATAAAACACAAAATAAAACATTGCCATTGCCATTTTTTTTTTTTTTTTTTTTTGCTCAACCTACCATGTATGTCTCACTTTAATTATAATTTATAAGGCATTATAATTTGGATATAATATCGTATGTCAATAACCTACACTCATACTATATGGTAAGTATATACACTCAGTTACTCGTTAAAAGTTTCATTAAAATGCGTAACAAACAATACTTATGAGGCATAAGCACAACATTTTCTTTATAACTACTTAAAACAGTCTACACACTCAGCCTATTAGTGTGACATTTCATAATTAAATATTTAAGTTCATAAACCACTGCTATAAAGTGTAATGCATTTTCATAAATAATTTTTTATATATATATATATATATATATATATGCTGTAGAGCAAAGATGCCTTCAAATTAAATGTTTCTACATAAAAAAAAAAAAAAAAACAGTAAAAAAAAAACCAAAAAAAAACCCAGAGCAGTAAACAGTAGTAAATGAAACAAAGCCAATATTTGGTGTGACAAAAAAATAAAAATAAAAACAATAGTCTCCGGTACAATTACTGCAGTTTTATAAGGAAATGAGCTGGTAAGTTTTATTGAGCATCTTGCAGAACCAGACACAGTTCTTCTGGACACTTTGACTTTCGCACTCGCTTCTTATTTTTGCAGCGAAACCCAGCAGCCTTCATTGTGTTTTTTGTCTGAAAAGTGTCTCTTACATAATACGCTGCTTTCTTTAATGACATACTTGATCATGTAGAAGTCATAAAATAAAAAAATCTATAACAAGGTTTGTACTAAAAAATTAGGGTGCCTAAAACTTTTGCACAGTACTGTATATATATATATATATATATATATATATGAAGACCTTTTGTCAGGTAGTATTTGAGCTGTTATGCAATGACCACTCTCGCGCCTTTCTCACGTGAAAAACATGTGATAAGTTAGGAACAGAGGTTTGAGGTGTGTTTATGTAGTGAACCGGTGATTTGAAACAGGTGTGTGTGATTAGAAGTCCAAGAAGTGAGAGTGAGGTCATGTGACTTTTCAGGTGACAAGCCTTGTAGAGAAGTATTCTGGGAAATAGAGTCTATGTTTACAAACGTGACTATTTCATGTTGTGACAGTTAAAGAAATATATTTGCAGAAAAGTGCTTATGTTACAAATCGCGCGCAGGTTTGGATGGTTTCGTGAAAATATGTTTAGCAGAAAAACCAGTCATATTGAGGTTTTCAAACAAATGAAAGCAAGAAGCAAAGTAAGTAAAGAAACCAGAAAAGCAATCCAATAAGAATAAGACACGGAATTGTCACTACAGCATTGCTAGGAGCGAGACTAAGTTATTTAAACGGAGCGGGTGATATAATACTGTGAAGTTTAGGCTGTAGACGATTTGACTCAGAAGCTCGAGTTACAAAGTGAGGAAAAAAACATGGACCCCTCCATGAATGTGTGTGTTTTGTTAGCAACAAGCTAGTTAGCTAAAATTAATGACCGAGTTTTTCTCAAAACAGTGAACTGTATGGTCAGTGTTATTGACCTCACCAAGTAATGTGTCCATGATGATTGATTTAAAATAAATCCTACTATAAACTCATTTAAAGTGGTGAAGTGATATTTTATTTAGTGTTGATGGCATGAGCAGCCATGTTGACATGAAGTCATGTGCTGAATTTAGGGTTTAGGAGACTAAGTTGAAGTTGGGAAATTCCGAGTTACAAATTTAATGCCGTGTTCGACTGAAACTCGTAACTCGGAATTTCTGATCTCTGCCTATGAAAGAAAACAAAGAAAACATCCCTCGATGGCTCTCCTCAACCCGATTTCATCACATGATCAAATTAAAACGGCCGCTCACATCATGAATAGTTAACAAAGTGGCACATCTTATCTTTAAATGAGTTAAACCGTGTATACAGTATATACCGTATATATGAGTTGTAATACTCTAGACCGGTCTTAAGACCACAAACCAAGGGTCTCGATCTTGTCATGAACTCGGGTGAAACTTTACTCGGCCTTGTCTCGGTCTCAACCTACGAAGTCTTGAAATATTTTTTGGACACCACCCAGGAACTCCATGAACAAGTACTTTGTAATGTTCCCGTTAGAGTGCAAAATGCAAATGTCTATCTCTGCATGTGGAGTTATACTCTATATATACAACTTTCAATTCATTATGTTTCTAAATCCTTCATCTTCTTATGTTTAAAATAATATCGCACAAGTACTTGTAATGCGCAGCTGTATTTGGTCTCAGAAAGTTGTACGAGCCAAAACAAATTCTAATGCATTTTATTTACCTGCTGTGTGCTTCAGTCAAAGAAAATGTGGTTTGATTTACACATTTTTACATGTGCTGTACTGCTTCCTGTTGCATTTCTTTCTTTCTTTCTTTCTTTCTTTTTAAAAAAAACAACAACAACATCTTTTGTATAACTAGCAAACTCTTTGCTATTTCATTTACCTCATGCATACTCCTTAAACACCTGTGTGCTTTATGTAACTATGATATAAAACAGAATTTGCACTTGCTAGAACAGCGGGCTATGCTTAACATGTCCTATGCACATGTCCTGTGCACTTATTTGTACAAAATGAAAATACCAAAGTACATGTGCTATTTTAATTAATTTCGAGAGAAATTGCATGTCAGGTTAGGAAGATACTACATCCAGCGAATTACCACATCTGAACGTCTGGTCTCGGGCTTGACATGGACTCGGCCATGTGTGGTGCTGGTCTCGTCTTGGTCTTGACCCCCCCGTCATACTCGCTCTTGACTCGGACTCCATTGGCTATGGTCCTGGTCTTGACTCGGTCTTGCCTAAGGTGGTCTTGAACCCAACACTAGTATATACAAATATCTGCTTTAGACCAATCAACAAACATTGCTTGCTAAGTCTAACACTGACTATACAGCTCACTGTTTTGATGAGGTAAATATACAGGTACGTCGCTCCTCACAGTTAGACTAACATGGAAGTGTCCGTGGATATGTATGAACGTGTAGTATTGAAAATGGAGTATGTTTGAGCTGAGAGAGATGTGACAGCTCAATGTATGACATTTTCAGGAAGCCCAAATTTCCTGTCAGTGCCCCCGAGTGCATACAGTTATAATGAATTATGAATATAGGCTGTATAGAAGGTATAGAAAGTGAATTTTCTAATAAGAAGGAACTGTAACCACTATTACAGTTATATTATACGGTATACTGCATACTTGTACTGCAATCAAGGAAAGCATTGTGAAAAACATTGTGCTGCAGTTATCAACCTGAATACACGGCTGATTCGCTGCCAGCTTTGAACCAAATGTAAAGTAAACATCATATACAGCTATTAAAAATGTTCCTTCTATAAAGTGAAAGTCTCTTGAAGTCTGTATCTATGCTCAGTTAAGTAATAAACTACCGGCTGTGGTTAGTTAGAATCAAACCCGCATGGGAAATACCCCTGTGAGGACTTGACAACTAATCTGAGGCCAGTTTTGCATGAATTGTAAACACACTAAGATGCGAGGTGAAGCTGATCCGAGATCAGAATTTCTGCACAGGACGGATCTTCACACGTCTCCTCATGTAGCCTGAGACTGTAAATTTGTTCGGCTTCCTGTTAGATAGTGGGTGAGCACAGGAAGGGAAGTTGTGGCTACTACTTTTGAACGTGTGACTGACGCCTCATGATTTAAACAGAAAACAAACTCAGAAAATGTGATAAACAATATATTCTTTGAAATATAATAAAAGGAGACTTCTTATTTTACATATATATATATATATATATATATGTACTAACCCCATTTCCATAAAAGATGGGATATTTTTTCTAAAATGCAATCAAAACAAAAATCTGTGATTTGTCAAGTCTCTTGAAACTTTATTTAACTGACAAAAGTACAAAGAAAAGATATTCAGTGTTTTCACTGACCAACTTAATTGTATTTTGTAAATATAAACAAATTTAGAATTTGAATGCCTTCAACACACTCAAAAAAAAGTTTGGACAGAGGCATGTTTACCGCTGTGTTACATCACCCTTCCTTTTAATTACACTTTTTAATCATTTGGTAACTGGGGATATTAATTGTTGCAGTTTTGCAAGTGGAATTTTTGCCCATTCTTGCTTGATACAAGACTTCAGCTCCTCAACAGTCCTTGGTCACCATTGTCTCTTCATGATGCGCCATAGGAGACAGATCTGGACTGCTGGCAGGCCAGTCAAGCACACACACTCTGTGTCTACGAAGCCACGCTGTTTTTTTAAAATTTATTTAAAAAATTTTTTTATTATAGGGCTACATGATGACTGCATGCAAACTCCTTCATGAGATAACTGACATATTCCTACACAATTGTTAATAAATGCTTATTCCAATGAGTTTCACCTGTCATTAAAATGGACTCTGACAAATTTGATGTTTAAATTTGACGCAAACTTTGCTTGACATAAGGTTGTTATTATGTTTTCCTTCCTGACATGTTGCAAAGTCAACTTATTTCCATTTTTTTAATGACATAATTTATTTGGTAACACTTTCTATAAAGGACACATGACACATGCATAATGACTTTTAATTATATTCATAACACATTATAATGCATTCATAAGGCCTTGCATGCATTGTTATAATTATTTATTTAAAGGCATTGTAGTTTGTATCAGTGTTTAGATGTGACCTTCATGGAAATGTATTTTTAAGACTTTGAACTGCGTCGAGATGTACCGCTAAACGCTCCATCATTTAAAAATATCAATTTCTCTCAGGCTTGCCAGATCTCACAAATAGGGCTTTCTTTAATTCTATTGGTCAGGAGACACATAACCTCATGCTGATAGATCTAATTTATTTTCCTTATGTAATTGGCCGGTCTGGATTGGAAAAGCTTTGACTGTTAATCCAATCTGGCGACTCCAATTTCACTTTTACAAGGTTGTCATTTTTTAAACCAGAGGTGTGGCCTGCTCTCACATCCAATAAACCGAAGCTCTGATACCGATCACAATATCTTCTTACTCTATTTTTCTTATCTAATCTAATCTCCTTTTTCTATATCTCATCTAACTAGATCAGCCATTTTCATCGTGTGAGCTCACCCAATACTGAGCAAGCGGCCACTATTCATTTTGTTCTTTCGCACGAGCTCTTAATGCCGTGATGCTGGACTGCCTACAGTAAAAACATCGTCAGTGAGTGAACAAGACTCATAGAGGCCTCATTTAACAAGCTAGGCTCTCGTTAACTTTTCTATACTCCCTCTGCTCAGGAGCTGTCTCATGAACTGTAGTGCACTTTGCTCTGTTTTCCAGCCTGGCCAAAAAGAAGAAGGCTCTTTGCTTTGAACATAATTAATGTTTTTCCCTTTTTTTCCTCTCCAGATTATTTATATATTGGCTTTCCAAAAAAAAAAGCTCTATGAACCAGTTTCTAGAAATGCAAGGCTTCTTTTCCCTTCATTTTCTCCCCAATTTGGTCACTTTCACTTCCTCTGAGACACGTCAAGCCAGCCAACTGCATCCTTACGAACTGCTGCTCCTGCTGCATCACAGGGCAGTGTAACACACTTGGTGGAAAACGCTATCCATCCTCTTCCGCATATAGGAGCTCACAGATGCCCACGATTGGCTAGTGTCTCTGTGATTGACAGGGATAAAAGAGTACACCATTTCTCCCACCCAGACAACAGGGCCAATTTTGTCTCCTAGCCACAGATGGCTGAGAAATGCTAGTTTAACTCAGTTTAATATGACCTAATTGCCCATTTCATTCTTTATATGTCGCTGTTCAATTCATCTGTATAATGTACAGCTTGGATGGTCAACTGGTGGCCTGCTATCTGGATGTGGACGCATCAAAGCATTTCAGCAGATCGAGCCAAGCACTCAAAAAAATACTGTAGCAAAACTGATTAATATATGGCAATGAAATGCCCATAATTCAATGACTCTAGTTTTTTTTTAAAACACAAACCACCATGGCCTCTGTAGCAGATCCTCTGTTGTGGCCATTTATATGCGTCTATGCAAATTATTTATCTGAAGGTCATTCATCGAGAGCCCTGTCTGGTTTCATTAATAAGTGATGATGAAAATTGAATGTATAACGTGAAGTGTCAGTGCAAAACAAAACACAACCACTTGAAATTGATATCTTATTTTATAGCCATTGATTTGCTCACTAATGGTTAAGCATTAAAAGGTAACTGTTGTCACCCTTCGGCCACGTTAGCTGCTGATCCTGACCTTTGTGTACAGTATAGTTTAGATACACTATACTGTATATACACATTGTACACAGACTCCTAGTAATCTGCACGATCACCTTCTCCTCAGGCCACGCTGTTCTCACCACGCCACGCCACGCCACACCACTCGCTGTTACATAACTAGATAAAGAACTCATTCAGTGCCGAAGCATGCTGATTATTCCTGTGCACTTTATACTTCCTTTATATAACAATACCATGAGCAGAACAAGAAGGTCCAAAGTCTGAACTCCTCAAAAGTGGAATTAATCACACCAGACTTTAAACCAAGCCTGTCTGTGTGTGTGTGTGTGTGTGTGTGTGTGTGTGTGTGTGTGTGTGTGTGTGTGTGTGTGTGTGTGTGTGTGAGGATAAGTCTTTTATAGTCGGGTTACTGATCAACTGTTTAAGATGCCAAAAGATTTTGGATTGGACCACTACTGGCACAAGGTTTAAGCAAAACGGCATGTTTTACATTTGTAAGATTTTCTAAAAAATATAATAATAATTTAAAAAAAAAATACAGGTTGCTCTAATGCCCACCCAGAGGTACAGTCAACTGACAAATACATTTGAGCAATGGAGGAAAAAATAACAAAAATTCCATCATTTTGCCATTGTTATTGGCTCCCCACAGAGGAAACTGGGCTAGTCTTGACATCAAATTGAAACCTGTCGACTCAGTGGCTGGTAAACCACTGCTGCAAATGCAAACATTTCACAGTGTGGCCTACAGAGCTGTGTGTGGGTGTGGGAGTGGGGTTTGAGACCAGGGCTGGCTTGGTTTGTGTGGTACGTTAGACGGATTATGCATTTTTAACATTATATAACTTTTTTTTTTAAACTAGTCTTTTATGCAAACAGTTATATTAATCTTTTATGAACAAATAATTCTCATGCTATTCGAGACTCTTCTATATTTTTAATTTCTCTATGATGTGTTCTGCTTTTCAGCGAGACAGAACGTGATTTACGAGAAACGCTTGGGTGTGTGTGTAAAAATGTGCTCTTGTTTGGTGTGTTGTTTGTTGTTTCTATTTAATGTTAAACTCATTAAATAGAAATACGTACATTTACAAGCTTAATTTATTGTAGTAACATGGACATTATATCAATATGTAAAAGCTACATAAGGTGCTAACCACTTTTTTTTTTTTTTTTTTTTGGATGTATTTGAACACATAATTTCAAGAAATGTCCATAAAATAATGCAGTCAACAAATTGGAGAAACTGGCTAATGCAAATATAATACCTGCCCTTCTGCTGTATTGATTTACACACACACACACACACACACACACACACACACACACACACACACACAATTGCTGTGCTTCAAGTTAGGCTGCAGGAAATCACACTGCAATCTACCTCCATAGACTTTGCCCTGTATTATTTACTTTGGGGTAGAAACAACGCAAACAACGTGCCATAATTTCGAGAAAATAAGGCTTTTATTCTGTCTTCAAAAACACGAATTTCACAACTGCAGTGCGATTTAGAACAAAGTCTCTCGGAGAATGACAATCGTGTGTAGAAATTAATACGGTAGAAGGGCAGGTATTAAATTTGCATAAGTTGGATTCTGCCATTTGAAAACCGTTATTAATTGAAAACAACTGAAAATATTAGTAATGATGATTTTTAATATTGCTGTGAAGATGGTTTTATATATAGATATGTATGTCACTAACTTTGCTTTCAATTAATAAATAAGGAAATCAAACACGGAGGGGGGGGGGGGGGGCAGTCAAAACAAGACAAGAAAAAAGGTTACAGTTAATATGGTGAAATGAGGATGAGAGACAGCTTCATTTGCCCTAACAGGTCTAGACACACACACACACACACACACACACACACACACACACACACACACACACCAGTCTTTTACATACGTCCTGTCTCTCATCTAGCTTCCACATGACCCTTATCTTCTCCTTTCATTTCTGCTTGTTTCTACTTCTCTTCTCCCCTCTGTTCCCTCCTCCTTCGTCCTCCATATTGGGCTCCTGAGTCGAGACAAGCCGCTGGCCACCAACCATAAGCAGCTGGAACGTTCTCGCTGTCTCTGTGTGAAAGCTGGTTAGGAGAAAAGGAAGTCCACCGGGTCTGAGATCTTATCTCCATCAAGCAGCTGAGACCAGCAAGCGGAAACTAAACCGAAAGAGAGAGAGAGAGAGAGAGAGAGAGAGAGAGAGAGAGAGAGAGAGAGAGAGAGAGAGAGAGAAAGGGAGACAGTGAGACAGAATGACAGAGAGAGACAAAGGCAAGAGAGAGATCAAGACACAGAAAGAGATAGAGAGACAGACAAAGAGATTGTGAGAGTAGTGAGAGTGATAGAGAGACAGTGCAAGACAGAGAGAGAGACAGAAAACAGACAGAGGTAGAGAGAAAGACATATGAAAGTGACATAGAGAGAAAGAGAGACAGGTAGACAGATACAGAGAGAGACAGACAAAAGAGCGCAAGAGAGATTGAGAGAGGTACACTCAGAGAGAGACAGAGACTGAAAGAGAGACAGAGAAAGGTAGACAGAGTGACAGAGAGGGACAGGAAGAGAGACAGAAAAATAAAGAGAGATACAAAGAGAGAGAGAGACAGAGAGACAGAGACATAGAGAAGGAGACAGAAACAGAATACAGACAGAGAGACAGAGATACTCAGAGAGAGAGAAACAGACAGGCAGAGAGATACAGACAGACAGACACAGAAGAGAGCAAAGGAGAGCGAGAGAGTTACACACAGACACAGACAGAGACAAAGAGAGAGACAGAGAAAGGTAGACAGAGTGACCGAGAGGGACAGGAAGAGAGACACAGAAACCAAAAGAGAGATACAAAGAGAGAGATAGACAGTCATGTTCGACTTTGTTCGCAATACCGTACTTCAGACAGTCATACAAATAAAAAGTCTTGAATTGGATCGTACTGGATCAAATTTAATGAAACTGAATTTGTTTCATTGTCTTTTAATCTTTCTTGCAGGAAATGAAGAGGAGAAAAAAAAGACAAACAACCCTTTAAAGGTATAGTGACGGTGGTGTGTCTCGGATTTTGAAAGCGCACGGTAAGGGGCAGCACCTCATACGCAATAACGTATAGGACAGAGGTAACAGCTATAGCACTACTGTGATTATTGAATTCAACATCAACCAGATTGTTTAACCACACCCCCTGTAGAATACCACACCCCCTGTATATTCAAAATACTGACCATCACCTTTAAGTGTTTTGTGCAAATCCACATCCCCAGAACATCCCAAAATTTTCATAACAGGCTAGACAGAGAGCTCCCGAATGCTGGCGAAGGAGGCGGAGCTTTCTGAATTGACGGCCGAGTAGAAAGTCCCGATAATCGTTTTTTTTTCCCGATAGCAACATTGCATTCGTTAACAGTTAAAAATACCGTTAAAATTAACAGTATTGTTAATAGTTTTACGGCAGTGATACTGCTAATGTTTACAGCGTAAAACACTCTTGTAGGCTTTTATTCCGCCTTTATTTTGTATATGTATACACAGTGGAACATTTTGAGTGGAACATTTGGATTGAACCAGGAAACATATCTCTCACAGGTAAAACATCTCGAACTGCAGGTTCTCAGAATAGTTAATAAAGGTGAAGAATTCGTTTTGTTTGTACGGCCATCTTCCTGAAAGTCATACGGTATCCTAGAGACAGACAACACACTGTAATAATAATCTGAACTGAGTAATCTGAACTCTGTCTGTTATTACACGCTAAATAACAGTTCTTCTGGAAAACACACACACACACACACACACACATACACACACACACACACACACACACACACACACACACAAAGCTTGCACGCCAAGAACAAACCCACATCGCTGTAATGACAGTGATATTTCTTCTGGCCAGAATTGACATTAAGGGAGATTGTTGTTGTCTCCATCGTATCGTATACAGTCACACACCATCCACGCACATGAACTCTCTGAACTGGAGTGAACATGGAGGCTTTATGAACCTACTGCCAAATAATAACAAATACAAATGTGTGCAAATGTTTGTACACCCCATTTATGTGTTGGGTTTCCCCAATTTTTTATTTTTTTTTTAAATCATCATAATTAACAAAAAATGTCAAATAGTGTATGTTAAATAGTGTATTTTATTACAAAATGGAGAACTCTTAAGGGTTCTTCGGTCTCCCCTTTGGTTAAAGTTTCTATGTAGAACCCTGCAACCAAAAAGAGCTCTTTATAGGAAGCTAAAAAGCCTTTATTATCCAATGAATCCTTAAAGAACCCTTTGAATTCTTCTGAGAAGGTCTGGCAAAATGTCTTTTTTTTAAATAAACAATCTTCTGTTGAGGCTTAATGGTTGGCACGTTTGCCTCACAGTTCCGGGGTTGGGGGGTTCGAATCCCACCTCCGCCCTGTGTGCGTAGAGTTTCCACGTTCTCCCTGTGCTTCGGGGGTTTTCTCCGGGTACTCCAGTTTCCTTCCCCAGTCCAAAGACATGCGCTGTAGGCTGACTGGCATCTCGAAATTGTGCGTAATGTGTGAATGTGTGTGTGTGATTGTGCCCTGCGATGGGTTGGCACCCCTTTTGGTGTGTCCCCCACCTCGTGCCCCGAGTTCCCTGAGATAGGCGCCAGGCTCCCCGTGACCCTGTGTAGGATAAGCGATATGGAAAATGGATGGATGGATGGATGGGAAGGGTAGATGGATGGATGGGAAGGGTAGATGGATGGATGGATGTATGGATGGGAAGGGTAGATGGATGGATGGGAAGGGTAGATGGATGGATGGGAAGGGTAGATGGATCTACCCTTTCTTGTGGTTCTATGTTTTTGTAGTTAAAATGTAGAACGCAGGCACATTTTCTTCTTCTTGAACACCCCAGAAACTCTGTATGTTAAAAAGACCACCAAACACACCAGTCTGAGGTGCAGGTTCTCCAAAACTGGACAGATTAAAATTCGATAAACTTCACCAGGACTTTTTACTACAACTCTAAAATCTACAAATCTACAACTCTCAGGTTTCCATGATTCTGTGCCTGCTGGAGCATCAGATTCCTGCTCTTGGCTGACACGAGCGGAACCTGATGTGGTCTTCTGCTGTGGTAACCCATCCGCCTCAAGGCTCGATGTGTTGTGAGATGCTTTTCTATTCACCACGGTTGTAAAGAGTGGTTATTTGAGTTACCGTAGCCGACTTGTCAACTTGTACAAGCCTGGCCATTCTCCTCTGGGCTGTCTAATCAACAAGTCATTTCCGTAAACAGAATTGCGCTCACTGGATGTTTTTTTTTTTGTTTTTCACCATTCTGTAAGTGTAATCTATACGTAGAGACTGTTCCCAGTAGATGAGCAGTTTATGAAAACAAACCATCAACCAGACTTTTTCCTCATTCTGATGTCTGATGTGAACATTAACTGAAGCTCTTGACCTGGATGATTTTATGCATTGCGCTGCTGCTACATGACTGGCTGACATGAAAACTGTATAATTGTGCAGGTGTACAGGTGTTCCTAATAATGTGGACTCTCAGTGCATGTCATTTCAGCACAGGAACATATCTATGATGATGTTTAATAAAATATAGGCTTTCAAAAACGGTGTACTTGAGAATTTATTAACGTATTTAAGTCAGGACTAAGGATAATAACAGCTTAAGCAGATGACAAGAGATCCACTTACGAGTTTTATTTTCGGGATTGAGTTTTATTTTTTATATGTGTGTGGGATTAATTTTGTGTGTGTGTGTGTGTGTGTGTGTGTGTGTGTGTGTGTGTGTGTGTGTCTGCATATAAAAGTGTGGATCAGTGTGTGTATATATATACAGTAAGTGCTTTATCCAATCCGTCAGCACCCACTCAGCCCTGGTATTGTGTGTGTGTGTGTGTGTGTGTGTGTGTGTGTGTGTGTGTGTGTGTGTGTGTGTGTAATTGATTATGGTTTGGGGTTCTGGCTAGAGGCACTGCGTTCTGTCTTATTTTCTCTTCAGCTTTATAATAGCTTCGAAAAAGAAGACTCGCAAAATCCAACATCTCTCACTGTCAAAGCGGTTTTCCACAGAGAGACTGTAAAAACAAACAAACCCAATAAAAATATGTCGCGCGATCATGCAGTCTCCATCGCTCTTGATCAATTTCTAGAATTTTCTTAATTCACTTACGATGTAGGTTTATTAGGCATCAGACACTGTGTCTTTAATTAACAAACCATGGTGAGACTCTATTATTAATTAAGGAATAAAACACGACGGGGCGTGCTGTTATAGGAAAATAATCAATAACGGGGTGGTGTGATGAAGCAGAGTTAGTACTGTTACCGCTCCGAAGTTTATTATTCTCCAATGCCAACACATCCTGAAGTCTTTTAGTCCTCTCATACGACAATAATTTGGGCCACGATTACAATTTTTATTTTGAATGAAACATCATACCCTGTAACGTTGCAATGTAAACACCCACGAAAGAAATGAATTCCCTTTCTCACTTACATTACTGAAAAATCGCCCTCCGTTCTGAAGAGTTTTTCGTTGACTCGTTTTGACTGTTACAAATCGCTGACACTGGAGACTCCTTCAAAAAAAAAAAAAGACAACTGAACATCTCCTCGCAGAGAAAACTTCTCAACAACAATTGTTTTGCTAAGAAAAAAAAAAAGGTAACACTACAATGAATAATCATGCACTAATACCTGAATAAATACTTACTTAAATATGAACTAATGATGTGTTAAGGCATGTACTAATCACGAACTAATGAAGAGCTAACCTTATACGACGTGAGTCTTGTGAATTCATGCGTGAATATCGACCACCTTACATATGTTTAGTACATGTTTGTTAGTTACTGTATTAATTAACACGAAGGGGGTAAACTAAATCAAATTTCACCCTTGTGTGCAAAGGAGCAGTGCCCCGGGCCCGAGCCACCCAGAGCACGTACTGGTACTACACTGGGATTTGAAGAGAAATTGATGGATGATGATGGAAAATGGGTCGAGATGAAATGATCTGTGTTTATTTATATTAGTGCATTAATAAGGAGGATCAGTGTGAGTTATGAAAGTAATCCAACTCCATCCAGTGACGTTTGCGTACGCGGCCGAATATGGCAAATTATATAAACAATTCGAAATGATGCACCTTTAATTCATATTCTCTCTTCCAAAGCATGTTCGATTTAGTTTACCCCTACGTGTTAATTAATACATTAGCTAACAAACACGTACTAGCGTGCTTAAGGTGGTCGTTATTCACGCGCGAAATCGTAAGACTCATACGTCTTATGGGTAGTTAAGGTTAGCTCTTCATTAGGTCGTGATTAGTACATGTCTTAACTCATCATTAGTTCATATTTAAGTTAAGTATGAATTCAGGTATTAGTGCATGTACTCGTTGTAAAGTGTTACCATAGAAACGATAACGCATAAGTGTATGTATTAATATAAACTGACCGAAGCGTAAACCGAACGGATGTAATACACACTCCTAACACAGTGTTCATTATGTTCTGTTACTGAATATAACCGCTAATATCGATTCATCACTGTTCTCTACGCTTTATGTGTGACCGTCAAACATTTCAGACTTGTGTGAACGAGGAATAACTGGGTTCGCTTTGTAAACTGTACATCAGCTGGAGAAAATCGATGCTCCATGCTGTATATATACGTATTTCAGATCCTAATTTATTTATTCAGATATTTGAGCTACAGGTCTTTAAAAGAATGATGTTAATGTCTAAGTTCATCTCTGAGGTTAAATAATTCTTCATTAAACTTGAGCAGTCGTGTGTGTGTGCGTGTGTGCGTGTGTGTGTGTGTGTGTGTGTGTGTGTGTGTGTGTGTGTGTGTGTGTGTTAGTAGTATAAATGAGTGTGAATTGGTTAGTGGAGATCTAGAGGCCCAGGCCACTTGATCAGCATGATAAATGGACCTTACAAGTGCTATTTATTTTTCCTGCTCCTCTATATGGTATATCTGGTCATATATATGTGTGTGTGTGTGTGTGTGTGTGTGTGTGTGTGTGTGTGTGTGTGTGTGTGTGTGTGTGTGTGTGTGTGTGTGTGTGTGTGTGTGTGTGTGTGCGTGCGTGTGTTCAGGCCCGGTTGGAAATAAATCAAATGATTCTATATCTGTCATCATCCATATGTTTCCATACATTGAGCATGTGTGTGTGTGTGTGTGTGTGTGTGTGTGTGTGTGTGTGTGTGTGTGTGTGTGTGTGTGTGTGTGTGTTGCTGAGCTAGCTTCATAAAGACATTTATGTTCTCAGCATTTCTCTAATGACTTACAGCACTGTAAGGGGCTAAGCATGTGTGTCTGTTTGTGTGTGCGTGTGTGTGTGTGTGTGTGTGTGTGTGTGTGTGTGTGTGTGTGTGTGTGTGTGAATGCGAACTTCAAAAAATGCTGCACTTGGGCCAAAACAAAGCTGCAATAATCGTCCCGAGCCTGAAAACTCCCACAACACAGTTCTCAAGGCTCTGAACGAGCCTGACATCAACCTGGTACTGTACACACACACACACACACACACACACACACACACATATACACACACACACACACACACACCAAGGTCTGTAGTCCAGTCACTTTACTAATGAGACCAGTAATTGCAGATAAGACCTACAGTAATGATTAGAAAAAGAGAACGAGGCAAGTTTGAACGTCCAAAGAAAAGAAACTGTAGACTTTCAGTAATTACTGAATCCAGCATGGCTGCCACGCTTTAACTCAGGACTCAGCACCTCCAGCTCTTCTCCTCTTCTCCCACTCACAACGCTCTTTTCTGAAGAATCTGTTAAAACAAACACACACACACACACACACACACACACACACACACACACACACACACACACACACACACACACACGCGCACACAAATGCGAAAGATCCCAGTCCCGAGTTGAGAATCAGCACTGTGTTTACAGTCGAAGCTTAGTAGAAGAATTGGAACAGATATCCCACTTGTCATGTTCGAAACGTGAGGTGGACTTTCCCACGATCGAATTCTAACGCTCTCCCTCGTTGCTTGTTGTTCTCTGGCTCCTCTCATTTTTTTTTTCCTCCCTCCGTCTCCATTCCTCCGTTTCATCTTTCACGTCGGCCTGCTCCTGCCAAGAATCACTTTCCTTACCGTGACAGGACGGACTGGAAGGTTTTTTTTTAACAGCTCGAAAACTCGGTGCTGGTGTCAGACGACATCATGCCGGATGATCTTTGTCTCGGAGCGTCGATATGTTGTATATACAGCATGCACACTCTTATAAACATGCGGAAATGCCGGAATTTTCCGGATTCCTCGTTGTTAGACAATACTTGCTGTCTTTCTTAGTGTTGAAGATGAAGAAAATCCTGAGCATCATCATCATCGTCATCATCATCATCAACAACGTCGTCGCATCTGTCATTTTTCCCAGCTTTAAACTTATAGAAGTGGTCAGTTCCGTAATAATCGGCACCCTTCATTTAAATAAATGAGCTATAAGTCTAGAAATTAATACCACACTTGGAATGAGTGTTTAAGCGTGCTGTTTAAGCGTGCTGCAAAGTTTTCATTCGTTCATCCTGGTCAGGGTAATGCTGGATCAGGATCCTGGGGATACCGGACGTGAGGTGGGAATACACCCTGGATGGGACACCATTCCATCACAGCACAGCACAAATACACTCCAGACAGACAATAACCCGAACTCAGAGATCGAACCAGGAATCCTGGAGCTGTTACGCTGCAAAGCTACCCGCATTCCGCATTTGGCTAACGCTACTGGTTTCAAACTTGCGGTTGTTGATAACAGATGTTGTGATTTTACTCATGTGCAACCTCATATCCGGGTCAAATTCAACAATACAGCCGTGGCCAAAAGTTTTGAGAATGACACAAATATTAATTTTTACAAAGTCTGCTGCCTCAGTTTTTATGATGGCAATTTGCATATACTCCAGAATGTTATGAAGAGTGATCAGATGAATTGCAATTAATTTCAAAGTCCCTCTTTGCCATGAAAATGAACTTAATCCCAAAAAAAACATGTCCACTGCATTTCAGCCCTTCCACAAAAGGACCAGCAGACATCATGTCAGTGATTCTCTGGTTAACACAGGTGAGAGTGTTAACGAGGACAAGGCTGGAGATCACTCTGTCATGCTGATTGAGTTAGAATAACAGACTGGAAGCTTTAAAAGGAGGGTGGTGCTTGAAATTATTGTTCTTCCTCTGTTAACTATGGTTACCTGCAAGGAAACACGTGCAGCCATCATTGCTTTGCACAAAAAGGGATTCACAGGCAAGGATATTGCTGCTAGTAAGATTGCACCTAAATCAACCATTTATCGGATCATCAAGACCTTCAAGGAGGGAGGTTCAACTGTTGTGAAGAAGGCTTCAGGGCGCCCAAGAAAGTCCAGCAGGCGCCAGGACCGTCTCCTAAAGTTGATTCAGCTGCGGGATCGGGGCACCACCAGTGCAGAGCTTGCTCAGGAATGGCAGCAGGCAGGTGTGAGTGCGTCTGCACGCACAGTAAGGCGAAGACTTTTGGAGGATGGCCTGGTGTCAAGAAGGGCAGCAAAGAAGCCACTTCTCTCCAGGAAAAACATCAGGGACAGACTGCTATTCTTCAAAAAGTACAGGGATTGGACTGCTGAGGACTGGGGTAATGTCATTTTCTCTGATGAATCCTCTTTCCGATTGTTTGGGGCATCTGGAAAAAAGCTTGTCTGGAGAAGAAAAGGTGAGCGCTACCATCAGTCCTGTGTCATGCCAACAGTAAAGCATCCTGAGACCACTCATGTGTGGGGTTGCTTCTCAGCCAAGGGAGTGGGCTCACTCACAATTTTGCCTAAGAACACAGCCATGAATAAAGAATGGTACAAAAACATCCTCAGAGAGCAACTTCTCCCAACCATCCAAGAACACTTTGGTGATGAACAATGCCTTTTCCAGCATGATGGGGCACCTTGCCACAAGGCAAAAGTGATAACGAAGTGGCTCGGGGAACAAAACATCGACATTTTGGGTCCATGGCCAGGAAACTCCCCAGACCTTAATCCCATTGAGAATTTGTGGTCAATCCTCAAGAGGCGGGTGGACAAACAAAAACCCACAAACTCTGACAAACTCCAAGCATTGATTGTGCAAGAATGGGCTGCCATCAGTCAGGATGTGGCCCAGAAGTTGATTGACAGCATGCCAGGGCGAATTGCAGAGGTCTTGAAAAAGAAGGGTCAACACTGCAAATATTGACTCTTTGCATAAACTTCATGTAATTGTCAATAAAAGCCATTGACACTTATGAAATGCTTGTGATTATATTTCAGTAACAGTAACATCTGACAAAAAGATCTAAGAACACTGAAGCAGTAGACTTTGTGAAAATTAATATTTGTGTCATTCTCAAAACTTCTGGCCACGGCTGTACAGTTTGATCTGTGGTGGTTTTGTATACATTCTGTAGTTAGCTTGGTGTGCATTTCACGTTCGCTATCAGTCAAGCCATGGCAAAAACAAAAGACACGCCTACTAGCGATCAACATGAGGGGTGAAAAAATGGCTAGTGGTTCGAACACAGGGTCGTAGCTTAGCACATTACAGGTTTACGTGGATTTATAATCGAATAGCCGCTTCTGATCGCAGCAGAAGATCCTGGAGCAACACGACGTTCTGAAATCACGAACGCGAGGGCATCGAATGCCATGGATGACTTATAGTGATCAGAGAGGGACCGGATGAATACGGCTGCCTATACATCAATGCCTTGTTTCAGAGACGACATTTTCATTTCACTTCCACCTCGGGAAAAAAACGAGGAAGGAGGATGATTAAGAAAAGATGACGTGAAGGGAGTGGTGATGATCATGGAAACGGCATCTCACATGGAGATGATGTGGCGTTTCTTTCTCGCGGGCTCCCACTCAGCCTGTGTGACCGCAAACCTTCAGAGCTCGTAACCGCCAGAAACACTTGACTCTAAAGCAGAAGTCGGTATTAGTGCCACGTTTTGGTAAATACATGACACTACAGATATAGAGATTCGACTAACTGCTTTAACTCGAAACGTCTCGCATTTGTCAAGGAGAGCATTCAAACCAGATGTGCTGTTTCACTCGTTTGAAAGATAAAACCTTTGTAAAGACCTTGTTAGTAAATCAGTTGTATTTTCTTTCATTTTATTTCATTTTGAACAAGTTTGCACATGTTTTTATGTCTACAAACCTTAAATCAGGGCCTCAGTTGGCAGCTTATTATCACAAATATGGAAAATCTAGTGCCGACTGGCCGCTCAGTGCATTTTAGTAGCACACGTGTATGTTACTTATATGCAAATAAATCTCCTTTTCTGTGTCTAACCCACACCGAAGTGTGTGTTTTATCATGTTTATGGGCCAAATGTGTGTTTTTATCTCTCTATCAGTGTGCTGAATGTCACACTCCAGTTACACACTGACACCCGAGAAACAACAAGCCTTTCTTCGGAACTCTCGTCTGCCTTTTCTTATGTTTTCTTCCTCTTTTCTTTGTCTTTTTTTTTTTTTTTCAGTCTTTCGCCCGTCAAAGTCACTCCTCGTACACGCGCGCACACACACACACACACGCACACACACACACACACACACACTTAATGTCATTTAATGTCAAGATCAGTGTGTTTTGTTGGTTGCACCTGCATTATGTTCGACTGTAAATCTTTGAGTCTGCATATTTTTTTGTCGTGTATCTGTCAATACAGCAGAAAGATCACTCTCTCTCTCTCTCTCTCTCTCTCTCTCTCTCTCTCTCTCTCTCTCTCTCTCTCTCACACACACACACACACACACACACACACACACACAGACAGAGTAAATCACTTTAGGTAAACTATACAGTATGTCTGCTGAAATTAATTATAAACGTAAATATATACAAAATATTCACATGTACAGTACACTGAGGTCTGAAAGTCTGAGACTGATACCAACTACTGCCTTTATTCATCTTTTAATACAAAAAACGATTATAATATTGAACTGGTGGATATGATGTAATCAATAAAACGCTCCATGTTGTGCAATTTTAATAAAATAATCAACATCGGGTCAGCGTGATGAAACCGAGTAACTGTTAATTGATTATTTTCCTAAAACAATGCACCCCGAGTGTTTTATTCCTCTTTTACAGCAGCCATTTACCAAGGACTACAATTATACATTAATTAAACAACAAGACGTCATACGTTTTATCCGTTTATAGCTACATTTAATGTTGTGGAACGTTGCTTTACCTCTGACTGATACGAAACACTAACACTGGAGACTCCTTCCATAAATGTTAAACAAACATCTCCTTACAGAAAAACTCACCATATCAATGATGACACATTTTTCTGTTCCTTGGCAATTTTTGAATCGCCATTTTGGCGACAAAACAAAAGAGTAAAAGATAACAAGCTCTATTTGATTATGTTTGATTATATTATCACGTCGTAATCAAATAGAGTTTGCTGTCATGATGTAATCTTGTTTGAGAAATATAATTCCTTAAAATTGTATTGTATTTCTAATGAATAAAAATAAAATAAAGTAAAAAAAAAAAACTGTTGTTATCATGAAGGGAAAAAAACAAGTTATTGATATTGGAACAGTACTTTATATGTAATATATGACACTCATACCTCCTGAATGAGATGATGAGAGAGAGAGAGAGAGAGAGAGAGAGAGAGAGAGAGAGAGAGAGAGAGAGAGAGAGAGAGAGAGAGAGAGAGACGGCATGCCTTTTTGTCTTCATAATCTTCCTTTGTATTTGTTTTTCAGTCAGAGTAGAAACCGTGCCAAAAACAAGTGAGTGCCTGAACTACTATTGTTTCCTACATGAAAGTGACAGTGACACATTAATCTACATCTCTCTCTCTCTCTCTCTCTCTCTCTCTCTCTCTCCTTGCCTCTCTCTCTCTCTCTCTCTCTCTCTCTCTCTCTCTCTCTCTCTCTCTCTCTCTCTCTCTCTCTCTCTCTCTCTCTCTTTCAATTGAGTTCAACAGTGCTTTACTGGCACGAATGTTATAAATCACATTGTTGCCAGAGCAAATAGTGCAAGTAGATTAAAATTAAGGTTATACATTGAATACACATATATCTGCATTTATGCATAAACATAATAAAGGCAATAAACAAAAACATAACAAGCAAACAACAACAACAACAAAACCTGACAGGTATGTATTTGAACAAACTGTTTTTTGTGGATGTTCAGAGTGCATGCAGGAGAAAACTCGGCATCTCACTGCCCCTCAGGCGGTAACTTTCTACTACATTTGAGATATTTTAATCATTAATTTGCAGAAATTTGGGATTTTGTTCATGAAAGTTTTCCTTATTTGTTGACATTTTTGGCAGTGGAAGAGGAAGTGCAGCTCCGATTCGACCTCCCTGCTTGCACAGTGAGCGCACAGGTCTGTTCTCTGCACAGCCAGGTTCTGCTTTGTTCTGGGTTCTCCTGTGTTTCAGGTTCCCCTGTGTTCCAGGTTCTCCTTTGTTCCAGGTTCTCCTGTGTTCCAGGTTCTCCTGTGTTCCAGGTTCTCCTGTGTTTCAGGTTCTCCTTTGTTCCAGGTTCTCCTGTGTTCCAGGTTCTCCTGTGTTCCAGGTTCTCCTGTGCTCCAGGTTCTCCTTTGTTCCAGGTTCTCCTGTGCTTCAGGTTCTCCTTTGTTCCAGGTTCTCCTGTGTTCCAAGTTCTCCTGTGCTCCAGGTTCTCCTTTGTTCCAGGTTCTCCTTTGTTCCAGGTTCTCCTGTGTTTTCCCTGTACTTGGTCAGGAACTCTCTCTGCTTTCTATCTCTGATGGTGAAGAGATTCTCTGCCAGTTCATACTCTCTGTTTAGGGCCTGATAGCAGTGTAATCTGGACTGGGTTTTGGTCTGAATGTCCCAGTGCTCCAGATGCGCTCTTTCTTGACTCTGATTAGACTTTGGTGAGCAGTGTTGGTCCTAGACTGCTGTATGTTAGGAGTTAGTGTGTTAGTAAATCTCAGGACCAGCAGACAGAGGGAATTGGTTTTAGCTCTTGGGAATTCAGTGCTTCATACTGCAGTGTGTTTCATTACTTGTTTTAAGAGGCCTCTAAAACTTTTTGTTCTGTTTTGTACAGGTATAATTAATGTGAATCGGCCCAATTCTGCCCTGAATGCATTGCTTGGTGTTTTTCTTTAAACTTTTAGGATAATTCTACAGAATTCTTCGTGCAGGGACTCAGTGGGATGTTTGTCCCATCTAGTGTAGTCGTACCTACTGAGTGGACCCCAAACCTCACATCAGATCAAAGCTTCGCGATTCACCGATTTTCAGGTCTACTGTAGGTAATCATAGTGTAACGAGTGCTCTAGGGTGGTGTTTCCCAGACTGAACAGGTGTCTGGCCTTTTATTGGAAGATTACAATTTTGGTTTTGGCCAGATTGACTGTAAATGCCCGGTTCTGACAGTCCTGCTCTAGCAGGTCCAGGTGTTTCACTTCCGTATTGTTTGAGTCCAGGGGCTGCATATTGTTAAGAGTAACACCACCAACTTATTGATATAAATATTGAACAGAGTTGGACTCAAGCTGCAGCCCTGTCTCTCCCCATGCCCTTGAGTTGTTGCCGAGTTTTATACTGCATTTATTGCTTAAATAGATACACTTGATGATGTCATACTGTATACTTTACCTCCTACACCACATTTCAAAACTTTCTCTATCTCTCTCTCTCTCATTGTGTCTCTCTTTGTCTCTTTGTAATCATCCATCTCTCCTTGAAATTTCATATAACACATATACTGTATACAATATAACAATGTTATATAATATAATAATGTTACGAATCAGAAAAGAGGGAGAACCTTTAAAGGTTCTTTTGTTTGATCCATTGT
Organism: Cranoglanis bouderius; assembly: GCA_023630585.1. Taxonomy (NCBI): domain Eukaryota; kingdom Metazoa; phylum Chordata; class Actinopteri; order Siluriformes; family Cranoglanididae; genus Cranoglanis; species Cranoglanis bouderius. Next base: position 3,241,652 of record CM042555.1, read on the forward strand.
TCTAAAAAAAAATCAGATAAGATCAGGTAAGATAACATACAAATTAATTATTTAACTTTTGCCAGTCTATCTTTGATCCAAAAACATTAATATAAAAGCTTTTACTGTTTGTATGTACATACAGTTTGTTTTAACCTATGCTCTTTTTTTGTATTAATTATACATAAAAAACATTTAAAGAAAAGCAATTAAAGGGCAAAAAAATCAGACACCGTTATTTACAGATATTTATTCGCCAGTAGAAGCTATAGTAAGGTCCATAAATATTTGGACAGTGACACGTGATGTTTATTTTATTTATTTATTTATTTATTTTTGCAATTTTGCCTAAGTACACCACCACAATGGATTTGAAATGAAGCAATCAAGATGTGATTGAAGTGTAGACTTTTAGCTTTAATTCAAGGGGTTTAACAAAAATATTGCATTAACCGTTCACGGGTTCAAAAGTAATTGGACAATTGACTGATAAGCAGTTTCATGGTCAGGTGTGATTTATTCCCTCGGACAGGACAATTTGCATTTGGTAGCTGTTCATGGGAACTCTCAATATGCGGTCCAAAGAGGTGTCGATGCAAGTGAAGGAGGCCATCATTAGGCTGAAAAAACCAAACAGACCTATCAGAGAGAGAGAGCAGAAACTTTAGTTGTGGCCAAATCAACAATCTGTTACATTCTTAAAAAGAAGGAATGCACTGGCGAGCTCAGCAACACCAAAAGGCCTGGAAGACCACAGAAGACAAATAAAGTGGATGATCACAGAATTCTTTCCTTGGTGAAGAAAAACCACTTCACAACATCTAGCCAAGTCAGGAACACTGTGGAGGAGGTAGGCGTATCATTGTCAAAGTCTACAATCAAGAGACGCCTTCATGAATGGAAATGCAGACGGTTTACCTCAAGATGCAAACCAGTGGTAACACTCAAGTACAGAACGGACAGATTAGTCTTTGCTAGAAAACCTCTAAAAAAGCCTGACCAGTTCTGATGCAAGATTAACTTGTACCAGAATGATGGGAAGAGAAGAGTATGGAGAAGGAAAGAAACGGCTCATGATCCAAAGCATACCACATCATATGTCAAACCTGGTGGAGGAAGTGTCAGGGCATGGGCATGTATGGCTGCCAATGGAACTGGGTCACTGATGTTTATTGACGATGTGACTGCTGATAGAAGTAGCAGGATGAATTCTGAAGTGTATAGAGCTTTACTTTCTGCTCAGATTCAGTCAAATTCTTCAAAACTGATAGGACGTCGCTTCACAGTATTGATGGATAATTACCCAAAACATATCATGAAAGCAATCCAAGGGTTTCTTAAAGCAAGGAAATCACATGGTCTTGAATGTCCGATGGCCTCAACCCTATTGAGCTGCTTTTCATTTACTGAAGACAAAACTGAAGACAGAAAGACCCACAAACAAGCAGCAACAAGGGAGGAAAGCATCTCAAGGGAGGAAACTCAGCATTTGATGATGTCCACCGGTTCCAGACTTCAGTCACTGACTGGAAAGGATTTGCATCCAAGTATTAAAAATAATCCTAATATTTATAATGATGTTAGTTTGTCCAATTACTTTTGAGCCTGTGAAATTGGAAGGACTCTGTAAAAAAAAAAAAAAAAAAAAAAAAATTACTGTAATTCCTAAACGGATAATGCAATGTTTTTGTTAAACCCACTGAATTAAAGCTGAAAGTCTACACTTCAATCACATCTTGATTGTTTCATTTCAAATCCATTATGGTGGTGTACAGAGACGAAAATTGAGTCATCGTCCAAATACTTTTGGACCTGACTGTATATAGAGCTGTGCATAAAGGGTGGCAGTGTGGTTTTGTCTGATAAAGATGTGTTTCGATAAAGTGGAAATGAAATAAGCCCCACCCCAGGATGAACTGATTGCAAAATGCATTTGTAGTGAAATGTTACATTTGATTCAGGAATTATAAAAATAAAAAAAAAGAGATAATAGAGGTTAAGGCGATGTTTTTTATCTCCATGAAATCTGAAGTTGTGTTTTTGGCAAGCTTTTGATAAATAAATAAAATCCTGTGGTAGTAAAAAAAAGGAGGCTGTGGAAATGATTTGCAGATGAAAAAGCAGTGGTATAATTCTCAGCACTGAGTGATGTGTTAGTTTATTGGTAATAGTTAATAGTTAATAGTTAATAGTTAAAAATCAGTCGATGTATTGGTGTCTAGCAATAAAAATAAAAAAAAAACGACTGTAGTACATTCTGAGCTCATCATGTGCAGGAGAAGACCTCTTGTACACTCCGAGCAACCCGATATCTTCGGAGCGAGAGGGCCGTGTTTTCACTTCTGATTAGATTTATCACCCGACGATGGACTTATTTTGAAAGGTAAATATACACGAACAGCATGGCAAGATCCAATATCTGCGCACCATTTTCTTACAAAACAAAAGCTCGGTTTGGGAGAAAATGCTTTCTGTTATAACTCCAGTAGGTCAGAGTGTCATCTCGATTCAGGAGAATGTCGTTTCTGATGGGTATGACAGCAAAACGTCATAAAGATGCACACAGAAACAAAACGCAAGATTCACGGTGATTGAACGCAGCATGGCGTGAAATCCTTTTCCAGTCGTTTCAAAACAAATAGCCATGTCCTCGGGTACATGTCTTTGGCTGAGCTCCAAACCAGTGTTGCCACAGGTATGATAAAAATGCACGTGGAGGATAAGGAAATCAGTCTGCATTAATTGTCTGTTAAAACGTGCTGCACAAACACGTGTGGAAGGATGGCGTCTTCAGCAGACAATACTGCTACAGCGAAACACGAAGAAAACGTACGTACCTGCACTGTCTAAACGTCATTTACACTGTTTTTGTTTTTCGCACCTTGTTTACAGTGGAGTAAAAAAAAAGAAAAGGCCACATCCTACATGTGGGAGAAGAAAAAAAAGCCCAAGGGGCACCTGGAGCATTAACTCATGTTTTTTCTACTATAGAGGCACAATTTCTCACACGTAAGAGCACCTAGAGGGCACTTGCACTCATTTTTTGGCATGTAGGTGAACATATAGGGCACTTCATCATGTTTTCTCACATGTATCAGCACTATAGAGGGCACTTCATCACATAATCTCCCCCGGAAGAGCACCAATTAGGGAACTTCATAGTGTTTTTTCAGACATAGGAGAACCCTTTAGGGCACTGCATCACGTATTCTCCACTGGAGGGAACCCATTAGGGCACTTTATCATGTTTTATTGGACAAAAAGGGGACCCTAGAGGGCACTTCATCATGTTTTCCTGGACAAAAGGGGAACCCTAGAGGGCACTGAATAAGAAATTCCTCACTGGAAGGGCACTCTCATCACTTTTCCTCACATGTACCCTAGAAGGCACTTCATCATGATTTCTTGCACAAATTGCCACCCTACAGAGCACTTCATCAAGTTTTTTCACACATACTGTAAGGACACCCTAGAGGGCACTTCATCATTTTTACTTGTACTTAGGGGAACCATATAGTGGAATGAATAAATAATAATATTCTGCACTAGAAGGGCACCTTTGCATGTACCGGCACCCTAGAGGGCACTTCACCATGTTTTTGTGCATGTACGGCACCCTAGAGGGCACTTCATCATGTTTTCTTGCATGTACCGGCACCCTGGCGGGCACTTCATCATATTTTCTTGCATGTACCGGCACCCTAGAGGGCACTTCTTCATGTTTTCTTGCATGTACCAGCGCCCTAGAGGGCACTTCATCATGTGCTCATGTAAAGCACCAGCACCCTAGAGGGCACTTCATCATGTGCTCTTGCATGTGCCAGCACCCTAGAGGGCACTTCATCATGTTTTCTTGCATGTACCGGCACCTCAGAGGGCACTTTATCACAAATTCTCCACTGGAAGGGCACCCTACAGGGCACTCTATCATATTTTCTTGCACATTGCAGCACCCTAGTTGGCATTTCATTGCAGTTTTTTTTTCCATTTGAAGGGCAGCCATTAGGGCACTTCGTCACGTTTTCTCCATCACTGTTTTTTTCCACATTTTATCTATATCCATAGGGTCCACCAGTGGTTTAGTATTTTTATTATTTTTTTTACCATTCTTTGAAATTCATAATCTCAAACCGTCGTGCTTATTCAGCATCAAGGTGCCAACATTGCTAACAAGAAAATCCTGGCAGGCACAAAGAATTTCAACAGCATACAGTAGTTCAGTGGAAAAGAAAGCTATTTGTTTATTTTTTCTTTCTCACATGTGTAAGTAGTAATAAATAGCCATAGCTCAGATGTTTGTTACCGATGAAACAGACTACTTGCTTTCTATTGGCTCACAAGACCGAGGCTAATGAAATCACAGGTAAAAGTTAACCTAGATAAAGTTAGCACAAAGCGAAAGTAACTGTTACTAAAAGCAAAAGCGTCTTTCACGTGAATTGACTTTTCTGTTTATAAATTTTCTTGGTCTGTACTATTTTTCAGACAAGGTGGTTTTCAGAGATCAAAATGATATCTATATGAGTGTTATATCGCTCATTCCGAAATGTAAAAATAAATACATATACATTTTATTGAATTTAACATGGTTTTGAGATACTACAGCCCAGATCAAACAAATTTTAGGTTAGCAAAATGTTTTTTGAATGTTTTCAGAGTTAGTGATTTGTAAACAATGATGTTCTGATTAGGGTGTGTGTGTGTGTGTGTGTGTGTGTGTGTGTGTGTGTGTGTGTGTGTGTGTGTGTGTGTGTGTGTGTGGGAGATCGAGAGAGAGATACAGTACGAAGACAGGATTGTTTGTTATTACTATGTTAACCTGTACCAGCTGTGATGGCCAGATGAGTAATTGTGGTTTGAAGATGTGTCCAGAATCCTAGCACACACACACACACACACACACACACACACACACACACACACACACACACACACACACACACACACACACAAATACACATTATATACCCAATACAGGCCAAAAGTATGGAAGCAAAGGATGTATGACATCTACGTAAGCCCTTCATAACAAATGACGTAAACCTACATAAACATTTATAAAAGCGTATTCCAAGGTGCCTGCTGTCATGAAGACTTATTTTGTTCCTGGTAATGCTAAGTTGACACAATGCCTCAAATAGATTTTTGTTGACATAAGGTTGGTTTGTGTTATGACACTTTTGTGATCGACAAATATCATGACGAACGTTCCATGTTCTCCAATTAACCTCGCTGTGTCACAATATAACCATTATAACACAAATACACTGAACTACAAAGTCAGCTATGAAGTCATCCTAGAAAGTATCTTAACACACTACTCTGTCAACAAATGTCATGTCAACAAATATCTGTCACTTGAACTAGGTGTTATGTCAACACTGACATCATGAGTGACAAAAGCAGGGTTTGTTTGAGAGATGACATCTTCTGGAATAAGGCTCTATAACCGTTTATGTCAGCTGATGTCATGAAGGGTTTATGTAGGCATCATGATGGCCTATGAACACTTATACATAGTTGGAAATCCATACCAGCAACATCCCTTCTGAAACATGATATTTCCAGTTGTCATTAAAATTGAAAGAGGACATTATGATTAAATAGCATAGAAGCATCAGTTATATATAATGAATGGCTTATGTAGGTGTCGTGTAGCCCTATGAGTGCTTATAATGGTTTGGAAACTCATAGCAGAAACATCCCTGCTGAAGCTCCATGAGCGGACACCTGGAATATGTTCAGCTGTCATTAAAGCTAAAGGACGTTTCGATGAAATAATATTGAAGCATCAATTATATGTCATGAATATCATAGGTAGGTGTCATGTAGCCCTATGAGCATTTATAACAGGTTGAAATGCCAAAGCCAGCAACGTTTTTTGTTGAGACTCCATGAAACGACATCTGAAATATGTCCAGCTGTCACTGAAGCTAAAAGAGGACATTTTGATGAAACACAGTTAAAGTATCAATTACAAAATATGTCATAGGTGTCAAGTAACCCTATGAACCCTTATTAAGAGTCGTGACACCAGCAACGTTCTTGGTGAAACTCCATGAAAGGATATCTGGAATATGTCCAGCTGTCAGTGAAGGTAAAGGAGGACATTTAGATGAAATACTGTACAATTAGAGCATCGGTTAAATGTCATGCATTGCTTAAGTAGGTGTCATGTAGACCTGTGAGCACTGAAATGCCAAACCAGCAAATTCCAGGAAAGGACACCTGGAATATATCCAGCTGTTATTAATGCTAAAGAAGGACATTTTAATGCCATGGTCATTTTAATGCCATGGTCATTTTAATGCCATGGTCATTTTAATGCCATGGTCATTTTAATGCCATGGTCATTAGTTATCATGTAGCACTATGAACACTGAAAATTAATTTTTCATGTTTCAATTCAGTTCTTCACAACAATTCAAAGGTTGCAAACACTACACTTATGTAGTCCTAATAAACAAAAAACTCATCATTCAAACGTCCTCTTTATCAAACACGCAAAAATGTTCCCATATTTTATATAGATTTGTATATCTACAAATGACCTTCCCAACCCCTCTGTGTCTCATCTCCTCTTGTCTCTAATCTGTGTTTCGCCTCTATTGTAAGCTCAGTTTGATGAGTTCACATGTTTTGTTCTCTGTAGCGCAGTCTTACTCATGACCCAACCTCATCCATGAGCCATGAATCATATTAAACACAGATAGGTATTCTCAGAAATGGACTAATCTCTTCCTCTAACACGTAGCATTCGCCTGGTCTTCAAGCAGAAAACGGCGTTGACCATTGACCATCAAAGGAACCCTCGAGGAATCCTCTTTACTAAGTAATAATAATAATAATAATAATAACAAACAATAATAATAGGCAACTAATAAAAATGAAATAAAACATATATAAAAAGAAATAATGACAAAAATGAAAATGAAATCACTAAAAAAATAAGCAATATACTGTATATTAAACAGTGTGTAGAATATATTTACAATACAATATTTAAAATAACATGAAAGTCATATAAAGTTATGTGTAAATAAGAAGAAGAAGAAGGAAAAAAGAATAATAATAATAATAATAATAATAATAATAATAATAATAATAATAATAATAATAATAATAATAAAACTAATTAAATACTAAAGCAAAATGTATTGTTATTATTGTTGTTATTATTATTATTATTATTATTTTATTTTATTTAAATTTTTTTATGAATGTTTAATTGTGTTCACATATGCTAGTTAAATGCTAACACAAATATAATAATAATAATAATAATAATAATAATAATAATAATAACAATAAATATTATTATTTATATATTCATATATTTAACTATTTATGTGTTTTTTTTATTGCCAAATGTTTAATGGATCGTTTGCCGCATAAAAACCAACGACTGCTTCACTCTTATTGATGACATTTAAAGCTTGTGAACACTCAACAGGCCATGAATCAGTCCGAACTCATCACGTCCCTCATCATTTCACTGCATTGCTGGTGTTCTGAGTTACTGTAAACAGATATCATTTCACAGGAATTAGGTGGAGGCATATAACTGGCACCAGCCACCAGGCATCATTTAACATGAATCTATTGATAACCCGACACTCCCAAACCACAGACAACGATGAATACTGTGCGCCTGTGTATCCTGCATGTGAGTGGCAGCCTGTTAAAACTCAGATGTAATCTATTGACAGACGTTTCGTATTTGCATATAACACAAGCCTCATCGACGTCTCTTCACTGCACCGATCTCTTGTCACGCCAACATCGCTGGCAAAATAATCGCTAATTCATTCACTCGCTTCTGTTCTGCGGATTACATTTCTTATTCTTTAAACATTTAACCCTTTTAAAACTGTCATCTGTACAGAGTGTGTAAGCGCTCTTCTCTGTTTTGATGATGATGCAACGGCGCAGGAGCATGGCGGACATTTTGAGAGTCGGTACCTGATTAGAATCGATTTTGCCGGGCTTTGCCAGGCCACCTCATATAGTTCGCAAAAACTGTACTTAAGTAAAAGTATGGTTACTGTAGGAAATTCTTTTAAAAACACAGAAAGGATCTACATTTAAACATACTCAAATATTAGAGAGCTGACCACAACTGTGACCACACATTAGCATATTAGCATTAAAAATAAAGCTTAACTAGCTAATTTAACAAGTTATGCCTTAACAAGCTAGCTAATTTAAAAATCTTAACTAGCTAGCTAATTTAACCAGATAATGTATATAAAACTAAGTAGCAAGCTAACTTTAAATCAACAAAATTTAAATAGCTACCTCATTTAACAAGCTAACTTACAAAACTGGCTCACAAATTCAAGAAGCTAATTTAAAAGTCTCAACTAGCTAGCTAATTTGACAAGCTAAGTTACAAATCTTAACTGGTTTGCTAATTTTATGAGGTGATTTACAAATCTATTGCTCTGGATAGATAAGTTAACAAGATAAGCTTAAAAATCTTTACTAGTGAGTCACTTTAAGATGCTAATTTATACATTTTAACCAGCTAGCTAATTCAGCAAGCTAATTCAAAAAACCGACTAGCTAGCTAATTTAAGAAGATAATTAACTAATCTTTTTAGCTAACTAATTTGACAAGCTAATATACAAATTGTAACTAGCCAACTAAATTAACAAGCTAATTTAGCATTAAAAATAAATAAATATTTATTTGATACAGGTGATTTCATACAGGTGCTTTTAAGACCAAAAAATGTAAGGAGTAAAAAATATATTTATTTTTCACTTGGGAAATTTCTTTTGAATAAGAGTACTCAGTATTCCGTTTCACTTGAATGGTGCACCAAGAGAAACTCCTGCCAATGTTTTAAAAAGACAAAATGTCAAAGAATAATATGTTTGTTTGCTTTTTATTTATTTTTATTTTTTTTTAAACCACTTACTGCCTCAAAGGTTTCATCAGAATTATGGGTTTCAGAAAAATATTGTGTGCATGTGTGTGCTTGTGTGTTTTCCTGCAAGCTGCAGCCTGTGTGTCTAACCAGTTAAGTGAGTCAGGATTCCTCTCAAAGTGAAATAGCTGCTTTCTAAGAAAGACTAAGACGTGAAAATGAGTGGCACGGCCCAGTCTGAGTAAGCACTTCACGCTCCCGGAGTTCTGCTGCAGTCACAGCGATTTGTGGAAAAGCTGTGGTTCTCTGGTAGCAGTGGCAGAAAAATTCACAACTATATTCGTATTTACCGCAACACAAAATCTAATCTGACCATTAAATAACAAGTTTGACCTCAAACTCATCAGAAGAATTACAACACACACAAAAACTAACAAAAAAAACCCCGACAAAATAGAGGAAATGAAATAATATAACATAACGGCATCTGCAAATCTAAGAGTACATGTTTTAGCCGATAAAAAAAAAGCCGACCACAACTCGGACAAATGTTGAATTTGGCTTGCTGATGTTTAATTTCACGTTAGCACATGAGGATTGAAAACAAAACTTAAAGTAGCTCGTTAATTAATGTTGTTCAAGCTAAGCTTACAAATCATAACCAGCCAGGTAATATAACAGGCTAATTTACAAAAATCTAACTAGCTAGCTAATATAACAGGCTAATTTACAAAACATAACTAGCTAGCTAGTTTAACAGGCAAATTTACAAAACATAACTAGCTAGCTAATTTAACAGGCTAATTTACAAAAATCTAACTAGCTAGCTAATTTAACAGGCTAATTTACAAAATCTATCTAGCTAGCTAATATATAACAAGGTAATTTACTGTATAAAACTAACTAGCTAGCTAATATATAACAAGGTAATTTACTGTATAAAACTAACTAGCTAGCTAATTTAACAAGCGAATTTACAAATCAATTTAAATGACAGAGTTTCACCTCAAACACCTCCAAATTAGTACACAAACACAAAAACAAATCTGAAAACACAGCAAAAATTCAGGAAACGACAACATTAATGTTTTCTCACACTGGACCTGTTCCCTCACAGAAATTAGGAAATGTGGCACAAACACTCTCTTGGCATAATACAGGGCTCCTGGTGGCTTTAAGGGTTCTAGCTGCCCACGAAATATTCTTTTTACTCTGAGTCTTTTCTGAAAGGAAATCTCTGTAATAGGGTCCGACTTAGAACCTTTATGAGGTAAAATACGAGGAATAAAACACCTCATGTTGTGCCGTTATAGGAAAACAATCAACAATGAGGTGTAGTGATAAAGCGGAGTTGTTCTTACCAGCCCAAAACGTTTAAAAGATTATTTTTCTACAGCAGCATGTCCTGAAGTGTTTTGTCTTGTTCCTCTCATACCTCAGCGATTTGCCAACAATTAAATTTTTAGTACTTAGACTTTCCCATGGCAGAAAAAGCGCTGACGCTGGAGACTCCTTCCATAAATGACCGAAAACTTCACCATATCCAGTGGATATAAAAAGTCTACACACCCCTGATAAAATGGCAGGTTTTTGTGATGTACAACAATGAAAGCAGGATAAATCATGTCGGAATGTTTTCCACCCTCAACGTGAAATTACAACGTATAAAAAATGATTGAAAAACAATCAGAAACATTTTTATGGGAAAATAGGAAAAATATAAAAGTTATAATAACCTGGTTGCATAAGTGTGCACACCCCTAAACTAATACTTTGTTCAGTCTGTACAGGAGTTTGAGGTTTTTTTGTGCTTTTTGTTCTGCGGAAAACTACTTGAATTGGCAAAATTGCGATCGCACGAAGTTGTTTTGCACGGCCTGTAAGTGATGTTTGTTGGTAAACGAGACCTTTTAGCTGTACTCATATTCGACACATGAACCCGAAGAGGGCTTTGGCTGAATGCGCGTTGTGATGAGGTCAACTCAACTCAACTCAATTCAACTTTATTTCTAGAGCACTTTCAAAAACCGCAATGGGTACCGAAGCTCTGCACATAGAGTTACAAAAAACATACAGCCAAGAATACAACAAGCATTTAAAACAGACAAAGACAAAATAAAAGCAATTGACACAATTGACGATTCATTATGCATTAATTAAAAGCTAGAGAAAATAAATACGTTTTTAAGGCCCCCTGAAAAGACAATAGTGGCGGAGATGATTTTATGGCCAACGGAAGCTGGTTCCAAAATCTAGGTGCTGCCACCGCAAAAGCTCTATCACCTTGAGATTTAAGGCGGGATCGAGGAACCGACAGACACAGCTGATCTCCAGAGAGAAGAGACCTTGAAGGTTGATACAGACTTATTAAGTCTGAGATATACTCTGGTGCTAGACCATGAAGAGCCTTAAATACATAAAGCAACACTTTATACTGGATTCTGTATGGAATCGGCAACCAATGTAAAGAAATCAGTACTGGGGTAATATGGTCTCTTTTCCTGGTGCCAGTTAAAAGCCTAGAAGCTGAATTTTGGACCAGCTGCAGACGAGAGAGAGAGAAAGAGAGAGAGAGAAAGAGAGAGAGAGAGAGAGAGAGAGAGAGGCCTGACTCACTCTCAGATACAAAGCGTTACAGTAGTCCAAACGAGAAGACGCAAAGGCATGCACAGACCGCGACGCGTCTCGGCCCAAATATGCGGAAAATCTGCAGTAATTTTGAAAAATCGCAAGTTCCTCCGAATAATGCGGAGTTTGCTTGATTTTGCGTTCAGTTCTACAATCACAAAATCCTGGAGGGACTAATTGTTGAAGCAGCTTTTGATTTTGGGCTGTGGGGTCATTTTTATACGCTGTAATTTCAAATTGAGGTTGGTTCTGACATGATTTATCCTGGTTTCATTTTTTTTTTTTACTTCACAAAAACCTGCCATTTTAACAGGGGTGTGTAGACTTTTTATATCCACTGTAAACGGTTACAAGTTTTTCTTTGACAAATAATAATATTTTAAAATCCATTGGGTGGTTTTAAAATCCATCTAAGGATTTAAGATCTAGATCAGATTTTAGAAATACTGTAGTAATGCACCATACATTTTTTTGTGTGTGTGTGTTGTCAGATTTTGTTCAGGTGAATGTGAGTGTTATTTAGATAAATACAGAGGACAAAGGATGTAACTACTTGCCCTGACCTGCAGGTATGAAACAAATACTGCGGTTCCACAAACTCGTGTGCTGCTTTTATAGAGGAAAAAAAAAAATATATATATATATATATATATATATATATATATATATATATATATATATATATATATATATATATATATATATATACATACAAAAAATGGCCAGAGGCATATTTAGTCTACCTACTTTCAGTTTTGTTCTGATTTTCTTTCTCTTTGCTTTGTCGCCAATTATAACATCTTCCTATATAGCCTAAAGAACCAAGTAAATTTTTTTTACAATAATCAATTCTTATTTGTTATCTCAGCCTATCAATTAATTAATTAATTAATTAATTAATTAATTAATTAACAAATTAATTAATTAATTAATTAATTGTAGTACTTCGCGCTGATTATCTTGTAAGATGACATGATTACCGAGACTTTTTTTTTTTTTTTTAAACAGAAACAGATGTCATCAGACATGGACGATCCCGAGTGGGCACAGGTGTACTTTGCGAATTGTAATAACCATGCATAACAAACACACACACACACACACACACACACACACACACACACACACACACACACACACGTGTAAACACTGACTCAGCTGTTTCTATATATTTATTAGTCTTATTGTCTTTATCCATTTTCTATAGTTCTCTCTCTCTCTCTCTCTCTCTCTCTCTCTCTCTCTCTCTCTCTCACACACACACACACACACACACACACACACACACACACACACACACACAACAATTCAACCAGGCTACTGGATCACAGCAGACAAGCTTAAACACGGTTTATCCCCAATCTGAGCTCCAGTGCAGTGCGGCAGAATCAGAAATCAGTGCTGGCCCTCTATGACCAATGTTTTGGGTAAAACACTGGAGTAAAACGTGCCAAAATGAGCTCATCTTCAATGCGCCGGAGATACACACTCCACCATAGAAGACTTGACACTCTTTGCGAGCAGACAGACAAGTCGGCCAGGCTTACAGCGTCTAGACTACTGAATTACCCTGAGTGGGATTAGCTTTGTGTAGCTTTGTGTACACTATCCCCAATTATGTGCTTCATCACACTGCTATAGATAGCTGTGACTGTGTGATGATGTGCTGTGGGCTTGTGGCTTTGCTTGCACTCAGGTGCTTGCAACTTGAATCAGAGTGAAATGAGCAAGACGTGTACGTTGAACGTTGTAAGTTAGTTGAGTTGATGAAGTTTTGCAACTTGTCTTTGCAACGTGTTTTTCAGTATTGATTTTATATTGAATATAAAATTTCAATATTGAAGTTATATATTACAATTCCTTCAATATTTGTGTTTAATTATGTAAATTACTGCATTAGACATGTAAAAATGTAAAAAACACATGTAAAAAAAAAAAACAAAACGCATATGCATAGAGAATACTTTAGTTTAGTCTTATAAGCCACTTCGAACATTTGCTAGAGAGTCTGGTACATTTTGTTAATAAATGTAGCCAAGACTCATGTACTTTCATAAGAAGTGCCAATTTGACTGGCGTAACAAATGGCCGATGACCAAACCGTTCCTGCAGGCCATCAACAAACAAGTCAGACTCCGTGATAACATTTAGATGTTGGATTCTGTGAACCTTTTTCAGTTTAGTGACTACAGTTGATTGTGTTTATATAAAACACAATACTGTTGCCCTCTTGTTGACCAAATTGCTTCTATTGTTCTCCTCATTTGTAAGTCGCTTTGGAAAAAAGTGTCTGCTAAATGATTAAATGTAAATGTAAATATAAAAATTCATATTTTTCCCCTTGGAAAGACGAAAACCGATCAGATTGCAACCTTAGATTCTGAAGCTTGTAGCCAGAAAAGTGTGTAAAAGATATCGGACGGTCCAAAACCTAAAGCATATCAAGTGCATATCAAGTTAGTGAATCTGGCCCTATGTAAATAAAACCTATTTTCAGTTATACTGCAGCGCTATTGATTTTTTTATTTGTTTTTTTATTCTGATTGGTCAGAAGGTGTTGATTCATTCTCTAAAACAGCAGCTCTGACAATAGTGGAGCTGCACATCACAAGTTTATGCATATTAATGTGTCATGAGTTTTCTGTGAGGAGATTATTATTATTATTATTATTATTTAATATTAACAAGTTTTACTTCACTGGAAAGTCTTCAGGACAGACGAGTTTAAAGATCCTTGCTGTTTATTTTTTGTTTTTTTTTTAATTAACATTAAGAGAGAGAGAAAAAGAGAGGCTGCTGAGGGAGCGACTGTTTATAGCTTGTTTAAATGATTGCTTATTTTATAGAAGTTCCAGTACCTATAAATGAAAACAAAGCCTATCTGTTGTTTATTAATCAATAAAACTGATAGTGTTGGCAAACTGCTGTGGTATAAGAGGAATAAAACATTTTGTGATGTGCTGTTGTTGGAAAATAACGAGTTACTGAAGCAAAGTTACTCTCCGTGAAGTTGGTTATGTTCCTACAACAGCACATCCTGAAGGGTTTCATTCCTTGTGACTGAATTTCTAAGATGTATATCCTAGTTACAAATGCCTTGGATGAATGAGCTCATTGTGTGCCAGGTGTGCAAGGTGCACTTCCTGTCCAGGTTGTACTCGCCGATGGAATTTACACTTGGCTCCAGAATATGATCACTGGCAGTATAAAATCTTTCCATGAAGGCACCATGAAGCCCCAATTACATCACAGCACCTAATCACCATCCCAGTGTTACGCTGATGTAACATCACACACCTGGGTGACATCACTATCCATTCTGGGAACTGAGCCAAAACACCTGGTGCACCAGGAGCTCTTTTACATATATAATTGTAATTGTGAACAATGTGAAGTTAAAGAAACCCCTAATTATTTACACCAGCCACAAATCCCTGAGCACAACCTCACCTCACCACTTCCTTCTCAAGTTCACCCATCGCATTATAAGTAAAACATCCCTTCGGGGGCTAAATCTGCGTGCTAGGCCTGTTAGAACTCTCTCTAACGCCGGTTTTAGACTATGCGATTTTCAGCAGACTCTTAATATATATTACCTGTCACTCTGTATAAGATGACCCCAGTAACATTCTATAACAGATGATGTACGTCCACCATCGTAGATGATACGATGAAGATGTCAGTACAATTAGAGAAAATGAATGCACTCTGTTTATTCAGCGGGACACGGAAATCGGCTCGTGCATAAATATAAACATTCTTCAGTATGAGTTTAAGGTAAGGATGTTTCATCATCGCCGCTAACGTATTTGTAGCTGTCCTGTGAGTTAGGGTCTTCCTGTGTTGTCCTCCTGATGGTGGCTTTTAGAAGAGCGTCGTAGCAGCGCTCAAACTCTGAGGTTTTAATCAACACGTTCTGACACTTTTAGAACTTTGTTGTCAGCCATCTTAGGTCTCAGTGGCACTAAATCGGCCATCAGAGAGAGTATAGATGAAACGTTTAGTTGCTTTACTAGTAGTTCTTTTGTGAGTTTCACATATCATTAACGTCCAGGATGCCAGCAGCCCACCAGAAATGTCAAGCTCGCCGCAGAACTTCTGGTACTTCTGGTCTCTCTGGTTCTGCGTCCTACTTTCGGTCTGCAGGAGACCGAACTGTCAACAACATTCTCAGAATACACCAATTGGTCTATTTGTCTTCCCCATTTGTTAAACATGAGATCAGTGCAGTTTGAGGTTTGGATGATGAGGTCATTACTTATGGGGCTTTTTGCTGCAAGCAGTGAAATGAACTCACTCATATTTTCTGCAAAGTTCATATGAAGTGTAATGAATGAAAAAATAAACGTGTTGACTTTCATATAAACGAGGGGTTAAATGTTCATAAGCCTACATAGCGTTCAGAAATACATAATCGTTTATAAAGGAATAAGTTTGGAATAACACCTGAGTAAAGTGACAGACATTTGCTGATATAAGGTTGTGTTATGACGCTTTCTATGCTGATTAATGGTACATTAGGACGTCATGACAGCTCATTCAGTGTTTGAGTGCCTGTGTACTTCTGGTAAGTCAGATTCACACATAGATAACAAACACATTTAGAATGAGAAAAGTCTGTCGCTGTCTGTCATTACGGTATTAAACTTTTTTTAAAAGCTAAATAAAATTTACATCAGTCATTACATCAGTTTCATGGTACTTCCATAACTATTTCTAAAAAATAAATAAATAACTAAAACAATAATCTTATAAGCAGGATTATGAAACTCACTTTTCTTAAGGGTTAAGGAACAGAGAAAATATCCATAACACTGCATTTACAGTTTCATGGAGTTGCCTTAAGTGTTAATACAAACAATATAAACAAGATTATGAGACTCACTTTCCTTAAGGCAGAGAGAGAGAGAGAGAGAGAGAGAGAGAGAGAGAGAGAGAGAGAGAGAGAGAGAGAGAGAGAGAGAATGTGTGTGTGTGTGTGTGTGTGTGTGTGTGTGTGTGTGTGTGTGTGTGTGTGTGTGCGCCGTCCTATCAGGTTTGAAGAATTTGACTGAATCTGAGCAGAAAGTAAAGCTCTAATTCATCCTGCTACTTCTATCAGCAGTCACATAATCAATAAACACCAGTGACCCAGTTCCATTGGCAGCCATACATGCCCATGCCATAACACTACCTCCACCAGGTTTGACAGATGATTTGGTATGCTTTGGATCATGAGCCGTTTCTTTCCTTCTCCATACTCTTCTCTTCCCATCATTTGGTACAAGTTAATCTTGGTTTCATCTGTCCAAATGATCATGTTCCAGAACTGGCTTTTTTTTCTTGGCTTGTTTGTCAGCAAAGTCTAATCTGGCCTTTCTTCTCTTTAGTGTTACCAGTGGTTTGCATCTTGAAGTAAACCGTCTGTATTTACATTCATGAAGGCGTCTTCTGATTGAAGACAATGATACGCCTACCTCCTCCGGAGTGTTCCTGACTTGGCTAGATGTTGTGAAGTGGTTTTTCTTCACAAAGGAAAGAATTCTGTGATCATCCACTTTAGTTGTCTTCCGTGGTCTTCCAGGCCTTTTGGTGTTGCTGAGCTCGCCGGTGCATTCCTTCTTTTTAAGAATGTAACAGATTGTTGATTTGGCCACAACTAAAGTTTCTGCTCTCTCTCTGATAGGTCTGTTTTGTTTTTTCAGCCTAATGATGGCCTCCTTCACTTGCATCGACACCTCTTTGGACCGCATATCGAGAGTTCCCATGAACAGCTACCAAATGCAAATTAAACAAATCCAGACCTTTTATCTCCTTAATTTGTCATGAAATAATGAGGAAACAGGCCACACCTGGCCATGAAACTGCTTATCAGTCAATTCTCCAATTACTTTTGAGGGACTCTGTAAAAAAATGGATGCAATTCCTAAACAGTTAATGCAATATTTTTGTTGAAGCCCTTGAATTAAAGCTGAAAGTCTACATTCAATCACAACTTGATTGCTTCATTCATTGCAAATCCATTGTGGTGGGGCACAGAGGCAAAATTCTCAAAATTTTGGCACTGTCCAAATATTTATAGACCTGACTGTATGCATCATTACGGCCTTACGTCGACAAAAATCTCTCTCAATTAATTAATTCAGGTTTTACGTCAACCTGACATCAGAGTTGGCCCACACGTACTTTCTGACACGAGCAGCCTGTAAGATTAAGCCTTTATATGTGTTTATGTAGGTTTATGTCAGTTGGCATGTGGATGTTACGTAGCCTGATGAAGTTTTACTGAAAAAAATAAAAACGTGAAAGGATACTAAAGACGTATGCAATTTAAGGCTTCTGGAAATCGAATTATTATTTCTTCTTAAACACAGTACATGTCTCTTTCCGCGACCTTTTCTTTGTTTTGTATAAAATCTGTTTGAATGTGTGTGTTTTTTTTTCAGAGGAACAAAAGCTTCATGTCGAAGACAGCGCATGAGATTGGGGTTAGCTGCATGAAGGTGTGTGTGTGATAACGAAAGACAAAGCATAGCAGCATGCGCATGTGTGTATATATATATATATATATATATGTGTGTGTGTGTGTGTGTGTGTGTGTGTGTGTGCATACATGTAAAACCAGGTGTGTTAAGCTTCCGCTGTTGCGCTCCTGTTATTTAACAACTTGGCGTGTGATCTGGATTGAGATAAGACTGCAGCGCTCAGTAACAGACGCTTGGTCACTCGCTCGCACTCTTACCAAGCGAGATAGGTGCTCATCGACCACAGCCCCCGGACTCAAGCCCCGCCCCCCCTGACCACAGGAAGTGTGGGGACTGATAAACAGCCGGCACTTCCTCTTTCTGCCTGCTTCAACTAGCAAACCAGCAGCTTCCTCACGGAACACAATTACATAATCCTCACCTCAACTCTTGCGCTCTCTCTCTCTCACACACACACACACACACAAACACACACAGGCAACACACATATGTATGACAAAAACATACAGCACACATTTGTACGATTTTTATACGTTTTATACTGTAACCTACGCCAGCTATTATTTCGAATGCAGCTACAAACTGAAATGAAATGGACAAAATATACGCACAAGAAAACTGATGCTGTGTGCACGCGTTAACACTTTTACACTTTAACACTGTAACACAACGATATGGACGCGTGTCATTTATCGCCATCGTTAACCTCACACCACTGCGGACACGAACGTTTCTTTCCAGGGTCAGTTCTCACAAACATTACACGAAACCGCAAACATGGTGGACATCCTCATCTGGTATGAGTTTGCTCATTTTTTATACGAGTTGTTGACTCATTCGAATGCTGATCAGTTTTGCCATTATGACACTGTCTTGATACGAGAGCCGTCTTAACGAATGCACAAACACACACCTTTAACGTGAACAAATGCAAGCGCACAAGTGCATTTCGTAAACAAATGCATGATGTTTATTAAGTATATTATTATACTGTGTCGGTCGCCACATCAAACGGCAAAAAAGAACAAATACACACTCATCATACCCGGCACACAAAGACCACACGACTGGCACGTGTGTACACTTTACTGTAAAGATACGTTTTAAGCGAATACATTTTTTTGGCTTAACATAAAGTTAAGTGACAGAATAAAGTTCGTAATAAAGCCTGTGAAACCTATTTGCAAGAACGTATTTACTGTAAAACATTGACCCAAAGTTAATTTTATTCAGAATAGACACATTAATAACATAATAAACACATTTATAAACACATAATGAACACATTTATTAATTTACTTTATTACTTATGGCTTATTTGCTTGTTTATTTTGTTAACGCTGTAAATAATGCTAGTTCTCTGTACCTTATTGCAACGTGTTACCGAGTTGCTCATATCCTCTGACAATTCAGAATGCAAAAAAAAAAAAAAAAAAGATTATGCAAAACAAATGAAACCAACTGAATTGAACATCCCCTGAATTTATAAATAATATGTTCGTGCTGCTTAATTGGCAAAAATTCATAAATGTGACTTAATAGTTTAGTATACAGCTTGTTAGTATTAAGTAACAGAAAAAAAGAATAAATAAAATGTAACGCAAGTAAAACGAATTGAAACTAGGTATTTTTTAATTCCGTATATTGCGTTACTAACCTGACATCGTTTACTGTGTTACACAACATCACCGTAAACTATACCATTAGTAAACAAGTAATAAAATAAATATAGAAATGCAATCAGTCATGTCTAATTAATTAAACAAACATGCAGTGACTAATGTTTCTTTAAACCATTACTTAGAAAAATGAGGTCAACATAAATGAGCATAAAGCAAATTAGAGCGTGTTACTAAATGTCAGGTGATTGTGTGTAAACGCTGAAACACAATTCAGCCACAATTATGTCTTTTGCTATAGAATTAGTATAAACATATTAATTACGGCATTTTGAGACTTTTACTCATGGATGAAATGAAACAACTATCTACTGCATCTAGCCAAATAATGAACACCCACGTTATTCATTATTTGGCTAGGTGCAGTAGATAGACAGACAGACAGACAGACAGATAGATAGATCAATAGATAGATAGATAACGTCTGCAGGTCTTTCCCCCAATCATGAACTGCCCAATTTCAGTGACTCTCAGTGACTCTCTATCCACTGTAGCCTCAGATTCCTGTTCTTGGCTGACAGCAGTGGAACCCGGTGTGGTTTTATGCTGTTGTAGCCCATCCACCTCCAGGTTCTACATGTTTTTCTGCTCACCACGGTTGTAAACAGTGACGATTTGAGTAACCATAGCCTTCCTGTCAGCTCGAACCAGTCTGGCCATTCTCCCCTGACCCTCTCTCGTCATCAACAAAGTGTTTCCTTGTTGTCACTCACTGGATGTTTTTTGTTTTCTGTGCCATTCTGTAAGTGTAAACTCTTACAGAGACTGTTGTGTGCGAAAATCCCAGGAGATCCCTGCAGTTTCTGAAATCCTCAAACCAGCTTGTCACAGAGATCACGTTTTTTCCTCCATTCTGACGTTTGCTGTGAACATTAACTGAAGCTCTTGACCTGCATCTGCATGATTTTATGCATTGTGTTGCTACCACATGATTGGCTGATTGGATAATTAGATACTACTACATACTATCATTCACATTACTGATGACGTAGGCTGTTTTCCTGAAATGGTAATATTTAGCTATTTAAGGCTGAGCTCACTTTTTGTGTGTTGACTGACTTGTACAACAGGTTATATAATAACTGAGAGTTGACTTTTGACCGACTTTGATACGTAAAACCAACACACACTCTCACATGCTGTATATACGTACAGACAGGTGACAAGCTAAAATAAACAAATGGTAGAAACCAGCATAGTGTGTTATTAAGGTGTTGGGCCGACATGAGTCACCAAAAAAGTTTCAATGCGCCTTGATTTTGATTCTACGAATCTCTAGAACTATTCTGGACCCACGAACACTGTTCTTCCTACAGATATTCCCTCAGTCTGCGATTTGATGATGATCCTGTTGCGCTGTCTATCACGTCACTCCAAAATCTCCCATACATACTCACGTTCATATGGGTTGAGATGTGTTGAAGACCTATGAAGACCGTATCAAACGACTTACAGTGTGCACATCATTTGCATCCTGGTCAAACCATTCAGTAAGCCATCATGCCCCGTGGAAGGGGGCGGAGTCATCTGGGAAACCCATTTACGCACGACTTTAGTACACAAAGTTTAGTAGATTAGAACAGATTTATTTCGTAGCACAACACACACCCACGCATATTTACATTTAATCGTTCAGCAGGCGCTGCTATCCAACACGCCTATGCTATGTTTATTTATGTGAAAGGTCATGTAGAGGTCATATTTACACTTCAGGCTTCGCTTTGTTCAAATGGCTTTTCATAAGATGAACATTTGCTCTTTACTTAGAGAGAGAGAGAGAGAGGGAGGGAGAGAGAGAGAGAGAGAGAGAGAGAGAGAGAGAGAGAGAGAGAGAGAGAATGTTTTTGTATCTTAGAGTTGACAAGGATAGGAATATCATATGACAGTTTTGACTTTGTGGGGATATTTGGCTAGTCCCCATTAAGAAACAAAATGTTACCTTTTTTGCTTACTGAGGTTAATGTTACAGTTCGATTTAGGTGTAGCATAGCATTACTTGACTGCATTAACAGTGGTCTCACAAGGTTTGTAAGAAAAATGTACGCTCGTCTAAGGCCTACATGTTTGTGAGACAAACATCTAGCATGCGTTCGGAAAAGTCGCACATTCTCCGTGTGAGAACTAAAATGTGAACTGATTAGTGTGGGGTTAACACTATGTTCCTGACACTCTCTGCGTGTCTTCACACTTGGTCTTATCAAATTCAAGCCTTATTCAAGTATTATGTAAAATCGACGTATATTATATTAATAAGTATTAATAAGATTCATCTAAAGATCTGTAATAAGCATTATAGACCTCATATTAGAAATTATGTACATTTCGATCATATTATTGGATACATAAAATGATACGTGCTCCTGGCAAGTTCAACCACTGGTTAAACCCCTAGTCAAGTGGATATACAGTGTATACATGTATAAATAAGGAATAAAATACTTCATGGCATGGTGTTACGGAAAAAGAATCAATTACTGGGTGCTTACAGTTACCACCCTATACCATAGGTGATTTTCCTATACCAGCATGTCCCAAAGTGTTGGTGACAATTCTCCAGCAGTTACTTTTTTTTTTTTTTATTAACTAACGAATGACATGCACTTTTTATACCTTTACAGATACATTTAATGTTTATGTTAGGACTTACTCTACAGCAGCTATGAACAGTCGATCTTCAACCAGCCTCTCTTTTCTCTCTTTTGAAGTTGATAAGATTTTTTTTATTTATTTATTTATTTATTTTTTAAACCTGCAGGATGTCAGGAGACTCCTACCATAAATGTTAAATAAACGTCTCCTTAGAGACATTCCACCATATATGTTAGATAACAGCATACTTTTTATTATTAGACTGTTTATTATTAGGCTTAGATTGTGTACAGAGCTCATCATAGGAGTCTCTGTGCAAGCTGTTACCGTAGAAACAATTAAGTGTCAGAATGAGCATTTTAATATAAACCTGTGATTTTAATTACAGCCAGAATGACTGACAGCCAGAATGACTTCTATAGAAAGTTAATCAGCACCTTCTGACCGATCAGTCATATGACTTTGCATATAACATTTCACATTTTGCAGCAACTTCTACAAAATCTCATTCTCCTCATCTCGCACATTGCTCAATTGGAATAATCATACTTTTCAGTAAAGGACCAGCTATTTATACATTGCATTACCTCAACCAGCTAAAGTAGGTCATGTTGAAACAAAAAGAGTACATTTAGTTCTTTTAGGTTAACGTTTTGCAATGTGCCATTCAGTCATATACGAATTTCCATAGGTCAGGATGTATTGCCTCGCGTGAGAACCAACAATTGTTCTATTATCGAACCGAGGCATTGCTTCATCTCTGAGTCACATGAGCGACTTTCTCATCAAAACAGGGTCCAAAAAAAAAGACACTTCGTGTCAGGGTGGAAATGCAGCACCGCTATGGGTGTAGTTTTGGCTGGAGTGAATCAGAACTAGAAATCGATGTTGCACTGCTGAGCCATTGCTCAATTATAGTAATTTTATTCTTCAGGAAGAGAAAAAGGAAGCTGACCCGGTGGTATACAGACACGGTAGAGCAAACTGTTCCTTCAATACTTCTCTGGGAAGTTCCCTCTCAACAGACACGATACGATTTCTGTTTCCTAAAGTACACTAAGTGTTTATGCTTTTGAAGACGATAATGCATGCAAAATATACTTTATCATATAAAACAGGGGTTGTCAAATTTGACAGGGACCCCTTTAGCTCTAAAAAAAATAATAATAATCTTTTTTTTTTTTTTTTTTATTCCTGGACCCCCTCAGTACAGATTTATTGGCTACATTGTTTGTCAATATTTTAGGGTTTTTTTCTCCACTATCCATCCATAGAAGGATGCAAAAACTCAATACAGACAGTGACACACTTTTGTAGCTCCACTTTTAGTTCCAGGAATCATTTTTCTCCCTCAGGTCAGGTTCTCTCTCACTCAGTGCAACACACAGCACAAATACACCAATCTGACAAGTGACGTGAATATCATTGATTATCTCATTACAATGGCACCTGTCAACGGGTGGGAAGGTAGCAAGTGAAAAGACGGTTCTTGAAGTTGACGTGTCGGAAGCAGGAAAAATGGGCAAGCATGAGGAGCTGAGCGACTTTGACAAGGGCCGAATTGTGATGGCTAGACGACTGGGTCTGAGCATCTCCAAAACGGCAACAAAAATTGTTCAGGAATGGTTTGAGGAACATGACAAAGAGTTCAAAGTGTTGACTCG
This sequence comes from Cranoglanis bouderius, assembly GCA_023630585.1. Classification (NCBI taxonomy): domain Eukaryota; kingdom Metazoa; phylum Chordata; class Actinopteri; order Siluriformes; family Cranoglanididae; genus Cranoglanis; species Cranoglanis bouderius. The sequence continues at coordinate 3,265,528 of CM042555.1, forward strand.
ACCTCCAAATTCCCCAGATCTCATCGAGCATCTGTGGGACGCGCTGCACAAACGAGTCCGATCCATGGAGGCCCCACCTGGCAACTTACAGGACTTATAGGATCTGCTGCTAACGTCTCGGTGCCAGATACCACGGCACACCTTCAGAGGTCTTGTGGAGTCCATGCCTCGACGGGTCAGAGCTGTTTTGGTGGCACAAGGGGGACCTAAACAATATTAGGCAGATGGTTTTAATGTTATGGCTGATCGGTGTAAATAGGCTTTCATTTTCATCTGCATAAAGGTGTAGACACTCACTCATTACCTGGTTGTTCTCCGTTACTCCTCCCCTCCTCCACACTCATACTGTCGCAAACATTGTGTTTTCACTATAATTTTGTATGTTCACACGCTCTAGCCGGTTTGCTTTATCACACAGCAGTTACCAAATAAGTCATGCTTATTTCTCTGAGATATACTGTATGAAGCCAACTCATGCAGTGTCACAGGGCAGCTGAACACACTTCTGTATACATGAGCTTCACAGACACCCATGATTGGCAAGTGTTGTTCTTGCCAACAAGGAAAGAGTAACGTCAACCTTTTTGTTAGATTCAGATTTTAATGTCTTATTTTGAAGCATTATTTTTTAAGTGTTATTTTTAATAACCAGGCATTCCTCTAACATCGACTTTCCCAGCCGGTCAACTTCACAGTAATACCGTATGCTTCTTTCTGTTCCCAGTATAACCTCCTACCTTCAGACCCGTCAGCAGAGATAGACCAGACGTTAGCTGACCAGTACTGCAAATAAACCAAATCTTCTATAAAGTGGCATGTTTCTGATTTTTTATTTATTTTTTTTATTGCAAATTTCCTGGGGAATCTCCATAGCAAAACATCTGTGATTTAACACTTTCCACACAAAAAACAGAACCGATTTTGGACCCTTTTTCTAGATCTTTTTTTCTGTTAAGCCCCTTTTGGAGATTATTATATTATATTGGTGAAATTTTATGACAAACGTACCATACCAACTAATATCAATCTATAAAGTATACAAGCTATGAAGTATTTTGCAACGTACTATACGATTGCACAATGATGGCCGTGCTTAGCAAGTGAACACAACATTGGTGTAAAGGGGAAGTGAAATTTGAATTAATTAATGTGTCTTTTAAATAAGTTGTTCTTGGAATCAGCGGAAATCAGCACTGTATTGTTCAGGCACTGCTCCGTTTCTTTTCAGTCATTGATTCACTTGGTACTAGATATTATCACTTCAGTGAAATTTTAATGAATCTTATTTGATTAGTTTTGTCGTTTGGTTTTTTTTTCCAGGCAGAACTGCAAACGCAGTTTTTAAAGTAAATGTATTAATTGCAAAGTACAGGAGCAAAGATCCCTGGTGTATTACCTGCCTTGCATCCCATGTTTCTGGGAAAACCTTCAACAGTATACAAAAAGTTACCGAAAATGTAATATTGTTTTCATCACACACACACTTGAAACATGAAACTTGCTGTTAAGTAAAATTGTTTCACAGGACCTAAAACTGATCTTCATTCATTTCTCTTGAGAGAAAGGAAGACACAGACAGACTGAATGTGTTTTTTCCGTTTTATTTGACTGTGTTTTAAACAACGTGGCAATGTGATAAACAGATTGAGCTTCTGATGTGATGAGACTGGAAGAGTTGGACTGGGTCCACCCTGTCTACTATTTTCCTCCTCCTTTCTCTCTCATACGCTTTCTTGGCATGTGTGTGTGTGTGTGTGTGTGTGTGTGTGTGTGTGTGTGTGTGGGTTGGGGGGGGGGGGGTGGGGGGGGGTTGGTTCGAGCGAGGGGTTGCTTCAGTTGTATAATACTTCATTGGCTTGAATGTTGCAAATCCCATCGTTTCCAAAGTATAAATAAAAGAAGGAAATTATAAAGGCCACAAAGGAGTTGAAAGATTTTTTTACCAATATTACTACTTGTTTCACTTCATGTTCCATATAAGGTGGGATTTTTTTATAGAGAAAAAGAGCTGTCAGGTATTGCTTTTATGCTGATATGAAAAAGAGAAGCTTCTTTTTTTTTGTTTTAAATGCTAGGTCAATATCCTAACCCAACCTCACTGGGTTAAGACAATCCATGCTTGGTTATTCCATCACTGGGTTTACAAACTGACCCAATTCAGGTTATTTTTAGCAAAGCGATTTTTGTGTACTTGGACAATCACAACGTTTCTGCAAATCTGTGAGGATTCATAGCTTGTTATCCCAAATAATGCCATTTCAGACACGAGTTATAAAACTGGGAAGGTTCAAGGGGGGGTGAATACTCATGCAAGCCGCTGTATCTACGTATTTCAAACTTTGGCACCCAAATTTCTTAAGCTCTCTGGCTGTTTGAAAGAAAGAAGGAAAGAAAGGAGGAGAGAGAGAAAGAAAGAAAGAATTCTAAGAAGTCTGAGCCATTTCTCTTCTTATAAACATGTCTCATTTTACTGGAAGACTCTTATCAATAAACAAGTGTGGGGGAAAAACGTGTGTAGAGCAGTATCCTATCAGATTGTCATGGAGGTGGATTTGGCAAGTCTGTACTCTTTTTGTTGTTCTTGGATTTTAAAAAAAAAAAGCATAAACACAGTGATTAGTGAGCAAGTCAGAGATGCTATCGCAGGCATTTTGAGGAATGGTTTTAAAAAGTAGAGGCGATATGCAGCATGCAAAAAGAACACACACGTGCACATACACACATCGGGAAATTATTTATGATTATTATATGCAGGCAGGTCACAGGTTGTTTAGAATCTCACAGTTTGCAAAAGCTGGTAGTAATCGCAGTCGAACTTGAAAGGATCTCACAGTCTAGGAACACACCCACACACACTTCATCCTGTCGGACACCATCATGTCGGACACCATCATGTCAAACGTCATCATGTCACAGGAAACCAGCTACAGTAGGACATGATGAAACTAAAAGAGTACATTTAGTACTTTTACAGTAACATCTTGAAATGTGCCATACTATCATATAGGAATTCCCATAAGTCAGGATGTATCGCTTAGTTTGAGAACCCGGCATTGTTCTGCTGGAGAACTGAGGTATTGCCTAATCTCTGATGTGCATGAGAGGCTTTCTCATCAAAGGGGTCCCCCCCCAATAAAAAGAGGTACTGTATGATGTCACAATGGACGTGGAAGTTCTGGAACGGGAACGCCCTGGTGTATGTTTTGAATCGGGTGTTCTAGAATTTGATGTTGCACTACTAGGTCGTTGCTCAATCACAATAAATTTACTCTTCAGTAAGAGAAAAAGGAAGTTGACGCAACAGCATGTGGGCATGATAGTGGACACTGCTGTACTCAGATTGTCAGTTTAATACTTCTTGTCTCTGGCCATATGTCTGGAAAGTTCTGTCTCAACAGACAGACTGCAATTTCAGTTACCTGAAGTTCAGTCAGCATCTATTGCTTTTGAACATACTTACATACACTTACAATAATATCTTCTGATAGCAGTATGTACAACAAAAACTACAGAGGGCTGAAGACAGGACCTTGTGTTACTCCATGATGTATTAGTTTTAAGGCCCGAGAACAGGTATGTGTGTGTTTGTACACTATCAGGCTCACTACAGTGTCTTACCACAGAGCCCCCTCGGTGTGAGAGGAATTTGGTTTGTGTGTGTGTGTGTGTGTCTGTGTGATTTGTTGAGGTAATCTGACTGTCCCAGATGCCATCCACCACCATGGGTCTGCGGTCAGTATAGCTTCTCTCTGTTACTCTCTCTCTCTCTCTGTGTCACACACACACACACACACACACACACACACACACACACACACACACACACACACACACACACAACCCTACACACAATTTCCCGACAACCTTGCCCTCCTCTTCCTTTCTTCTGGTAAATTTCCCCTTTTCATGGCCCTGTCAGTCAGTTCTGACAGAGCTCTTGATCAGGACAGCGGAAGGACGACACGTTTCTGAAACTTCTTATCAGTTACACACACACATACATGCACACACACACACACACACACACACACACACACACACACACACACACACACACACACACACACACACCACACACTCCACTGACATCACCGCACAAGAGCCACTAGTACTTTGTGTCCTGAGGGAAACGGATTTCACTCTGACTTTCGAAAAACATGATTTTTTTTTTTCTGAAAAGAGGAAGATGACCCCTGTGTAGAGAGTTGAACCTGTAATCCAAGGGAACTATTTTATTATTATATATATTTATTTATACAATTACTTATTTATCTAGACAACATTCAGATATAACAGTGGACGGTTTGATTAATCTGTATTAGAATCAGTATTTTGGGTCAGTATTGATATCTTTCGAGGTTTACAGCATTTGTGGTGAATTGCGCTACACTGGACACTTACAAAATATAAGTAATGAACAAAGCCAAACAGATACTGCAGATACTGGTCAAGAACTTCAGTTAATGTTCACATCAAATATCAGAATGGAGGAAAAATGTGATGTCAGTATCTTTGACCATGGCATGGTTATTGACACCAGTTTGAGAAATTTCAGAAACTGCACACACAACCGTCTCTAGAGTTTACACATACAGAATGGTGCAAAAAACAAAAAAACATCCAGTGAGCAGGAGTTCTGCAGGTGGAGGCATATTGTTGATGAGAGAGATCAGAGGAGAACGGCCAGACTGTTTCGAGCTGACAGGAAGGCTACGGTAACTTAAATAACCAACTCTTTACCACCGTGGTGAGCAGAAAAGCATCTCAGAACACCCAGCTTGTTGAACCTTGAGGTGGATGGGCTGCAACAGCAGAAAACCAGACCGGGTTCCACTCCTGTCAGCCAAGAACAGGAATGTGGTGGGCAAAGGATCACCGAAACTCACCAGTAGAAGATTGGAAGACCAGACGTGGTGTGCAGTTTCTGAACACTCAAACCAGCCGATCTCAGACCAACACCCGTGCAACGGTGAAAGTTCCTGAGATCATATATTTTTTTCCCCATTCTGATTTAATTGTTGATTTAAATTTCACTTTGACCCCAATTACATTCAAGAAGAGACTTGGAAAGACACTGAGTTCAAGACAAGACAAGACATGTGATGATGGAAAAGAGGAAAATACAAGGAGAGAAGGAGGAAGAGGAGGAGAAGCGATGAAGAGGTCAGTTGTCCATCCTGTGTGACTCAGAGCAGATGCTGGGGCCGTGCCTGTGGTGTGGAGGCCACTGCTGCCTCTCCCTGCTGTAAAAAAAGGGAAGCGAAAAGGGCTGACGGCTACAGCCTTCCTGTTGGGTTTAAATTAGGGCAAGAGAAAGAGAGAACTCCTTCTCTCCCACCCTACCATCCCATCCATCCATACTAATCACGCGGACCCAACATCTTCTAACCACTATCAGCAACTTCTGCAATTATCAGCAACTGTTTTTTGGGGTTTTTTCTTTCTTTCAGAGATTGTCTGCATGACTTGTTTTGTTCTCCACACTAATGTCAGCATGTTTTGGTAGAAACAGTGTTCCTGGTGATTGCTAGAAAGCTAGTAAGAGTCTAAAGTACATCTTAAAATCTAAAACTTATTGAAATTTGACAATTCTGACAACTCAGTTTATGTTGAGAAATTATATTGTTTTTTTGTTTGTTTTTAATGCAAATTGTGTGGCAACTTTATCCATCCATCCATCCATTTTCTGTACTGCTTATCTTACACAGGGTCCCGAGAAGCCTGGAGCCTATCCCAGGAGACTCAGGGCACAAGGTGGGGGACACCCTACCTATCGCAGGGCACAATCGTACACACATTCACACACCACAGACAATTTGGAAATGCCAATCAGCCTACAATGCATGTCTTTGGACTGGGGGAGGAAACCGGAATTACCTGGAGGAAACCCCCGAAGCACGGGCAAAACATGTAAACTCTGCGCACACAGGGCGGAGACGGGAATCGAATGGTGTTGATTCATTTTCTCTAACGGCAGCTCGGACAGTAATGCCGGTTGTAGTGCAAATCTTCTAATGCAGACGCTCCACAGAAACGGATTTAAACCATCTGCTGTCTGTTCACTTTTCTGTCAATACGTTTCTTTAGCATTTTTGGAAGGAGTCTCCAGTGTCAGCGCTTTGTCAACAGACAGAGGTACAACTTTGCATTTTCAGACACGGGAGAGTCTTCAGGAGAGAAGCGTTTCTGCTTTCTGCTTTTTTGGTAACAGGACAAGTTTAAATTTTTTGTCTTATTAATTTCAAGAGAGAAAAAATTGTGAGGCCGATGTGAGAATGATTGTTTTAATGGAAGTGATAACAGGAACTTGTTTCGAGGATGTCCAACAATATTAAATGTCACTACAAATGGATAAAAAGTAAGGTCTATTTTTAATATATACAAACATTGCAATTGTTGGTAAGTTGCTGTGGTATAAGGGGAATAAAACACTTCCAGATGTGCCGATATAGTAAATGAATCAACCTTACTATATGAATGTAACAGTAACTCCATTTGGAGTTGAAGCATATCACACCATGAGTAGTTTCCTATAACAGCACACTCCCAAGTGTTTTACTTTTACATATCCAATAAACCATCAACTTTATCATGTGAATGTCAAACCTCATTGTTTTGTGTTGTGAAACTATTTATGTGGTCAAGAACCATCATATAGAAACAGGAAACTCTTCAAGGCAATTGCAATGGAAGGATGCAATTGTATTAAACATGACACTGTACTTTTTCAACTCTGTAAGCCTTAAGCTCAAGCACTCTCATGAATCCTAATCCATTATTGAACAAGTCGATTAACATATAAGGCTATTATACAATCCACAATTTATAACCTGATTTGCCTTGTGTATATATTTTAAACAAAGATGAGGATGATGCTAATCAACAATCTAGCAAGCAGCTCTGTTAGCACTCCTTTTATGTATATTGAAGACGGGCAGAATTTATGCTAACGTTAATGGCATGATCAATTCACAATGTGGCTGGTTTTGTCATATGAATAGAACTGCAAGAAATGGTACAACAATACAAAAAGAACTATCCTGCATCTTCAACCCCAAACTTTGTAGCTTGTCGTACACACTGAGTGCAAATTGTTAAGAACTTTCAGATGTTTCGAGGTTTAAGATGGTGTAACTGAAATCCAGGCAGAGAAATAATGCATGGATTGTTCCCAGAACCCCAATCAACACATTTTATAGCTTCCTCAGCTTGTAGCAAATGAAATGATTATCTATTTGGAAATTTTGTGTATAGACTTGCATTTAAATCTGAATTAAAGGTGAGTGGATATATCCTAATTATAAAAAAAAAAACAATTATAACAGAAAACATTGAACTTGAGAAAACACTTCTTATCCCAAATATATTAAATTTATTTAACATTCTTGCACACTAGAGCAGCACTAAAAGTCAATGAAAAGCTTTTTCTTATTGAATTTACACCACATTGATCCTCTACTCCATGTATAAAAAAAACATTGGCAACCATTACATAGTCCTCTTCATTCCTGATGGTTTTATAATGGATTGTAGTGGTTAGTAACGGTATTTAATGGGCTTTTCAATGGTCTATAAATGGTCCAAATGGTTGACCACATTTGACTGTTTTCTAATGGAGTGCAAAGGTGTAACAAGATGGCATCTAATGTGTACTTGTGGTAATAGATTGTGGTTTAAGGGTGATTCAGAGGGCTTAACGGTCTTCTGTGATGTCTGCATCTGTAGTAATCCTGCATTTCAGTCTGCGAAGACACAATTGCACACTAATATATTACACTTATGGCTATATAAGAAGTGTCAAATGTTCAATTAATATGTTAAATGAAAAATGTGTTAATTAGAAACTATGTTTGACAAAAAAAATCAAACATATTCGATAACTCTTTCTATGAAAGTGAAAGTGACATGTGAAGGCCAGTGTATGGTAACCCATACTTGGAATTTGTCCTCTGCATTTAAACCAATCCAAGGTAGTGCACACACATTGGGAGTTGTGAGTAGGGAACACACACACTACAAACCGTGAACACACCCGGAGCAGTGGGCAGCCATTTTTGCTGCGGCGCCCGGGGAGCAGTTGAGGGTTAAGGGCCTTGCTCAAGTGCCCAACAGTGGCAGCTTGGCGGTGCTGGGATTTGAACTCACGACCTTCCGATCAGTAGCCCAACATCTTACACATTGTCAACACATTGTTATAATAACTTAATACCAAAAGACATTACATTTTATAGCAATATTTAGAATATTAGATGTATAAAGTGTTTGTAATAATGAATAATAGGTAGTGTTTATAACACATTATAATCACCAAGACCATATCATAGACTCACTGACCACTGTCTTTATTATTTCGGTAACACTTTCCATAAAGGTCATCGTCTATAACACATCTATGAACACGTTCATTTCGTGTTATAATACATTCATAAGGCAGTATACATGTTGTTATACTTATTTATAAAAACCCATTACACTTTACAGCTTTCTTTATTATGCATTATTGAATTGTTATCATTCTGCATTGTAAGCAGTGTTTATAACACATTATATCATCAAGCCCCACTTTGCATAGTGCATTATGAGAAAATATAACGAGGGCACTGTATAATGTGCAATAAGCACTACTTATAAGGCATTCTTTTAACAGTTTCTAAAAGAATTATAAACACTGCTACAAACTGTAAGGCCTTTTCATAAATACTTATATTGATGTGTGTAACGCCTTATTACAAATGCATTATAACATGTTACGAATGGAATCGTAAGTCCTTATACATATGGCCTTCATAGAATGTTCTATGAATCTTTACTGTTACACTTTCTATGAAGGCCATATACCATTACCTATAAATGCATTTATGACATTGACATTCATAAGGCATTATACACATCGATGTAATTGTTTATGATGAGCCATTACAATGTATAGAAATGGTTATAATGTATTTATAAATTGTGAACAGTTTACTTATATGCGTTATAAGTAGCGTTCATAACACATTATAACAGCAAAGAAATTGTTATATGTTATACCGTTTATATATAACTCTGTATTGTTTTATATGTTATAATGAGGCATGTTAAAAATTCATAATGCAAAATAAAGATAGATATTAAGCTGTTTTTATTAACAGTTATGATGTCTTATGAATGCATTATATCATGACATGAATGTGTTCACAGTTCATTATAAAAAGTGTTAGCAAGACACGTCTCATAATCCACTATGAAAAGGTGAGCGTTGGAATTTGGTGATATAATGCATTATTAACACTGCTTATAACGCTAGCACGCCTTATTGTGTTAACAATTCATAATAAAGATAGCTATAAAGTGCAATGCATATGCATTAATAATTATACCAATGTGTATAATGGCTTATGAATTCATTATAGCATGATATGAATGTGTTCATTATCAAGGTGGATTTTCATAGAAAGTGTAGCCATAGATTGTAATAGAAACTTTAGCAGCATTTCTCATTAGGAACTGAAACTTATGTAAAATTATTTTTTTCAGCAGGTTCATAGCTCTGGCCTAGATTGTGTGTGTGTGTGCGTGTGTGTGTGTGTGTGTGTGTGTGTGTGTGTGTGTGTGTGTGTGTGTGTGTGTGTGTGTGTGTGTGTGTGTGTGTGTGTGTGTGTGTGTGTTTTGTAAGAGACAGTGCATCAGCTATATCAAATACGGCTTTTAGTTTATGTCTGCTCTCGATTCCTTTGATGTTATTCTTGCGAAGGCGAAAGTTATGTCAGAACCCCGACTCGGTCTTACGTAAGAAGCGTGATCAGAGACTGAAAGTGTGTGTGTGTGTGTGTGTGTGTGTGTGTGTGTGTGTGTGTGTGTGTGTGTGTGTGTGTGTGTGTGTGTGTTCTTCTGATTTCACTTTTGCTTTCTGTTTTTATATGAATAAACTACAACACATTTGTGCTGCTGGCGCTCAGTGAAAATCCCAAGTGAAAGTAAGATTGAGTAAAGAGGAGGTTCTGGGTTACTTGGGGCTAAAAAAAAAAGTTTATGCATATTTCTGCCCATTTTTTTTTTTGCTACCTAGATTTAAAAGTTAATTTAAAAAATGTCCCTCAGATAGATATGTCATGTCTTATATCTTTTTCAGCACAGATAGTGCTATGTGTGCGCAAGTGTGTCAGGTGACAGAACAAAAAACTTTTGCTGAGAGCAGTCCTAAATCATGTCCAAGTCTCAGCAATGTTGCTGAAAATACACACAACATACCACTTCAAGCACAAATCCTCACTCCTCGTCCAGATCTACGATAAACCAGGGAGGGTGAAGGCTAACATGCTAACGTGATTCCTCTGGCTCCTCTGTTCGTATCCAGCGCTACAACATCTTTTCAAACTACTATCCACCCTCTTCCGTGCACTGTATATGAGCTCACAAACGCCTACGATTGGCTAGTGTTGCTCTGATTGACAGGGGACGGAGAGAGTATTGCCCCTCCCAACCAGACAGCACAGCCAAGTTTGCTCTCTCGGACTCTCGGCTAAGGAGATAGCTCTAAGGAGATACTCTCTTGGCTAAGGATAGCTGTAGCATCCGAACTCGCGATCTCCAGTGTGTGAACAGGTAGAAGTGTAAATAAATGATAGAGAGTACGGAGACGTGACTAACACCATCATCTTGTTTTATATTTACAAAGACTAGTCATTTCAGCGTTTGTTTTAAATGAATTAAAATGATATTTTGTGTTTATTTTTTAAGTTTAGACATCTTAGTGAATGATTCTTTCCTGGAACAAACAGCTGTCGTTCAGAAGAAAGAGCGTGGGGAAGTTTTAAACCGAACACACACAGCATGACCAAGAGCAGGCTGTGGTTTCACAATCAATCAAGTGTAAGGAGAAATAAAGCCACCTGCTTCATTACAGTTCGAAAGAAGTACAGAGAGACGAAGAATGAGAGATATATGCGAAGCTGTGGATTGAAAAAATGAGAGGTCTTTCCGTTTTTGGTGTGAAGCAGAAACAGATTCCTGTTCTTGGGTGAAAGGAGTGGAACCCGATGTGGTCTTCTGCCGTTGTAGCCCGTCCACCTCAAGGTTCGATGTTTTGTGCATGCTGAGATGCTTTTCTGCTCACCACGGTTGTAACGAGTGATTATTTGAGTTATTATATTATTTATATAGAATTGCATTATGGGTATTCTAGTGATGTCGTGTGCATGTTAACCCCCAAAATAAGTGGAATCACAAAACTAGCGCAACATAGACATGTGACACATGAAAACACTCGGCTCAATGAGGAGAACTGCGTTATGGGTATTCTAGTGACGTAAACTCTACACGTATTGGCACCCTATCTATCTAATCAGCTCTACGAGTATCGGCACCCTGTCTATCTATCTATCTATCTATCTCTCTTTCTTTCTTAAAACTGCACATTCCCTTCATACCTCAAGCTGATAACTATTTTAAGCTTTGTCAAGCCAACATCAGAGTTTGTTGTGATGAACTTTACCTATCTAGCTTTATTTCTTTTCTCTTTTTTTTTTAATGAAATTTAATTTTTGTTTTTGTTTTGGTCCACGCTCCATCAGCAGAGTTTCAGAGTTCATATGAGTGCAACAGAGTTATGTAGCCTTCTTGTGTTTAAAGGTTAATCTCCACAGGTCCTTCTGTCCTTTATTTTCCCCAGAGCAGGTCAACACACTCTCACATGGTTAATGGTTAAGGTTTGCAGGAGGAATCACTCGCTTTCATTTACAGCACTCTGAATTCTGGCAGCAAGTTGAAAAACAGGTCTTTGCTCATTTACAGTCTCAAATTTTGGAACATCTCACATGACGTTTTGTAAGCAGTTTTTGGAAACTAATAAATTACAAATGCTTCATCGACGTTACAGCCGTGGCCAGAAGTTTTGAAAATGACACAAATATTAATTCTCACAAAGTCTACTGCTTCAGTGTTTTTAGATCTTTTTGTCAGATGTCACTAACTGTTACTGAAGTATAACCACAAGCATTTCATAAGTGTCAATGGCTTTTATTGACAATTACATGAAGTTTATGCAAAGAGTCAATATTTGCAGTGTTGAGCCTTCTTTTTCAAGACCTCTGCAATTCTCCCTGGCATGCTGTCAATCAACTTCTGGGCCACATCCTGACTGATGGCAGCCCATTCTTGCATAATCAATGCTTGGAGTTTGTCAGAGTTTGTGGGTTTTTGTTTGTCCACCCGCCTCTTGAGGATTGACCACAAATTCTCAATGGGATTAAGGTCTGGGGAGTTTCCTGGCCATGGACCCAAAATGTCGATGTTTTGTTCCCCGAGCCACTTCGTTATCACTTTTGCCTTGTGGCAAGGTGCCCCATCATGCTGGAAAAGGCATTGTTCATCACCAAACTGTTCTTGGATGGTTGGGAGAAGTTGCTCTCTGAGGATGTTTTTGTACCATTCTTTATTCATGGCTGTGTTCTTAGGCAAAATTGTGAGTGAGCCCACTCCCTTGGCTGAGAAGCAACCCCACACATGAGTGGTCTCAGGATGCTTTACTGTTGGCATGACACAGGACTGATGGTAGCGCTCACCTTTTCTTCTCCGGACAAGCTTTTTTCCAGATGCCCCAAACAATCGGAAAGGGGATTCATCAGAGAAAATGACATTACCCCAGTCCTCAGCAGTCCAATCCCTGTACTTTTTGCAGAATAGCAGTCTGTCCCTGATGTTTTTCCTGGAGAGAAGTGGCTTCTTTGCTGCCCTTCTTGACACCAGGCCATCCTCCAAAAGTCTTCGCCTTACTGTGCGTGCAGACGCACTCACACCTGCCTGCTGCCATTCCTGAGCAAGCTCTGCACTGGTGGTGCCCCGATCCCACAGCTGAATCAACTTTAGGAGATTAAGAGACTTAATCTTTTTGGGATTAAGTTCATTTTCATGGCAAAGAGGGACTTTGAAATTAATTGCAATTCATCTGATCACTCTTCATAACATTCTGGAGTATATGCAAATTGCCATCATAAAAACTGAGGCAGCAGACTTTGTAAAAATTAACATTTGTGTCATTCTCAAAACTTTTGGCCACGGCTGTACCTAGCAGTTTTTAGTATGTGAACTTCCCCCCTATTTATACATTTGACTCTATAATCAAAATATTTTCTGAAGTCATGAGATTTTTTTTTTTTCTTCACTATGGCTTTAGGCTCAAGAAAATGTTCATCATATACCTATATATATATATATATATATACACAGTATATAAGTTCACCAAACAAAAATGAGCTCTGTTCACAAAAATAATTGATTTATTAATTCACATAAATAACTAAAAATAAAATACAGAACCTCTGTTCACCAAAATATTAAGAATGGAATAAAAATAAATAAAACTTACGCTCTTAAATCTAAAAACAACATCACATTGATTATTTAAAAAAGACTCTAATTCAAAGATTTATGGTCAATAACTAAAATCAGTGACTTACAGAATGGTCCCGGTTCACATTTGTCATTTTTGTATTTTTTTTTATTTTCCTACTTTGAATATAAGTTTATAGTTTTGTACTTTAACTTGAGTAAAGAATTCTGTACTGAATACTGTACTTTATCTTTTACTGAAATATATATCTAAAATACCGTATTTTTTTTATCACTTTATTTGCGTTAATTCATTTTTACACTGCACAGCTTTTAAGTATCAAGAATTCTTCCCAAACTTCTTTAATGAATATAAACAAGGCAAACCAGACTGAAGTGTATTCCTTGCTGTTTGTAATTTTTTTTTTTTTTACTACTGCAGGTGTGAATGGTGAAGTGTGAGGGTCGGCATTCCTACAAGCCTCTCCACCGATAATTTAATCTCCACCGAAAATATCATTTTCGACCTTCGATCAGGGTCTTTGCTCCTGCGCAGAGGCCAAAGGTCAGGTTTAAACAGGACAAATGAGGCACATGGTTCTACTGAAGAGTGACTCAGACATACACAGGATGTGACAGGACAGGCTAGAGAGATGCACAAAGAGATAGACAGAGAGAGATAAAAAAAATATATAATATTTTTTTTTTTTTTTAAAAAGACAGAAAGATGTGGGTGTCTTGTTACTCAGAGCTGTTCGTCAGGGTTATGTGAGAGGCTGGTATTTTGTAGATGACAGTGCAGAAACACGCACTGGGCTCGGTTTTGTGGTTTTCTCCAAAGGAGCATCTCTGTTGAAATATCCGTGATGTTTCTGGCGCGGCGCCAAAAGCCACAAATTAACATCGAATAAATAAAAATTGTTTCTGTAATCGGTTGAGCGCTAAAATTTGATATTCTCCCACCCACAGCTGTTTGATATGTATACATGCTAATCAGATCTGCTGTTTTCTTTGCATACTTGCCATGTAGTCAGAACATTACGATGCTAATTTTGTCCATCTTTGTGTTATCTTTACGTCTCTCTCTCTCTCTCTCTCTCTCTCTCTCTCTCTCTCTCTCTCTCTCTCTCTCTCTCTCACACACACACACACACCCACACCCACACACACACACACTGACTAAATTCCCTAAAGTGCTGTCAGTTTACCGACACGGGAAAAGGCGTCAGGACGGAGTACGCTTTGCGGTTTCTCAGGAAACACGACACACCACGTCCTTTTTTGTTTGTCTGTTTGCTTTCTTCAGACGAGAGTCTGTTTCTCAACCCCACTGAACACCTTTGGGACGAACTGGAACGCCGACTGCACCCCAGGCCTCCTCACCCAACATCACTGCCTGACCTCTCGTAGCCGAATGAACACAAATCCCCACAGCCACGCTCCAAAATCTAGTGGAAAGCCTTCTCAGAAGAGTGGAGCTTATCATAACAGCAAAGGGGGAATAAATCTGGAATGAGATGCTCAACAAGAACATACGGGTGTGCTGATCAGGTGTCCACATACTTTTGGCGGTATAGTGTACTGTATTTGAGTAGAACATAAAAGCTCAGAACGTCTCTGTGATTGCCTAAATGCCGAGTTCACCGTCTCTGAAAGTGAACAAACATGTACTGTATAAATGTGTCAATTTATTAAATACACCACAGGAAAAAAACAAAACAATTTGATTTAATGTGTGTCTATAACTCAAATATATGAAATTCATATTCACATACTTTTATATGAGAGAGAGAGAGAGAGAGAGAGAGAGAGAGAGAGGTGTGATGTGCTTGTTCATGTTCTGTCATGCCCCAGTGTGAGTTATATTGTTTCTAAGATAGTACAGATTAAACTCCTTACTGCCTTGAGGACACACACACACACACACGCACACGCACACCTGTACACACCTGTACACACCTGCACACAGTGCTTCGGGTTTTTTAATCTTGAAGAACGTCAGCTGTCATTTTCATTGATGAATTTGTTCTTATGTGTATTTGACTCAGGAATTTAAATTGGATTTATTTATAGTAGATGGTCTAAAATTAATCACTCTATCTATGGCAACGTTTTGCACAGTCCCTCTTGGTAACATACAAAATATTTAATACAGTACACATATATACATATACATGCATAATGTGTTTTAACATTTTTCAATCCAGAAATTCCTCAGATGCGCTGAAGGGCATTTCAGCTTTTCTTCATTCTTTATTCCTTATATAATTTATATTATATTATCATTTAATTTACCATTCCCTTGATTTACCCTCCCCTCGTCCGTCATGTTTGCAGGTTGGATTTGGCGAAGCGTACCGTCACGATAGTAGACCATCCGGGTACCTCCATTTCAACGTACTACGATTTGGGACGCACTCATTCTGATCTCGTTTACTATTCAGGACGGATAGTAGGCGAATCGGGACGCAGGATGAGTCTTAACATTAAGATAAACAATACACCCAGTTTGAAAGGGTTTCTCAAATATTGCTTAGTTGAGAGTTACATTTAACCCTAAGGTTTTTCTCTTCTCTAAATATGGGCAACAAACATCAACATGCAGCAGGTGGCATTCTTCGTTTTTCACACATAAAGGTCACTTTAACTCTTTAACTCTCTGGTTAAGTGTTTGAGCCTATCGACATGTGTCTGTTCTTAGAGTTAGTTAACACGTATCTCACGCACACTACCTTTGGACTCAGTGTCTTAAATCCTCTCTCTCTCTCTCTCTCTCTCTCTCTCTCTCTCTCTCTCTCTCTCTCTCTCTCTCTGTAAATTCCTCAAATGAGGAAGGATGTCCCTTTTGTGGGGTTTCTGAAACTGTTTTTCATATTTTATTTTTTTTAGTGAGTGTCCCTGCTTAAATCAAATTTTCGATTTAGTGAAAGCTTGTGATCTGCAGTTTACAGGCATTTTTAATCAAGGATTGTTGATTCTCGGTCCAAAATATTCTCTGAAAAACAACTGTAAAGTGTTTTTGCTTATCTTTTTACATGGTGCTGCAGTGTATGGGGTGTTGATACAGTAATCTGTTACGTGAGCCTGATGATGAGGGGTTTGGGCTAAATATCTGAGAGGGTGTTTTATTTTATTGACAAATGGTATCTCTCTATCTCTATCTCTCTCTCTCTGTCTCTCTTATTATCTCTCCTTCTGTTACTATCTCTATCGGTAGAACCCCACTATGGCATACCACTGAATGGTGTGCTTATCACAATAGACAGTTAATGTTTAAGTCCAGAGAGAGAGAGAGAGAGAGAGAGAGAGAGAGAGAGAGAGAGAGAGAGAGAGAATAAAGTTAAAACAAACCTTTCTTTATAAATACACAAGCTACGACTCCAGTACATTTTTAAAAATTGTGACACAGGAAATACAAAATGCTGTGAATTCTGCAAAATAAATTAACATTTTTTTAGAAAAAAGGTTTTATTAAATTATTTTATAATGGGTAATACATACGTAAAGCTTGAGTACGTATTTACAGTATATCATTTTTAAATCATTATAATTTATCATAATAATCAAGTGAGATCTATGTTACTGCTTACACGGTTTTTATTAATGCTTATAGTAATTTCTTGTCAGAGATAGGTAATGACATAGATAAGGAAAATAAATTTTTGAGTTCACGGTTTATTTTTTTCAGTATTGTTCATGAAAATCTGAAATGAAAATTTCCTCTGACCTTAAATTCGTGAGCTACAAGGTTGGTTATCATGACGTTTTAACTTCGGTCAGCCTGGAAAGTGTCATAACACAATCTAATGACCAAAGTAATAATTTTTTTGAAAGCATACACTTGTTGAACAAGCTTGTATACGTCCTTGAGTTTCATGTAGCCATAGCTTTAAGTAAAGTGTTATTAAATTGGGAAACACTAAAATGCTTTTCTCTACTGTGAGTCATCAATTCTGTAGCATGAAATTATATTTCTAGAAAATGTCTTCATATCAGTATAGAACAACTTACAACAGCTTACTTACCTAAGCTAGGATTTTTGTTGTTGTTGTTGTTAGAAATGAAAACAAAGGCATTATTGAGTTTGGAAATAACTTCTTTAATAATGACAATCCTGTAATCGTAACACACAGTAATTCACAAGGTTTGAAATAAAAAATCAAACACACATTATATGCCAGCTCAACTGCATTTTCCTTTTAAAACGTTCTCTGTCTACACTGGCGTTTTCAAACCTTTTCCAAAAAATTGCTCGTCCACACTGAAGCATCTGAAAACGCTCACATCCCTATTCTGCGCATGCGTAAAAACGTAAGAAGCTTTGGCCTGCGTCATTTCCATCAGGCGTTTATTGGAAAATACAATCTGAAAGGTTGTATAAAGTGACATTAATCTTTAACAAAGCTATCAAACTGGATAGCAGGCACAACAATTGCAGTACAACATTGTCCACTGTCTTAACTGTTTTGAGCTGAATGGGTCACATGACTAAAAATATGCCATTGTTTTTGAATACCTCCGTTTCTTCAGTCTACACTGCAACGCGAAAACTACAAAACGTAAAGAGAAATATATGCGTTTTCAAATTTATCTGGATTATTGTGGACGTAGCCTCAGATACATCCTATGACAACCCACCTGAAAGTAGTACAGCCAAAGATTCACCCCTAAATTTTCATCATCATAACATCATAACATCATAACACGTGTATATATATATATATATATATATATATATATATATATATATATCCATAACCCACGTTATAGAACATTCTTCTGCAAGTAGCTCGTAATTACATTTCTGAAAATCATTTATCCTGTTGCTTTAAGGATGGTGTCCGTAGGGCTATGTAAGCCTTTTATGACCACTAACATAAACCTGCATAAACAGTTTATACAGGTTTATTCCAACAAGTGCCATCTGTCATCAAGACTTCTGCTTTTGTAAAATTTGATGTCAAGTTGATAAAAAAATTGTGTTTCATCTCCGATTTTGTAACTCAATGCTTCTGGTATGTCAGAGTCACATAACAGTGATGACGTGACATATCATGTTAAGTCATGTTTATTGAAAATTCCTCCGTGACATTGGCAGTAACAATTATTACACTGTAACAACATGTTTAAGGTTTTTTTTTTTTTGAATACTTAAGGTAATGCCATGAACCTGTATTCCATGAGATTTCCATCTTGATGCCCGACTTCGGGTTGGAGTTCTCATCACTTAGAAATCACTCGCTGTGGCTGAAGATGGCCCCACAAGATACATGAGGATGGTACCATTTAATAACCATGGAGATGGCTTTGAACTGCAACTGAGATGAACAGTTTCGCTATGACGACTTAGGACTACAATTGCTACGCTAGCTTTAGGACTGCAATTGCCATGAACGGTTCTGCACTCAAGTCCTGGTTGTGAATTTCCTGGTTGCACAGCTGCACTTTTTGACCATGTACAGTAGTGCACAGTCATAGATGGGGAATTATTATCAGATGTCAACCAGATGATGATGGGTTCCTTTTTGAGTCTGCTTCCTCTCAAGGTTTCTTCCTCATATCGTCTCAGGGAGTTTTTCCTCGCCACAGTCGCCTCTGGCTTGGGGATAAACTTATAAATTTCAAATTTATATCCTGAATTGATATATTTCTTCGATTGTCACCATCAGCCTGGTGTGCCAAGCCGATGTTACTCTGACATTCCGGTTGTCTAGGTCAACTGTCTAACCTAAGTCAACATGGAAAATGTTATAACACAACCTTATGTCATTGAACTAAGGTATAATGTCAACTTGGGATCAGAAATGACAAATGCAGTCTTTATGACAGTTGATGCCTGTTTAAAAAAGCTTTATAAATGCTTATGTAGGTGTATTTCAGTTGTCAGGAAGTGTTTATGTAGTGTAAGCGTAATATGGCAACTGCCTTAAGAAAAGTGTTATTGAATAACGTACAGTTGAGTGCAAAAGTTTGTAGCCGCCCATGGATTGCAACTCATCTCCAAAAAACATACCATTTCCAAGATGTTAAGAATGAAATGTGGGTGTTTCCTGCAACAAAAATCCAAAACACAAGACAAAGTCAAAAGAAGGTTTTTTGGCCGTCCCCCCCCCCCACCCCTACCCCCATGGCCCATTCAATCTCAAGATAGTACAAAGCATTCAAATGTACATATTCGGATTTAAAATAAAGGATTAAATAGCACTCTATTCTGTTTCTTTTCTCCTGGTCACTGATGAACGCTGGACCTTTAAGAGATGTTAGAGAAGTGGAAATTAATAGATCCCTCCCAATGACAGCTTGAAAGTGCTGAAACATTAACGCAAGGATGATTATCACAAACTAAGCAGATCTGCTCAGCGATACACTGAGTGACTGAAGGTATTTTTAACTCAGTGATAAGCTTTGGATCATACCTTCTTGCTTCTGAGAAGGTCTAGAAAGTGAGGTTAGTCATGAGTATTAAAAATGATTTGTGTCATAATTTCCTTGGGTATGTAGGTAGAATATAACAAATACACTGAATTTACGAAACTTCCTAAAGTTACGACGGCTTCCTGTGACATTAACCATGGTGATCTGGGGCTATATTGGTTGTTTTTGTATACTTTTGATTTTGTCTGTATGTACAACCTGTAAAAAAAATAATAATAATAATAATAAAAAATAATAAATAAATAAATTAAAATAAATCAAATAAATAAATAAATAATAGTAATAATAATAATAATAATAATAATAATAATAATAATAATAATAATAATAATAATAATAATAATAATAAATGTTTACCATGCAAGTGTCTGGTATCTTTTTTTTTTCCCCTTAGCCAATATAACCTGAAATTATTTAAAAATACTATGTCAACATATTGGCCTAAAAAAAATCTGATTTGGAAAATGATGATTCTTCGTTATTTAAAACTATAAACACACATTACGCTTTAAGCTTTTGGATGGATTATAGCTTTATGCTAGAAACAAATAGGTAAAATGAAAAATAAAATCAAACAATGCACAGTTATTTACAAAATTTAATTAACAATATCTCCGTTTCTATGTGGCCAATCAACATTGAACAAAAATCATACTGAAGTTTCAAGTTTTTGCACAAATCATAATAGGTAACATTAATGTCTCAGTTATTAATGCTTGAGTAATGATGAAGTAAGGACAGTGTGTGAGATTTATACATGCAGATAACACAGCGGTTGAAAATTGGATAAGAAGTCATTACGCTTGTGTCAGCAAAGTTATTTTATATTAGTTACTAAACTCTTACACTTTAGTCAACATAGTAGTTTTTAGTAGAGTGAGAACGCTTGATTACTTACTGCTAAGTTCACAAGAACTTAATTATTAATTAAGGAACTAAGAATATAAGGGTTTAACTAAGGGCTTTTGTCTTAAGAAAGTTCAAATTAGACACTTGTTAAAGGTGTAATCACTACAGAATGTATTAGTCTTTAATCATAATGACCTGCGTAACTAGACATCATTTAGGTGAAAATGAGTAACTATTGCATCATTAGTTGTGATAATACACAATAAACACTTCTTAAACACACTACTGAGTGAGAATTATGCAGCAAAAAATGCTGCATTCGACTAGCGGTCGACTGAGTCGTAATTCCCGAACTCTGACCAGAAAAAAACAAAAACAAAAACAAAGAAAATACCCCCCGCCCCAAACAAACTTGGAATTCCTACTCGGGAACTTGGGATGGTCTCCTCAACTCCAAATTCAACAAGTGACTCACGGTAAACATCAGTAAACAAAGCAATATCAGTCTCTCCAGGATTTTGTGATTTTGCAATCGCAGAAATTAACGCAACCTCGAGCAAGGAGCTCGCAATTTTTCAAGCATTTTTGGCCACAACAATCACAAAAAAATCTGAAATATATATAGGCATGCATGTTTTTTCCCCACTTTGTAGCTCGGAGGTTGAAAATGAACTCCGACTTCCCACAAATCATTTATATAGCAGGTCGCAAGTAATGTACATAGTGATAAACATTTCACAAATATCCAACAGACCTCAATTAACCCCTTATATGTGTTCAGTAAAATAAAGTGTTCTCTGTAAACATGTTTTTTATATATATATATATATATATATATATAAGAATTAAAAAATAATGATAGACAGAGAAAGAACGGGAGAAGAGAGAAGATGCCGAGGGCACATTTCATCCCTGCTGTGTTGGGACCTACAAGGCCAACACTAATATTTTATTTGCAGCTTCACTCTTCGTGCCTGCCAGTGCACATCTTGGTTTTAAAGCACACACACACACACACACACACACACACACACACACACACACACACACATTTCCACGCAGGAACATTCCTTCTCCTGCTAAAAAAAACAAAAAAACAACACAATCGTATCCAAACACATGATACACACACTTAAACACCTTTCACCTGAGCCTGATTTATAGCTGACTTGATCTTCAGAGTGAGCCAACAAACAGGATTTATGTCGCTCGCCTTGTAAAGACGTGCAGTGTGCTCAGGATTAGATAACCTTATTATCCTACAGAAAAAGTGCAGTTAGTGCGACGTTGTGTGTGCTTTGGCTGCAGATGATGGGGTTTGTGGATTCCTGTTCAATGGCAACAGCTGCTTTCGTGGGTCACAACCAGCATGAACATGAGCCGTGATTTCAGACCTCATCTGATTTTTCCTTTCATGTGAGGAGCGTTTTGAGACCGAGTCAGAAAGAGTGAGTGTGTTTGAGTGTGTATGACGGCGAGAGAATGATCGAGTCAGCAAATGAGTGTGTGTGTGTGTGTGTGTGTGTGTGTGTGTGTGTGTGTGGTATGTTTTTATATCTCGGTCCCCACAAAGATAAGAATATCTCACATGGTTGATCTTCTGGGGAGATTTGGCATGGTCCCCACGAGGTAAACTGCAGCTTCAGTGGAAGGTCCTCACAACAGTTGTAAGAAAATGCATGCATGCATGTGTGTGTGTGTGTGTGTGTGTGTGTGTGTGTGTGTGTGTGTGTGTGAACATGCATTTAAAACCATAGAACCGGTCAGACTTGTAATGAAGCAATGGTATGGTATGGATCATTTTGACAGGATAGCGGAAGTATATATATATATATATATATATATATATATATATATATATATATATATATATATATATATATATATATATATATATATATATATATATATATATATATATACACATATGTGTGTGTGTGTGTGTGTGTGTGTGTGTGTGTGTGTGTGTGTGTGTGTCCACCAACATCTCCACTACTTCTACGCTGGATTATGTTTGAGATTATTGAAATTTACCTACCGCCAGCAGAGCTGACTTCTTACAGCAATAAAACTAAACACATCACATTCTAAACATATTTAATGTGTTTCATTGTAAAGACCAGAACAGAATAGATCGAGTGTATGAGACATGGTTGTCCCAGTGCTCAGTGTACATGTGCTGTACCAGGCGTAAAGCGGTGAGTGTTTGTCGATGTGTGTGGGTGGGACGTTGATGTGAGTAATGCTCTGATGGTTTTGGCGCATTGGACAGATACCGAGCCCCCCGCTGTGAGTTCCCACTCCCGCTGCTCTTGGACAGGGCTGCTGCTAGGAAAACAAGATCTGCTGTTTGAAAACGTTTCGCCTTCAAATGTATGTCTTTTTCCCCCAAAATAGAACATGTTGATGCAAACTAGTAGCACTGGAGGGAAGGATGAGTCACTTGAAGCATGAAAAGCAAATGCAGTTCTGAATTGGAAAACAAATTGTGTCAGTTTTGGTCCAGCTCTAAACCAGATCTTAGTCACGAGAGGGTGGCACGAGATTGATAGCTATTGTTATATTTTGTGTACATGCAGATGGAACTGAGAGGAGAGAGAGAGAGAGAGAGAGAGAGAGAGAGAGAGAGAGAGAGAGAGAGAGAGCACTTGATCAACATTGCTTACATGACTGTCTTTGAGATTTTGTCATTTATAAACAATACAAGAAAAAAAAAAAAGATCATTCTACTTTCACACTTGCTATTGTTTTTCTTCAATCATCGGCGCACATTTTATGTCAATTCTATCAGAAGCCTGTCATGCGGCTGATTTTTAAAAAGTACTGCCATCTGCTGTTGTTTGTTTGTTTGTTTGTTTTTGGTCCTACCAGTGCTTCCGAAGCTTTCAAGCTTCCATCCATTTTCCATGAGGCTCATCCTACACAGGGTCACAGCGAACTCGGGGTACAAGGCGGAGGACACCCCGGACGGGGTGCCAACCCAAAGTAGGGCACAATCGCATGCACATTCACACACTACGGACAATTTGGAAATGCCAATCTGCCTACGACGCATGTCTTTGGACAGGAGGAGGAAACCGGAGTACCAGGAGGAAACCCCGAAGGACAGGGAGAACATGCAAACTCTGGCGGAGGTGGGATTCGAACCACCGACCCTGGATGTGCGAGGCAAACGGTTATGCAAAATGAATAGAAAGGAATAGAAAGTGAAATTACGTAACTAAATTAGGTACCTAACGTAACTAACATCAAAAGATGGGTCGAGAAGAAGTGGCGATCATGAAGCGTTCATATGTATCTCAAGTGGGAAAATGCAAAAGGTAAAAATCAGAAGAACAGAAACTGAGCCAGAACACTGGTAAGAAATGAATGCTAATTATTAAGGCTTGACTGCTATCGTGATTCCACTCATTGATATGATAGAAGTGGGGAAAGTTAGCTAGCTATTAAGCGTTACCTTGCTAGCTTCTTACCTACTAGCTATAGCCTGGTGACTTTAAAGATAATCACCACTCAAGTGGTCAAAACATCAATTTTTAAGAACTCAGATGATCACAAGACAATCACAATGAAGAAATTATTTTCCTGGGTTCCAACATTTCACCGTGTTAAGTAGCCAAGTGGAGCAGTGGTCATTTTTCAGGTGAAAACGGAAAGGTTTTGGACCCCAGAGTAAGTCGCTTCTTAGGGCCCCCAATGTATAGAAAAGCCCTTTTTTTTACGTCTTAACCAATCACGTCACAGCTTTGCTGGCAAAAGAGAAAGCACACAAATTTACACTGCGTTCAGTCAGAGATATTTCAACGTCAATATTTTTAGTGTTATAGTGTAACTTGAGACAACGGATGTTGGTTTATGTTCTCCCCGTGTCTCTGTGGGTTTCCTCTGGGTTCTCCGGTTTCCTCCCACCTCCCAAAAACATGATGGCAGGTGGATTGGATGAGATAAATTTCCCCTAGTGAGTGTACATGATGCCCTGCAACGGACTGGTGTCCCATCCCATCCACGGCATATTCCTGACACAGCGTTCCCGGGATCCACTGCAAACCTGACCAGGAAGCAGCTTTAACCAGCTCAGACGAAAACTGTGATCACGTGAGCGGCATTTCTGTCTACAGGGAAGTAAAGAAGCTGTAGTGCTGTTTGTGCCACATAGGTTAAAGGTGCTATTACAAATCTGTACTGTATTAGATATATAGTTAGATCTAATAAACATGATTAGAAAGCTAAACATACTGTATTTAGTAAAGATTTAAGTCAATTTGCATGTAGATTTCTTAAAACATGTACACACACACACACACACACACACACACACACACACACACACACACACACACACACACACACATGCTGAGAACATGGATCTAGGGTTAGCATCCACTTCCATAAGTCAGGCTATTCAACGGAAGAAAACTTTCAATCATCAGCAGTTACGAACATCATAAGAACTTCAATGAAAATGTCACGATTGCAAATCTATTGAGATACAAATGAACCCAATTCCATGAAAAGGTGAAACGAGGATCTCTTAGGCTCTGTTAATTAATATTATTTACTGCATTAGTTAACATTATTAAACTAGATTAATACACTAAAAGCAATGTTAACAATGTAACAAATACGGAATAAAACACTCCATGTCGTGCTGTAATGGGAAAATAATCAACAACGGGGTGGTGTGATTAAGCAGATTTACTGTTACCACCCCAGAGTTGATTATTTTCCTACAACTGAATGTCCCAAAAGTGCGTTATTCATCTCTTACCGCAACAATTTGCCAGCAATTATTTATTTATTTATTAATATACGACACGTCATGTTTATTTTTCTTAAATAGTTACACTTAACTTTATGGAACATCCACAAATCTTTCGATCTTGAAGGCAAAAAAAATAAAAATAAATAATAATCTAGCTCACGACGTTATCGAGAAACGGGAAAGTGTAACTTCCTCTGTCCTGATAAAATCGTACATAAGATGTAAGATGTAAAAAAAAATAAAATAAAAAAAATAAAACATTGACAGTTCATGATATACTGTAAATAATTTATATACTTTCATCCCAATCCAATATTTTCCATTTACAACAGATACTTTTAATCTCTTTGTATCTCTTTGTCGTTTATCGTCAAGAAGCTTTAGCTCCTAAAATATAACGTGTAGCCTGTGCATACACACGTCCTTAGATGTCGTAACGATTCGTGCTGAATAACTCAGTGGTTCCCGGGAATCTATCGGTTACAGGCATAAGACGTTTTGCTAAATGACTCATTTCCCACATCATTTGACATCATTTAAAGTATCACATCATTTAAAGTAGTTTTGACTTCAAAGCAGTTTGTCCACGAAACTACACACACACGCGTGCAGAGCGTTTTCCTTTAAAGTAACTCCATAATGATAACAATAATGCGATTAATGACATGAACAATAATTATAGAAAATGTCGTGTCATGACTTGATCCTAAAGTGTGTAAAAAATGAAAATTTAATGATCAGTCACCTGATTTGCATATTTTTAATACATTTTAGAAAGAACATGTTAATACAAAAAAAAAAAAGTCATGTATCGATGTATACTTTTTACAGGTTACATTTCATTCAAATATCAGTCATAATAAGTAAGCCTATTAGAGCGTGGTGCCTTGCTTATGGTGAAATCAGAAGAAATACTTTTTAATGCTTAGACACAAATTATGATGTTGTGACTAAGAGCTACCAAACTGTGTAACTTGATTAACATGACAGTAATTAACAGTAATTAACATGACATGGCAAATGTCAAAATTAAAATCTGGCTTTAGGATCATTAATTAATATGTCGTGAGAACGCCGAATTTCATGCGTGACTTCCAGGTAATTATTTAGCTGGAAAAGGTCTATTTACGTTACTTAACATGACGCGGGAAGCTGCTTTGTCGCAACGCCAGTGACCGCACCCTCTTTATACATACCAAGACTGAAGTAAAGTGTAACATTGTCACTCATCTCAACAATTAGTTTCCTGACACCACAGCCGTCTAAATCAACCGATTTGTCACTACTTTTGAAATAAAATCATTTACCACAAGGTAAGTCCTTCGTGCGGAAAAAATGTAACGTGAGTAACACATATCAGGTCGTAAGTCATTCACGCAGGGGTGATGCGATAACAAACTGATTGTTGATTGTTGACACAGCCCAAAGTGTCTTATTGCTCTTACACCACAGCAGCTTGCCATTGATTTCAATTTTTTATTTATTAATGAAGGCCACATCAAGTTTTTAACCATTTCTAGTTGCATTTAATGTTGAGGAACGTCCAAAAAATAAGTTAGTTCCTGTTATAACAGCTATAAACTCTTTTATTCTCTCTCTTGGAGTTAATAAGACAAACAAATACAGCTTCTCATGGTACCAAGCAACTACATAGTGTAAATTTACACATTCCTGACACTGGAGACTCCTTCTATAAACATCATTTCACAGAAAACTTCACCAAATCGAAGATTAAAGTCCCCATGAAATCAAAATTAGGGCTATCTATAAGCTAGTGTGCGCCAAAACAATGACAATAGATACAGTACATTCAAAATTTACAGTCTCTCTATTCCACCAATACGGATCAGCGATTTCGATGACATCATTCTGCACTTCAGCGTCTCGTCAGATTTTCCGTCCAATCAAATGCTCTCTATAAATCTGAAGTGTCCCGCCCACAACATTATAAAAATCACCGCGGCTATTTAATAAGGGGGGTGGGAGGAGCCACTCGTTATGTCCCGCCCTGACTTCCTGTTTCAGTGGAAATTACATCAACACATCGAATAACGATACGCGTTCCAAGGCACTTCACGGGGACTTAAAAAGTAGGGTGTAGTTTAGTAATGAAAAGCTTTTAGACATAAACAACAGTGTGACTTTTTTTCACACTGTGGTCACACACACACTCACACACACTCACACCCACACATACACACACACACACACACACACACACACACACTGAGTGTCAGCAGATGTGTGATGTAGTCGTCAGCTATGACAAACATTTCCAACAAAGAATCACTGTATAAACACAGGAATAGACACGAAAGACGCTAAATAACACAGCTCTTGTTAACCGTAAAGATTCAAAATTCCAGCAAAATAATGATATTTTCCAAACAAGATGTCTTCCACATCTTTTCAGAGTGTATCTGATGTGTGTGTGTGTGTGTGTGTGTGTGTGTGTGTGTTCACGTTGAACACGACTCCTTTCAGTCGAATCTTGATAAGAACATGTTTATTACACTACCTCCTTCGAATGATCTCTATCTCTATCACACACACACACACACACACACACACACACACACACACACACACACACACACACGCACACACACACACACACACACTTTTTTTCTCCTTTACTTCCCCTTCATAGAAAGAGAAACCACTTTAATCACTCAGTATCTATTCCTAATTAGATGTTGCATCTTTTCTGAAATACGTCCCTGCACGGCGAATCATATTTGCATCGTATAGCACGAGACATAAATATAAGTTATAGAAATAAATATCTTATTTAGATCTTATCACTTTTTCATTTCATATAAATAAGTGTTTCAGGAGAAGTGAAAGTGAGCCTTTAAAAAACAAAATGAAAGTGTTTAAGTCTTCTGCCTGGAATTTACTTAATAATTGAAAGCAAAAGTGCAACAGTAATTCTCCAGGTTTGATTCACTTTACAGTATCGTGTGCACAAAGAGGTTATAACTGCTGTATTGATGACATTATGCATTATAGCAAGACCTCCTCATCACTCAGTCGGCCATTTTAATTCAACTGTTGTTGTTTTTTTTTTGTGTGTTTTTTTTTATTTTTATTTTATTTAATAAGATACAGAGATCTTAACTGTCACAGCTGCATCAAGAGTATCAACAAGAGCATTTCCTCATTCAAACAGGGAACAGGTTCAACACCACAAAACTTCCCGTCTCGTCTCTTCTCTTCTCTTCTCGTTTCCATTTCTTCTCTCTTTGATTTGTCTTCCTCTCATCTTAACCCTTTTCTCCTCTGCCTATTCTTTTATTCGCATGTCTCTCTCTCTCTCTCTCTCTCTCTCTCTCTCTCTCTCTCTCTCTCTCTCTCTCTCTCTGTCTCTCTCTCTCCTTTCATCCCATTCTCCGCCTCGTGAATTTTCCTCCAATCCACTCCTTTTTTCCTCATCTCCTCTCCGCTTTTTTCTCATGTCTCCTCTCATTTTTAGCATGGTTTCTCTCTTTGTTTTGTCTTCCTTCCTATCCTTTCATCTCTGCTCCTCTTCTGTACTTCTCTCTCCTTCCGTCACACTAACATCGTATTGCTTCTCTGCAATTCGTTCTTTCTCCTCCTCCTTCTTCCAGACTCTTCTCTGCCCCTCTTCTCTCGTATTCTTTCCTTTTGTTTCCACTTTTCTTGTCTTCTTTCTTTCTTTCTTTCTTTCTTTCTTTCTTTCGTCTCATCTACACTCCTCTCTGCTCCTCTTGTCTAGCTTTTTTCTCCTTTCGTTACCACTCTTCTTTTCTTCTCTCCTGTTTCCTCACTCTTCTCTCCAATCCTCTCATTTTATCTCACCTTACAGTATCTTTTTATGTCCATGTCTTTTCTATTTTGTCTTCCTGTTCTGTCCTCTCATCTCTTCTTCTTGTGTATCTTTTATCCCCTCTCTTCCTATGTACTCTCTTTTTCTTTAATCTACTCTCTTATTTTGTTTCCTTTCCCCTTATCTTGCCTCACTGCATCGAACAGCATCTCCTTCATTTTGTCCTCTCCGCTTCTCTCTTTTTCTCTCCTCTCCTCTTCTCTTCTCTTCTCTTCTCTCATATGATCTCCTCTTGTCTTCTCGTTTCTCAACATTTCTGCCACATTTCCAATCCTCTCTGCTTTTCCTGTCTCCTGTCTTCTTGGCTACGCTCCTCACATCTCATTTCCTCTCATTTTCACTCCTCTTTCCACCTTTTGAGAGAAAAGGGGAAGAGATAAATGAGACGCATTCATCTCCCCACCTCTTCTCTCGAAACGTTTCCTTTCGTCCCATCCTTTCTCCTTTTGTCACCAGTCCTTTCTCTCGTCTCATCCAGTCTCTTGTTTGTTTCATC
Source organism: Cranoglanis bouderius (assembly GCA_023630585.1). NCBI lineage: Eukaryota > Metazoa > Chordata > Actinopteri > Siluriformes > Cranoglanididae > Cranoglanis > Cranoglanis bouderius. The sequence continues at coordinate 3,295,231 of CM042555.1, forward strand.
TGCCCTTTCATCTTTTTCCTCTCACCTCATCTCATCTCTTTCTTTCTTGCCTTATTTTGTCTCCTCTACTTTCTTCATCTCTCATATCCTTATCTCTCCTCTCCTCTTCTCCTCAGCTCTTCTTCCCGTTGTCTTCTCTCTGTTAATATTGTCTGTTAAATGCCTGCAGGGACGTGACTGGTTCACTCCACAGTGCTATCAGGGCTGGAGTTGGGCCTAACACCAACAGACAGAACATTCTCAGCCCTAATTAAAGCAAGTTCAGATTCAGACTTCTCAAGAACATTGCGTCATAAACAGTAAGCAAGTTTACCAGCAGCTTGCTTGACATGTGACACTTTTCCTTTTTATGAGCTCTGCACTTTCGGGAAGTTCAGTACCACCTGAGCGTGGGCAGCATGACTCAGTCTGAAAGCATGACAGGTGCGATTTACATAGTGTTTTGTAATTCCTGTTCCTGGATGTCATCTGTGTAGCACTTTCTATGATAATTCTATTTATGACTACAGTGGGGGAAAAAAGTATTTGATCCCCTGCTGATTTTGTACGTTTGCCCACTGACAAAGAAATGATCAGTGTATAATTTTAATGGTAGGTGTATTTTAACAGTCAGAGACAGAATAACAACAAAAAAATCCAGAAAAACGCATTTCAAAAAAGTTATAAATTGATTTGCATTTTAATGAGGGAAATAAGTATTTGACCCCTTCGACTTAGTACATGGAGGCAAAACCCTTGTTGGCAATCACAGAGGTCAGACGTTTCTTGTAGTTGGCCACCAGGTTTGCACACATCTCAGGAGGGATTTTGTCCCACTCCTCTTTGCAGATCCTCTCCAAGTCATTAAGGTCATTTTCAATGCCCTGGCTGAGGGAAGGAGGTTCTCACCCAAGATTTGACGGTACATGGCCCCGTCCATCGTCCCTTTGATGCGGTGCAGTTGTCCTGTCCCCTTAGCAGAAAAACACCCCCAAAGCCTAATGTTCCCACCTCCATGTTTGATGGTGGGGATGGTGTTATGACTTGGGGTCATAAGCAGCATTCCTCCTCCTCTAAACACGGCGAGTTGAGTTGATGCCAAAGAGATCTGACCACACCTGACCACAACACTTTCACCCAGTTCTCCTCTGAATCATTCAGGCAAACTTCAGACGGGCCTGTACATGTGCTTTCTTGAGCAGGGGGACCTTGCGGGCGCTGCAGGATTTCAGTCCTTCACGGCGTAGTGTGTTACCAATTGTTTTCTTGGTGACTATGGTCCCAGCTGCCTTGAGATCATTAACAAGATCCTCCCGTGTAGTTCTGGGCTGAGTCCTCACCGTTCTCATGATCATTGAAACTCCACGAGGTGAGATCTTGCATGGAGCCCCAGACTGAGGGAGACTGACAGTTTCTTCCATTTGCGAATAATCACACCAACTGTTGTCACCTTCTCACCAAGCTGCTTGGCGATGGTCTTGTAGCCCATTCCAGCCTTGTGTAGGTCTACAATCTTGTCCCTGACATCCTTGGACAGCTCTTTGGTCTTGGCCATGGTGGAGAGTTTGGAATCTGATTGATTGATTGCTTCTGTGGACAGGTGTCTTTTTACAGGTAACAAACTGAGATTAGGAGCACTTCCTTTAAGAGAGTGCTCCTAATCTCGGCTCATTACCTGTGTAAAAGACACCTGGGAGCCAGAAATCTTACTGATTGATAGGGGATCAAATACTTATTTCCCTCATTAAAATGCAAATCAATTTATAACTTTTTTGAAATTTTCTGGATTTTTTTTTTGTTGTTATTCTGTCTCTCACTGTTAAAATACACCTACCATTAAAATTATAGACTGATCATTTCTTTGTCAAACGTACAAAATCAGCAGGGGATCAAATACTTTTTTCCCCCACTGTATTTATGCCATCCCGTAAGAACACTTTGTAAGCACTGAAGTGCAATGACTCGTAATAGTTATTTAATGGTGAAAGTATGGTGAATTGTGATGGGAAAGAGTGAGAATGTACTCTGTCGAGAGATTTCACTGAGGTGAAAACAAAATGTGAAAGCAATCAATGGATCATTCAACAGTGTCTAAGCAAGAAATCAAGAAAAACTAGAATGTCATCAGTAATCACTTCAAGTGAATTGTATTTCTTGTCAGCGATATTAAGTTGCCAAGCAAAAACATAGTCCTATGAAGAAAATATGAAAAGAAAACAAAACGTTGGCTAAAGAAAATATCACATGTGGTGCACTAAATACGGAGGTATTCCATATATATATATATATATATATATATATATATATACACACAAACTCACTGTCCACTTTTATAAGAACACCTGTACACCTGCTTATTTTATTTATGCAGTTATCCAATCAGTCAATCATGTGGCAGCAGCACAATGCATTAAATCATGCAGGTAAAGAGCTTCAGTTAATGTTCAAATCAAACATCAGAATGAAGAAAGTGTGATCTCTGTGACTTTATATTCTGTGGTTTGGTTGTTGGTGCCAGTTGGGCTGGTTTGAGTATTTCAGAAACTGCTGATCTCCCGGGATTTTCACACACAACAGTCTCAAGAGTTTATATCCAGTTTGGGTGAGTCTGTGCCTCAGACTGATAGCCTCAGATTCCCGTTCTTCGCTGACAGGAGTGGAACCCGATGTGGTCTTCTGCTTCACCTCACGGTTCGATGCTTTGTGCATGCTGAGATGCTTTTCTACTCACCACGGTTGTAAAAAGCGATTATATGAATCACTATATACTTCCTGTCAGCTCAGACCAGTCTGGTCATTCTCCTCAGACCTCTCTTATCAACAAGACATTTCCACCCACCGAACTGTCACTCACTCAATGTTGTTTTCCTGTTTTTCCCACCATTCTGTAAAACTCTAGAGATGGTTGTGTGTGAAAATACTCAAACCAGTCCATCTGGGCTCATTCTGATGTTTGATGTGGACATTAACTGAAGCTCTTGACTTGTACCTGTATGATTTTATGCATTGTACTACTGCCACATGATAATAACTGTATAAATGAGCGGGTGTACAGGTTATTAATGTGTACTGTTTGCCAACAATTACAACGTTTTATTTGTTAATGAACAACACACCACATATTTGAACAGTTTAAAGTTAGATTTAGTGTTGTGGAATGTCAGCGAGACAAGTTCGTTCATGTTATCACTTATCTTATAGCAACAGTCATTACCTCACCTACATCTCCTTATCTCTCTCTCTCTCTCTCTCTCTCTCTCTCTCTCTCTCTCTCTCTTAAAAAAATGCAGCTTGTCAGATACCAGAGAAACCAAAAAGCGTAAACGTATCTGTCCTGAATACGGAGCAAAACACAGTGAATATTACAAAGTGCTGACAACCGAGAAATGTTAAATAAACACATATTTCATCACAATAAGGATTATACATGTTTCTTTGTTTAACATCACGTGTTTTTTATCTGTTAATTATAAGTCCTACGTTATATGGAGTGATATTGTGGTATATTGTGTATGTAGTTAATATTGTTTATGTTACAGTCAGAACTAGGGAACTGGACAGTGATGCTAGACCACAAAATCAGGAGAATTGTACCTTCTCTTGCAACTCAATTTTAGAAAATTGAATAAAAATCTACGCACAGTGCTTTTTTGTTTCATTTTATTTCTTGAGATCTATCTAAAATAAAGCTCAGATCACAATTAACCTTAAGCATATACTGTACTGCAGTTCACGCTTGGGATGGCCTGCATTATTTTACTTCATTTATTTCTAAACATCCTGGAGTTTTGACTTTGTGCTACAAATACACAATACTCATCCATAAGTGTATACATGTTTGACGGATTAGCTTTATTATATTATTAGAAGACATTTGGACACACCAGACAATTCCTGAACCGACGGAATGCTGTGTCAGGACAAGACGAGCGCTTTCGGCATCTCGCGCTCTCGATTTGCATGAGAAGACCCGCTGACAGAATTATTGCTTTAATAATCAAACTCTTTCAAACCTCAGCTTGAGTTGTAATGAGAAGTTTCTTTCTGCTCTGCCAGCTGGAGGTTTTCCATCTGGGAGTGAAGATTAAGAGAAAACAGTTGTAGATTTTTCACGTTCATTTCAGAAGTGATCGGCGGGTGTCGAGGTTTTATAGATCATTGATTTTTATTTAAACAGTTTAGAGAATTACATGAACATGAATCACTTGATGCGTTTATTAAAGTTACATTAGAGTTACATCACTTTGAGGAAACGATCCAAAATGCCCAATTATTAGGTCTATTCAGTCATTAAATACCAGCGTTCACACATCGGGAAGCCTACTTTGTTATTTTCTACAAAGTTAAATAGTGATTATGGTGTTTTACACATTAGTTAATCCATAAACTTCAGCATTAATACCCCAATTAACGTCATAACTAGCACTTGTATCATAGATTTTTTGAAAATAATAAATCAGATAAACACCTGAATTAAACAACACTGATACCATCACTGAGTAAAATAAATTCCACAATGACCAACACCTTAATTAACATGCTTTCAGTTGTAAGGTGGCAAAATTCAGAACCAAGCCTCAAGCTAGTTTTAATATTTACACCTGAATACCAGAGTTCAGTATATTATCTACATTTACGAACATACTATCATTTAATTTTTTATTTTATTTTATTTTTTTGCTAATTTATGTTAGCAATTTTTAGTCACGGGTTCCAGGTGGATCTAGTGAACCAAATTTTATTTATACAAACTTCAATTAATACATGTTAACTCACTTTGTTACTTTGTTAACATTACTTATTGTGTATTGATGCTGACGTTTATGGCTTATTAATGCTAATTAATGCGGTGAAAAATGTTAGTTAAGAGAAACTCAGATTTGGTAAAGCATTACCATAAGCAATAAGCAATTTGGGGTTTTCGTGCTTTTTCTCAGGTTCATACAGACAATTTGCTAAACTAAACTCATATCACAAAACTATTAACATTAGAAAATATTTTATTTGTTTATTCATCTCCAGTAATAGCTTTATCCTGGTCAGGATCATGGTGGATCTGGAGCTTATCCCGGGATCACTGGTCGTGAGGCAGGAATACACCATGAATAGGTCACCAGTTCCCTGCTTGCATATTTTTGGAAGGTCGGAGGAAACCAGAGAACCCAGAGAAAACCCTCACAAATATGATATAATATTCAGAGAGCTTTTTTCACAGCAAGCATTTGATATTTTTATACAGCAGCATTTATGCGACAGAATTTTTGCAGCCCCAGAAGGTTTGAAAGCAACCATGTGAAACATGAAAATCATTTGCAGAAGTTATACAAACAAGATTGTTTCCAAACCCATTAATAATTCCCAAACCCTTTGCCCAGCCCTTCTGTGCCATTCATACAATCCAAATCATAACAGAGAAATGCAGCTTAAGGCTGCCCTGCTGAAAAAAAAACAAAAAAACAAACAAAAAAAAAACATAGAAAACATCTCAGAAATTCTAATGTTTTCCAATTAAAAAATAAATACCATTACAAATCATCAGCTAACCATTAAAACCATTACCATTACCATTAGTGGTCCTTAATGGTATCCAGTAGACATAACATGCCACCAACAGAAGACAACAAATTACCAGTAGAGATCCACAGGGACCATTACAGTTTCCATTAAAACCAATACAATTCCCATTATAACCATTAAAACCATTACAAATTCTATGAGGGTTTCTATCGTTTTGTTTTTTTTTCAACAGGGTGGAACGGTATCATGAGCTTTTCATATTTCTTGCGCCCAGGAAACTACTAAAAATGCCTCAAAAACATCTCTACACATTCACATTCATTAAAAATAGAAAGATCTATAAATGTACAGTACATGCAAAGAAATGCTGTAGATGCTGCAAAGATGCTTTCAATATAATGACATGAAATGTTATTACATTAAAAAATAAATACCATAAAGAGCAGTAAACAGTAGTAAATGAAACAAAGCCAGTATTTGGTGTGACAAAAAAATTTAAATTAAAAATAAAAATAGTAGTCTCCGGTACAATTAGTGCAGTTTTATAAGGAAATGATCTGGTAAGTTTTATTGAGCATCTTGCAGAACCAGACACAGTTCTTCTGGACACTTTGACTTTCGCACTCGCTTCTTATTTCTGCAGCGAAACCCAGCAGCCTTCATTGTGTATTTTTTTTTTTTTGTCTGAAAAGTGTCTCTTATGTAATATTCTGTTTTCTTTAATGACATACAAACATTTATCTGTGACATTTAATTTTGTGCTAGAAAACTAATGTTTGGGAATCTAAAATGTCTTTTGTACTGACTTGATAATGTAGACGTCATAAAATAAAAAAATCTATAACAAAGTTTGTACTTAAAAAAAAAAAAATAGAGTGCCTAAAACTTTTGCACAGTACTGTACTTGGTAACAATTCCTGAAGAACACAGTTTTAATTAAATCATATGTTCGTTATTGTGCGGTGTGGTCCAAAAGAATGTACTGAATTCACATAAATGACGTCTGATTGACTCTACCCTGTGTTTGCATTCGAGAGCACTGTGAAACATCATTTATACTTTTTTTCTTTTTTGTAAAGTCAAAATAAATCAAAAAAAAAAAAAAAGAAAGAAAGAAAAGAAAAGAATGCATTGTGTTGAATTGCATCTATTACAACAGCATGGCTTCGTAATAGAAGAGTCCGGGTGCTGAACTGGCCTGCCTGCAGTCCAGACCTTTCACCAATTGAAAACATTTGGCGCATCGTGAAATGAAAAATACGACAAAGAAGACCCAGGACTGTTGAGCAGCTAGAATCCTGTATCAGACACGAATGGGACAAAACTCCAGCAACTGGTCTCCTCAGTTCCCACACGTATACGGACTGTTGTTGAAAGAAGAGGGGATGATACACAGCGGTAAACATGGCCCAGTCCCAACTTTTTTGAGACGTGTTGCTGCCATCAAATTCAAAATGACCTTATTTTTTTCCTTAAAATGGCACATTTCCTCAGTTTAAACATTTGATATGTTTTATATGTTCTATATCATATGGGTTTATGAGATTTTGCAAATCATTGCATTCGGTTTTTATTTACATTTCACACAGTGTCCCAACTTTTTTGGAATTGGGGTTGTATTTCCAGAAAATGTCAGTAATTCTGGAGCTAAAAGGGGGTGCCAATAATTCTGGAGATCTTAAATGGTGTCAATAGTTGTGGGGTTTATAAAGGGTGCCAATAACTCTGTAGTTGAATTCAACCAGTCCTCTAAATAACTTTTAAGTTTTATTTTTACACACTGGTCAGTGCAGAGTGTGTGTGTGTGTGTGTGTGTGTGTGTGTGTGTGTGTGTGTGTGTGTGTGTGTGTGTGTGTGTGTGTGTGTGTGTGTGTGTGTGTGTGTGTCAGTGTCACAGGGAGAGGTTCACCCAAGCGGAGAATGACTCGATGATGTCAGCAGGGTATGATCCTGTCATGAGTCTAGCATCAACAGTACTGCGTGTGTGATGTTGACCTTCACACGCTTGCTTGCGTGCTTGTGTGTGTGTGTGTGTGAGTGTGTGTGTGTGAGTGTATGCTTCACATTTATTATTTTTCCCAGCCCTCCATATTCCTTTCACAGTTTATCCACCCTCTCTATCTCCCGTGGTGTGAATCAATCACTGCCGTAAATCCGTCTCTTTCTCCTTCTCTATTTTGGACGTTTGAAAGAAATCTCCTCCTATTTAAGAGCATATTAATGCAAAATTCCAGTTTCTCTCGAACACTTTATTATTATTTTTTTTCTTCTTCCTCGATTGTTTGGTTTCCAATTGATGTTCACAACTAGGAAGTTTGGAAACTTGAATCCCAGCTGGATTCCCAGAAATATAGTAATTCAGACGTGGTTTGTATCTTGAACGCAACATAATTAGACAATGTCATACTTGTACCCGCCCTGAAATATGCAAACACGCAAACACGCACACGCGCACGCACACACACACACGCATGCATGCATGCACGACGTGGATTATTTCCTGACACACTTCATTTATAACTAAAAGGCACCATCATCAGTCATTATCACTCTCTTAAAAGTAATAAGGCTCAATTTGTCCAAGAGAGGAGGAAAATACGAGTAAGAACGAAAGAGAGAAAGGGGGTCACGGTGGGTCGTGTGTGTTTAGCGAGTAAGAACCCTTGGCGGAAATGACTTATTGAGCTCTCTGTGGTGTATCGGAGTTAGCCAGAACTCCTAAACTACTCACGCTGAATGAAAAACATATGCAAGAATGGCTGGCTAATGGCCACTTGTACAAACACACGCACACATGTAGGAGGGAAAGAGAGAGAGGGTTAGCGGAGATGACCAGAGGGGGTTATAACTAACACTCCCAAAAGAGATAATCTAATAATGTGTGTGTGTGAGAGAGAGAGAGAGAGAGAGAGAGAGAGAGAGAGAGAGAGAGAGAGAGAGAGATTCTTCATGCACTCAAAGGATACTGTACTTGTCCAGTCTCTATGGACTGAGCTAATCTAATCTGAATGACTCAAATCCTTCATGAGCCATCAAACCTGAATTGATTTATCATCATGTACAGGACGACACGCTCAACACAGTGACCAACGATGGGATGAGTACAGATTCCTCACGCCAGAAGGTGCTTACGGTACACCTGACTGCTATAAATTCTTCAACTTCTAGTCTTCTATTGCCAAGGAATAAGTAACACACACACACACACACACACACACATACACACACATATTCGCACTCACTCAAACACACCACCTAGAACAGGATCAGGACCATCTCTACGTCTTAAGGTGCCAAAGCTGTCAGAACATATCTCAGAAAGAAATCTGAAGTGCCTTTTATTCCTCATCACCTCCGTGACAAATCTGCACCCATACGGAATGTCGTTCCACAGGATCGAGCTGGATTTGTTCGATCAAGTTCATGCCCGGGTCATGTCATGCCTTTACCTGTTCCTGCTAGCCTTCCATTACCTCTCTCCTGGCGCCAGTGTCTTCCCGGCATTCCCACCTTGCGCACGGCACAGAGTGGAATTGTTCCAGCACTGGCGCTAAGAACATTAAGAATTCGCTGCTAGCTGTGAGAAGGATTTAACAGGCGTTGCAGATCGGTGACATAACCACGGTTTGTTGTTTTACGGCTGGACAACACTGGGATAAAATTGTTTGCTGGTAGCTAGCACTTTTCAGTCACAGAGAAAACCGTACTTAAGGCCACGTCCACGTTAAATCCAGATAAATTTGAAAATGCATCTTTTCCTTTAAGTTTTGGCCTCTACACTGGGATGGCGTTTTTGTCCAGCGAAAACTGACTTTTTGAAAGCGCTCTCCCAAGTGGATGAATTTAAAAATGCCATTTTAACACTGTAGTGTGGACAGAGAAAACGGAGACAGCGTTCACGCCATGCCGGAATTACCGTAATTATTAGGTGACAACCCGGACATTCTACTCGGAGCTGTTGACGACCTCAGAGTCTATTGTGAAAAGATTCAGGGAATCTGGAGAAATCTCATTGCGTAAAGGGCAAGGCTGGAAACCACTGTTGAATGTACGTAACCTTCAAGCCATCAGGCTACTGTGATAAACATAACCACATGGGCTCGGGAGTACTTCAGAAAACCGTCGTCACTTAACACAGTCCAACGCTGCATCCAGAAATGCGACCCGAAACTCTATTACACAAGGAAGAAGCCACACATCGACTCTATGCAGAAACACCACCGAGTTCTCTGGGCCCGAGCTCATCTCAGATGGACTGAAAGGCAGTGGAAACGTTTCAGCTTGTTTTCGGGAAAAATGGACATCGAGTTCTCCATGGCAACGATGAAAAAGACCAACCAGACTGTTATAAGCGAAAGGTGCAAAAGCCAGCATCTGTGAAGGTATGGGGGTGCATCAGTGCCCACGGCATGGGTGACTTGCATATGTGTGAAGGTGCCATTGACACGGAGGCGTATATCGGGATTTTAGAGATACATATGCTGCCATCAAGGCAATGTCCTTTCCCAGGAAGTCCATGGTTATTTCAGCAGGACAATGCCAGGCCTCATTCTGCACGTGCTACAACAGCGTGGCTTCGTAGACACAGAGTGCGTGTGCTTGACTGGCCTGCCAGCAGTCCAGATCTGTCTCCTATGGTGCATCATGAAGAGGAGAATCAGACAATGGCGACCAAGGACTGTTGAGGAGCTGAAGTCTTGTATCAAGCAAGAATGGGCAAAAATTCCACTTGCAAAACTGCAACAATTAGTATCATCAGTTACCAAACCATTAAAAAGTGTAATTAAAAGGAAGGGTGATGTAACACAGCGGTAAACATGCCTCTGTCCCAACTTTTTTTGAGTGTGTTGAAGGCATCAAATTCTAAATTTGTTCATATTTACAAAATACAATTACGTTGGCCAGTGAAAACACTGAATATCTTTTCTTTGTACTTTTGTCAGTTAATTAAAGTTTCAAGAGACCTGACAAATCACAGATTTTAGTTTTTACTGCATTTTAGAAAAAATCCCAACTTTTATGCAAATGGGGTTGTATGATCTAAAACATTATCGGATTTTCACACAAGTCGTAAAAGTAGATAAAGAGACCCCAGTTAAACAAATGAAACAAAAAATATTATACTTGGTCATTTATTTATTGAGGAGCGTTAGTTGCAGTTATTCCTGAATAAGGGGGTCACAGTAGCAACTGAAAGCAAATGTTCACATACTTTTGCCACTCACAGATATGTTAATATTGGATCATATTCCTCAATAAATAAATGACCAAGTATAATATTTTTGTCTCATTTGTTTAATTGGGTTCCCTCTGTCTACTATCAGGACTTGTGTGAAAATGTGATGATGTTTACGTCATATTTAGGCAGAAATATAATATAAAATTCTAAAGGGTTCACAAACTTTCAAGCGCCACTGTATATTTTATTTGAATGAATTGTGTTTGGTAGGTGAAATATGTTTAGTCATTTATGCCAATATAGCAACATATGCATGATGAGTTGCTGATGTGTTATTGGTGTACTAAACTGATTTTGTTGTTGTAGTTGTTGTTGTTGTTGTTGTTGTTTTGTGTGGCCCAGTTGACATAAATGTAACCCAGCACATTATTTAAGATGATTCTGACACGCCTGCTTTACACTCTCAATTAACGATAACACACTGGTAACGGCCTGTCAAATAAGATCTTAAACGAACTATCAAAAAAGATTTAACCCAGACTCTATGTACTATAGTTAGTCTCTGTAAGCTAACGATTTTTTAAAGGCTGTCCATTAAAATATCATTTGGACTGGTAATGCAGGTCGAAGAAATAAGTCCGAATGACAACAAACACTTTTACTTCACACACAAGCACACTGGCTCTACTGCTCTTATCAGTGCAAATTTTTGGCTCGTGTTGTTAGAAGGCAGCATTTCCCATAGGCCTCTACTGATCTGCCTTAACTTGTCCTTACCTCTGTGTACAAACTGCAAATAAACCTAATAATAATCCTGGTGTATTGTATATGGGTCTATGTCACGAGAGTTAGTGCCAACAAACACCCCCGAGCGTCAAGGTTACTCGCAATTACAGAAAAAACATCATCATGTTGTGAGAGGCTACTGAGTTCTAGGGAAATGTATTCTATCAATTTCCCGACACACAAGCTTCATTGAACTGAAAAAAACAACAAAAAAACAGTGTTACGTGCATATAAACACACCCATGATAATTATACCCGAACTGGTTTAATTTAATTTACCTGTTAGATGAATTCTCAATTGGAAAATCATTTTATTTGTTTTGTTTTATCGGTTGTGACGTTCGGGTTGTCTCTGAGTTCATTACCTCCTGATGTCCCGTAAACGGCACCCTGACTTTTGCAGAACTTTAAAACCACAAACATCAATAAGCAAGTGGCCGTTTACAGCCCAACAAGTTTCAAAATCACCTAACGCTGAGAGTGGCAACACGCCACAATTTCAAAACACGGAGAGGCAGTTGTAATTGCCGGTGTTGCAAAAAAAAAAAAAAAAAAAAAAAAAAAATCACAAATCAGTTACTCGCTCTTCAAGCTGTATTTAAAATGTCACATGAGCAATAAAAACATGCGATTTCACATTGAGTTCCTTTATACTGAATTGTTGATTTCTTTTGCATGTGTTGTAAAAGTACGAAGTAAATGCAGAATAATAATAACAAAAAAAAAATTTAAAAAAACAACGACAATTTTTGGTTGAGGAAAAAAAAAACAATATATATCACTACAACTTTAACATTATAGATGCATTTAGGACATCTTATATGCAAACATAATACCTTATAATGCCTATCAACATAGGCTGTATAAATGCATGCATAACATTATACTGTTCATAATTTCAGGTTACGTTTTCCATTATAATATCTGTTCATAAGAGCACTGCAGCCACTCATGTTAAAAGGTGTATTGTAACATTGCAATCATTAATTCTGTTGTAATTATTGCATGCATATTTATAATTGCATTTTGTATGTAGGCAAATAAGTATGTCACAAGTATGACTTATGACATATGCTCTGGTTATGCAGTCCATCATAATATCTGTTCATACTATAATAACATTGCAGTCACAGTTTAAATGGTGTATAGTGCATGATATAGATGCATGTTATACCGTATACCATCAATAATGCATTATAATGTGTAGCATAAGCCATAACATTATTAAAGCATGTTACTTATTGCAGTCACTAAGGTTAAATGTCGAATTTATAATGCATCATAGATGCATTTTTAATGTTGTATAGCATAATGCATAACATAAGCCTTTATAAATGCTAATAAGTTACAGTAACATGCACAACAGAAAAAAAGCAGCAGTCTAACTTTATAAAGGTTACATAAGAATATTTTCGGTCACTAATGTTAAATGTTTGATTTATTATGCATTATAGATTTATATTTGTACACGTTATGTAGCATACATTATGAATCAGAATGCATAGCGTAAGATTTTATAAATGCTCACAAATAGTTATAATACCATGCATAACACTAATAAAGCATGTGTGTGAAAACAAACCTGTTATATAACCTGTGTTCATACGAACACTGCAGTCACTAATGTTAAATATTATAAATATAATGCATTATAGTGCATTTATAGCATTATATAATATGCCTACATAATGAATTGCAGTGCAAAGCATAAGTCTGTGTAAATGTTCATAAGTAGCTATAGTAACATGCATAATGGATAAAGCATGATTGTGACATAGTATAAGCCTTAGATATGCTACTAAGTGGTTTTAAGAACATGCACAACACTAATAAAGCATGACTTTATAATGTCGAGTTACAGTTCAGTTTATAAGAACATTGCTGCTATTAATGTTAAATGTAATTATATTATAGATGCATTATAGATCCATTTATAACATCTTATAGCCAAACATATTGCATTATAACTCATAGTATACAGTAAGCATGTATAGATGCTCGTAAGTGGTTTTAGTAACATGCATAACACTAATACTGCATGACTTTATAATGTCAGGTTACATAACCTATAATATCTGTTTAAAGGAATATTGCAGCCACTAATCCCACTTTTTATAAGGCATTGTATAATGTACAATATATAGATGTATTTATAACATGTTATAACTATACTATAAGCATTTATAAATGCTCATAAGTAGTTATCATGACATGCATAACACTATTAAAGAATGATATTCTAGACACTAACGCAGGCACCTTCATCTTATGTGTATGACAAGTTATAATGCCTTATAACATACACCTTTGATTTTGCAAATTGTCCTTAAGGCTTTATATCATAACTGTGTCATTGCACACTGTACACTTTTTAAATTTTACATTTTTTTTTTTTGTAATTTTTTTAAACATACAGTATTTAAAATCCTGGCTCAATACATAATACCTTACCAAGCTTTACGGATGCGCTATACAGGTTTTAAGCGAACTAGGGAAACCGCAACAAGGTTCGAATTTGCGCATTCATTTATAATGTGGATCATTTCATGTAAAAATGGAAACATTACTCTGGTTATGATTAAAAATAAAAACGTAGGGCAGCATCAGTGACGCATAAATCTTTTGAACTTAAACATACGGTAAACCATTTCTGTCCTCTAGAATAGAAATGCACTATTAGGGTAATTATGATATTACATGTGCTTTAAAAGAAGGTTTCTTTTCTACTTCGTAGTGACTAATCTCAGATCTGTCTGCTGAGTCGCCCTCTCCAACCTTTTAATTAAAACGCCAAGTCGTTCCCATAAAGACGATATTTATCTCGCATGTTTTGACAGTTTAATGACAAGATGCTGCTTCTCGGGCTGACATCAGAGGTTGCCGTGTAACTACAGCGTAGTTAATGCTTGGGAAAATGTTTGGAGCTTGGACGCAAGATTCTGTACGGAGGTATTTGTGTTGAACATGTCAAAATGTTTCAGCAAAAGTTTCCAACATAACGTAACTTAATGTGCCTGACTCGGTTTATCTAACAGACACGCTAAATCGTTATCATTTCAGGTTTCTGGATGTATTTCCACAAATATTATTTATCTATTGCTGATACATAAACTATATATAGTTTATAAGAAAGCAGCATATTACATAAGAGACACTTTTCAGACAAACAAACACAATGAAGGGTGCTGGGTTTTGCTGCAGAAATAAGAAGCGAGTGCGAAAGTCAAAGTGTCCAGAAGAACTGTGGCTGGTTCTGCAAGATGCTCAATAAAACTTACCAGCTCATTTCCTTATAAAACTGCACTAATTGTACCAGAGACTACTATTTTTATTTTTATTTTTTTCGTCACACCAAATATTGATTTTGTTTCATTTACTACTGTTTACTGCTCTTTACGGTATTTTTTTTTAATGTAGAAACGTTTAATTTCATAATTTTGAAGGCATCTTTGCTCTACAGCATTTCTTTGCATGTGCCTTATTTTACCCTGATGGTATGTGTTTATTTTAATGTGTGGTTTCTTCTACCTAATATGCTTCGGAAACTTCACCTGTCTACATTAATCATGTGACTACTCACCTGTCCATACCGATCATGTGATTACTTGTTAACTATCTAGAAGAAACAGCCCGAAAGCACCCATTTTGATTCGCCCTGATGAAGGCCTTGATGGCTAAAACACTGTTTTTTTTACTGTAACTATGACAATGTAAGGTATATTAAAGGATTTTTACATTTATTACCCTCCTGAGCACCTCAGATTTCTTCAACAATACTCAACTAGTAGGATCCCCAAACTGAAGAGCACCAGAGGGACATTTTTCTACATTTATCCGAGCAGCACTCTATGCAAACTGTTTCTGACTGTGCATTTAACAAATATTTTGTTTTAAACGCAGAAGAGATGACCCAGCTACTAACCCAGTCAGTAGAACAGGACAAAACTTCATTTTGAAGAAAGAAAATCTCTTACTTATGATGGCGTCATCTGAAAGCTGTTGAATTCTCGATTCTGATTGGTCAGAAAGTATTGATTAATTTTCTATAACAGCAGCTCGGACTAGCAGGCGCGCCACATACCACATAAATTAATTGAAAAACATTTGTAATGCTTGTGCTGGTGAATTTTTCTGTAAGGACGTTTTTTTTATTTAATTTTTATTTATTTATTTTTTTTTTTTGGAAGGAGTCTCCAGTGTCACTGCTTTATAACAGTCATGGAAAAGTTTTCAAGACGGTTTTGCGGTTTCTTGGTAACATGACAAGCTGTGATTTTTTTTTCTTATTAACGTCAAGAGAGAGAAGAAAGAGAGGCTGGACGAGGAACGACTGTTTATAGCTGCTATAGCGTAAGTGACAACAGGAACTGACTTGTCTCACGGACGTTCCGCAACAAATGTAAATGTAACTACTGTACAAGCAGAAAAATGATCATGTGTTGTTCTTTAATAAATTAAAACATGTAATCGTTGAAAGTTTGATTCAGGACCTGCTGAACAGATGTGTAGTTTATATATACAGCTTATAGTGCCTCATAGAACCATATAACAGTTTGAACAGTAGTTTATACTGTAGGTGTTGTTCGTTAACTACGGGGCGCCGTTTGTAAAATGTCGCACGTTCTAAAATCCTGCGCGGTTTTTGCACATTTAGCATTGCCAAATGTAAAAAATAAAATGCTATACCCTTTTTAACTGTGACATTTTCAAACATTTAGAGAGAAATTTGTATAAATCAATGTAGTAATGCAAAACTATAAAATAATGTATAAATGTGAGTGTTAAATGTAAATGTTAAATGTAAATACAGCACCCTATAGTTAGCATCTAGCATTTCTCAGGCATTAGTGGTTGAATTTGCAAACTTTCTAAACACCGCAGTGAAAAAAACATATATACATACATATATATATATATATATATATATATATATATATATATATATATATATATATATATATATATATATATACATACACATGATGCATGATACAAGTGTTCATTGTTAATCCTGTGCTCTCTAATGCAGTTTTTTTTAAACCATTAGCAATGAGGAAGTTGCAAATAGCACACACACACACACAAACACACACAGAGAGAGAGAGTGTGTGTGTGTGTGAGAGAGAGAGAGAGAGAGAGAGAGAGAGAGAGAGAGAGAGAGGTGTACATGTAATTATTAATAACTAGAATTAGTTATTAGGAAACTTCTTTAAAAAAATGACCTAGTATTTATTTATCATTATTATACCAGAATCTATGAATACATGAATATGCAAATTGAAACGCACTCTACGTCCGATTAACATCTGGAACAGCTAGCTTGCTAACTAAGTGCTAGCGAACTAGTTTGCATTTATCGTGTTACAGGTCAACATAAGTAGGATTTCAGTTTTTGAGTCTCGATTTTCATCCTAATTTTCTCGATCCACAATCTAACAGAATACCCCATAACAAACAAATCTCATTTTTCCCATAACTAGCATCAGGTACAATAGCTAGCTATTAGCATGAAATGTTTTTTTGGGTAGCAAGTCTTCATTCTCAAGTCTTCAAGCTCATACGTAATACTTTTTCCTCAAAGTTGTACGTAAATATTGAGAAAGCCATGCAAACGGAAATCAAAAACTTAAACTGCTGGTGGATTGCTGAAGTGGTTCGGAACGTGCTGAAATAGGAAAATAATCGACGTCAGGGTGGTAACGGTAACGCCGCTTCGTGTCGGGGCACATTACAAGACCCTGTCGTTGATTATTTTCCTATAACAGCATGTCCCCGAGTGCTTTATTACGTACAAGTAGGTTCTTTCTATACCATGACGTGTGTACCTTTCAGCGTCTTATAGAAGGTGTACAAACTTTTGCTTGTATTAATATTTAATGATATAAGCGTGTATAATTAGGAATGTTCTGAGTGCTGTGGATTTCAGTGGTATTGTATTGTAGCTGTACTTTGACCTAAGTAACCTTGCTATTTTTTGGCATTTGGTATGTTGATGTTTTGTTTTGTTTTTTTCCTTATCGAAGTCACGCAGAGTTCGTGGGTGGAAGAGTTTTTGTGTGAGCCGAGCGCATGTGAATCAGCACAACACGGCCGGTCTCACTGGGAAGTGGTCAAGAGTTCCTCTTTCATGACTACTGAAGAAAAAAAAAAGGGGGGGGGGCAGCGGCAGAAGGTCTCATGATCGGAGCAGTGCATGTGGGGGAGAGTGTATCCCCTTTGTCTCTGTTGTCTCCTGTCTATAGATATACACAGACGTCTATCAAAACAGAAAGCAGCATCATGCTGTGTGTGTGTGTCTGTGTCTGTGTCTGTGTGTGTGTGTTTGCTTTTCTGTATCCTCTTACAGCCCATGTGCCTTTGCATCAACTTGTGTTGTTTATTACAATCAGTGTTACATAAAAGGACTAGCATTAATCACTCAGTCTGAGTCTCAGAGTCTCTCGGATTTGCGCAGCTTAGCACTTGAGCCTTGGCATGACCGCTCAGTGTTTGTGGGGCAGAGGACAAAGAAAAGAGGGATGCGAAACAACAAACAAAGGTCAGTTTAACCCTGATTATAGCACCGTGCTGTTGAATGCTCGAATCTGATTGGTCAGTAGGAAGGTGTGCGGTATTTCTGTGTAACAGCACGCCTCGGACAGTCGCTCCGGCTGTAACATGAGCGTCGCGTTTATAGTAACGCGCTCGTTCTGATACGTGATTGTTTCTATGGTAACGGCTCGTTGACAGGGACTTTATGCGGGGTATAATCTAAGAGTAATAATAAACAGATGTTTTAAAAAATGTGTTGTCGTTTAAGAAAGAAAAACGAAAAAATTGTTGATGTTAGGAGACATCTATTGAAATTTTATTGAAGGAGTCTCGAGTGTCAGTGCTTAGTCAGTCACGGTTTGTGCTTTCTGGCAGCTTGGTAAAAAGACTAGCAGTGTTTTTTGAGAGACAGAGAGAGAGAGAAAGAAGTAAACAAATTAATCTACTTCCACTGAATTAAAACTGATTACAAATTGGTACCGTACCTTATTAACATTAAAGATTACCAACAAAGAAAGCTCCTGTCGTGTTTATCGTCGCAGCGATCACAGTGTAGCTGTGGAGTCGTGGCCAGAGAGGACAGACTGTGCTCACACTGCACCGAACTAGTCGTAGAGGACAAGCTGCACTTCCTCACTGAGTGCAGGAAATACACAGCCATTAGAGACACACGCTTTACACTCAAAGGGCAAATTCTACCTGAATTCCTTCAGAGGTAATCTAGACAAACTCCTATCTTTTGGGAGAGAAGACAGACAGTATTCAGCTGGCAGCTCAGTACGTGTCCTCCTGTCGCTTTATGGGGGAGAGAGACTGACTCTTCATTACCATTAACACAGTATAGCTCTGCTTAAACTGCTACTTTCATTTACCTTTTCCACCACTTTCCCATTGTTCTCTTTTTTGTCATTTGTTTGCAATGTTTTCTTTTCTTTTTCGTGTGTGTGCCCATATATGTTTTTTTTTTTTTTTTAAATGCTTTGAATGTGTCTTAAAATTATACTAAATGTGTATTAATCGATGCTTTGGCAACATTGTGGTATAACAGTCATGCCAATAAAGCTCATTTGATTTTGAATTAGAGAGAGAGAGAAACAGAGAGGGAGAGACAGAGACAGAGAAAGAAAGGGAGAGCGAGAGAGAGCGAGAGCGAGAGAGAGTGAGAGAGACAGAGAGACAGATAGAGTGAGACAGAGACAGAGAGAGAGAGAGCAAGAGACAGAGCAAGAGAGTGTGAGAGAGACAGAGTGAGAAAGAGACAGAGAGAGAGAGAGAGAGAGGGAGAGCAAGTGAGAGAGAGACATATATATATATATATACATATAGAGAGAGAGACAGAAGTAGAGTGAGAGAGAGACAGACAGAGAGAGAGAGAGAGAGAGAGAGAGAGAGAGAGAGAGAGAGATGCAGCTACAACGTAAGCGGTAACAGGAGCTAACTTGTCTCTTGAACAACCCACAATATTAAATCAAACTTTAAACTGGTAAAATATGTCATGTGACATTCATTAATACGTGTAACATTGCAATCACTGTGCTATAAGCACTTAAGTAATAATCCAAGTTTATTTATCAGTTGTTACATGTTATTTAATAAAGATACATCCAGTACAAAAACATATAGTTGTTGATATGGTGAACTTTTCTGTTAGTAGATAATTACATGACATTTCTGGAAGGAGTCTCCAGTGTCAGCGCTTTGAAAATTCTCAGTCGATTTTTCCACCACAGGAAAAATAAAAATGCAACAATAAACAGATAAAAAAAAAGCTAACATACTTTAATAAGTAAAACATGTAGCATTGTCAAATCGCTGTGGTAAAAGAGGAATAAAACTTACAGGTTAAGCTTAGGATTAGCCGTTAGACGGGTGTTCATACCTCTTCTTACTCATTTATTTCCTGTGAGCAATGTGAGCACAAAGAAAGTTACTAGTTGAGATTATTTTACTAGTTGAGATGTCCATATTGAAAAGGTCGTCCTGACATTTTGTCACCTAAGTCCCTTTTTTTTTCTCTTAGAGTCAAAAAATAGCAACTCGTGCATCTCAATTATGTACCGATTCCATCCAAATCCATCGTTTATACAAGATATTTGGGAGAGAAGAGCTTTTTGTAGATCAGCACACACACATTTGAATGACTGATACTGGCTCATAAAGCTGTGCACTGACACTGACACAGTTTTCCACCTGAAAAATGAGCCAGTAGTTCTTTGGGGAAATATTAGCATTACGAATTGGTGTTTAGGGTAAAATATTATTTTCATTTATTATTGCATGGGTGTGGTCTGAAAAAGAGAACACACTCTGCAGCAGTGTTTTAATGGATCTAATGTGTCGTTATTGTTTTATTCCTGCTATACAGGCTAAGAGTTTTTGGATTTTGATCAATTTGTTTTGGCACCACTGAGTGCCGTTGTGTGTCCTTACCCTGTTCAGGCCTCTCTCATGCACACACACACACACACACACACACACACACACACACACACACACACACACACACACACACACAAACATGCACACGGCCAGCTGCAACTCTGTTAGTATGACAGAGGGAGGATGGAGCACATATGATAATGTCCTTTAGGGAGTGATGGGGAGGTTTCCTACAAAGAGGCCCTCTATCCTCTTCGGGACTGAACGCTGGGACAGGCTCACGATCCACACCGTGTGACCAGAGCGAGGGAGAGGTGCGAAGGCATGGGCTAGATCACAGACTGAATATGGGTTTAAGAAGCTGACCTGTTGTTAAGGTAGAAAGAGAAAGACCACCACCAAAATACACTTTCTATGAAGGTCATGTGTACGTATAATGACTTGTTATAATGCATTCATAAGACATTATACACAGTGTTATAATTATATATGAAAAGGCATTACAGTTTGTAGCTTTGAATACACCAAGTGTTAAAACAATGCATTATATAGTAACTAGTACTTATAACATATTATAGCACTATTATATCTTCTCATAATGTATGGTGCATTGTGGGACTAGGTGACATGAACATGTTCAGAGTCACTACTTAGAGTATAATGCATCATGTTAACGATTCAAAACGAATACTATGATGCATTATAGGCAGTACTTATAACACATTATAGCACTATTATATCTTCTCATAATGCACGATGCAATGCGGGGTTCGGTGATATAACATGCCATGAACACTACTTACTGTATAATGCATCATGTTAACGATTCAAAACACACACTAACGATAGGTATAAAGTGTAAAGCATTTTCATAAAATATTATATCGTGTATAATGCCTTATGAATGGATTATAACATGATATTAACGTAGAAATAGAAAGTGTTCCCAAAACAAGATCGCTACAAAAAACAATATGCTAAATTCTCATGTGACAGAAATCATGCTAACATTGTACTTAAGGATAGTGTTCACAGGGCTACATGACTCCTGCATAAGCCCTTCATGACAGCTGACATAAACCTACATAAGCATTTATGAAGGCTATTTAATGTTAATCATGTCTACCTGATGAGAAACCTGTTGTATGACTCTTAAACACACAAGGTTTTAATACTTTCACTGTATATTTTGTTCCTGTTTATGTCACAGCGTTGTTGAATTCTTGATTCTGATTGGTCAGAAGGTGTTGATTAATTGTCTATAACAGCAGCTCTGACAGTAGTGAAAATCACAGGGACTTGATGGCAGACGCTCCACATGATTTAAGTGCAATAATAAACAGATTTTTTTTATTTTTTTTATGTATAATTGTTGTAGAAAGCTGTAACTTTAAGTTTTCCAACATGGGTTTGCTACAAGTTTGTAGCTACTATAATAGCATAATCATGAAGGGTGTCATGTAGCTCTATGAACACTACCCTTAAGTAAAGGCTTACTGAAGGGTTTAAGTGGTTTAACATGTGAACCAACAATAAATCTAGTATTATTATGCAGAACTACAAAAACACTATTACATTACATATGTCCCAAAGCTGAAACTGAATACTTAAAAGAGTAATTTAACCTGACTTTTTAGGCTTGATTCTTAAAACTAGTGATGTATGTTGTTATTATCATTCTGCCAGTGATATCTTGCTTCATGGCTTTTAACAGTGGAATTGTAAAGCGAAATGTTTTTTGGATTGCAGAGGAAAAATGACTTCATGTAAATTTACAGTTTGCCATGCTGTTTTATCTCCAGGCCATGCAGCCAGAACAGTCATGTGGGGCGGCCCGGGTCATCTGGTTCTGTTTGCTTCACATTTTTAGCACACAGCTTTTTGAGGTTCATCGGGGATCAGTGCGGAGAACAATGTGAATTACAGCCATGCATTCACCATGTCCAGATTGTGAGCTTTAAAGTCCCATTAGTCTCCTGCTTTGTGTTGACAGATGGAAAAAATCACATTTTTGACATACAGAATCAAAAAAATCAACAAATGCAAAGCTCCACAAGCACGACTGTTTGAGGATTCCTGAAGAAACCAGACACCCGGGCGGTTTCTGCGTGACCCTTTGCCATTTCTAGAACTTCATTAAAAGTTGCATCATGCTAATGTAAATGTTCAGAGGATTTTTTTTTTTTTTTTTTTGTACAGACGCGGAGGTTCTGCATAACTAAAAGTTAGTGAACTTGCAGCGTTCATGTATGCGAATGAAGGAAGTAAACTGCCGGTGATCCGTTCTGGAGAGAAGGTGATGAAAAATTCCTCTTAATAACAACAACGCAAACCTCAGTCTCAAGACAAAAAACTGTCTTTTTTTGAATTATGGTAGGGTGGAACTTGGTGTTTGGATGACATTCTGTAGGCACATCAGGAATTTATTTAGAAGCCACGGAAACCATCATGCTGATGTATTAATGCTTTCATGAGAGATACTTTCGTGTTTGGCTTTTTGTGGTTAATTCTCAGATCATTTCTGTCACTGCGAAATCTTCACTGTCTGGTTGACAGACAGTGTGATTGGACAGTTGCAAATGTCTAACTCATGGAAAGCTAATAATAATAATAATAATAATAATAAAAATAATAATAAATAATTTAGGTTATGGTTCAGAGTAGGGGTAGGGTTAGTGGTTATGGCTTTTCATAGAACTTCGTCCGTGTGAAATCCAACAAAATCAGCCTCGCTGGTAAGAATTCCTGCAAATTTTGCATAAAATGCTGAGATCGGGTTGCTCTTAAACTATCTTTGCCAAATATTTTCCTAAGAAACGGCATCGATCCAGGATCAGCTCCACTCTGTCTTTAGAGTTTAGTTCAATTTAAAAGAAATCTACTTAAATCTAGCCCATGTAATCGTTCCTTGGCTTCTCTCTGGGGAAACCCTTAAAGAGTCTATGTAAGAGCCTACAACAGAATGAAAATACATTCTACACACAGACCCTGATGTGTGTAAGAACACGTGCAAATGTGATAATCTGGAGAAGAAGAAAAAAGTCAGTGGTGCAATATGACTCACTAAGAAGGTCTACAGTGGATTGTGTCATTCATATCAGCAAAACGTTTGCGTGTTTGCTTTAATGAATATGCAATTTGGTGAGTTTCTACCCACAATGTGATTTACTGCAGTCTGGGAACAAAGATTTCATGTGCAAATTGATACATTCCAAGAGCGAGTATTATATTTGTGAAAGCCTGTTTCCACCATTTGGAAACAAAATTGTAACATTTACCAGGTAGGTAAGAGGTATTTAAACTGTAGGACGCGTTCCTGTAGTGGGAAGGAATTGCAGAGGGAGCATAGATGAGAGCATATGATATGGAAAATACCAAAAATATATAATATTAAAAACCTTTATGCAAATTTACATGGGAGCTCAAGATTTTAATATCTCAGTATGATAGAATTAAATCCAAAATACAGCGAAAAGAGCTTTTTTTCCCCCATAATAAAACCAGCAGACGAGCCAGTCAACGTTTGCACAGGTCATTTTGGCCTCTCCAATGTTAACTGACCCTCTCTGGAAGCCCCGCCCCTTTCCACCATTTCACACTAGTAATGTTTTGGCCCCGTTCTCACAGTGCTTGAAAGATTGATGCAGCGCTGTCGCTTTCTGTCAAGGTAAATCAAGAATGTACACTAAGAATGATAAAAAAAAAAATTAGGCATTTGGGAGTTCTCCAAAAACTGGAAAGTGGAACTCATGGGGAAAAAGTTTGAACACATCAGATTTATCTCCTAATAATAAACATTTTGCCTTCATAAAATAATCAGAAAGTTTCCGAAAATGATATTCACTGGAGGTACACACATGTTAAGCGTTTAAACCAGAGGCTTTAAAAAATGTTTTCATTAGAATGATGGAATGAACTCATCTTGTCACACTCAAGTTTACACTTTTCTATTCATTTTTTCATATTGTATTTCAAACAGTTTTTTTTGACCAGTTTCACTGCCTTTAGTTGGCACTATTCTTAACCCTTTACTGCATGGTGTTGCCATATGGCAACAATTAATTTATCTCCAATTTTTTGATAGGCAATAATACAAAACTACAATTTTCATAAATAACTGGAAAAAGAGGTCTTTAACTTTGACATAACATAAAATGCCATATCAGATGACCAGGAAGTGCAGTTTGCACTTCCTTTTTTGCGGTCACATGACACGGAGAAGGTCAAATCAAAATTTGATTACTTTTTCAATATTTAGGCAAAACTACTTAAAGGAATAAAACACTATCTGAGATAAGTTAACACTTATTTTTTGTCTATTTAAACAAGTTTATGTATTTTAAGTATTCTGTTAAATGGTAAAATGTAATTGTTGCCACGTGGCAACAACATGCGATAATGGAACTGTGGTATGTGCGTTCGTGCATTGAAACAGGCCTACATAGCAAAAAAGACATTAGGCTTCTCTAATAGTATATTTGCAGTTTTTCACATTCAAAGTAAGAAAAACTGTTGTAATTTCAGAAATTTTGCAACTGCACCTTATTTTCTAAATTTTATATTTCAGGAGAAAGAATTAAAAAGATATTTCACCCAAAACATGTTTGTATGTATTTTGAGTGAGTAAATCCATCCAAATACTTTTTACAACTGTAATTCCTTTCTAGAAGATATAACTTTCACATGCTTATTAGGTGGCAAAAAAAAAAAAAACTGTGCAACTTATAGTCTGGAAAATGCAGTAATTGGAATTGTAACCTCATATATTTAGTGTTATTTTTGACTATATGATACTTTCCACTGTTGCACCCTTATTTTATTTATTACTTGAACTAATTCAAGTAATGAAAATCCATAAAAACATTTCTTTTGATCTAAATGTAATAATCCATGCAGTAGAGGGTTCATGTTCATGTTTAGTTTTACTCATCCGGGAACTTCATTGACAGTTGAAATGAATGCAGCTACTGAGAACAAAGCTCTCACTTACATGTTATTTTGCATCGACGATCGATCCAACTGTTAGCCTGAATATCCCATTTGTTTCTGTTAACTCCTGGTTTCTATGACGCCAATAAATTTCCTGAGTCAATTTTATGAGACATGTTTATTCTTCATATTAATTAGACAATGTTCCATCTGCATTAACTGTCTAATTCACTTTCAGCGGCCATGGCTGAGCCTTTTGTTCTTAGTTGCCATGGATAAAACAATTCATTCCTTTATATTTATTTAATAGTTTTGCTGAAGTGGGGTGAAATGACGTAAATAGAGCATGCCAATAAAACCATGTTGTAAGAAATGGCCTAAGACTTTCTTTTGAAGTCAGGAAACAATAAGTTTTTGGCCTTTTGTGTTTTGTAACCAAAGTGGGTTTGAAAGTCCCACTGTGCTGACAGATTTGAAATCTCACACCCCCAGTTGCACTGTTTCACCCACATCAGTCGGAGCATAAACAGGAACAGGAAAAAATGTCTCATGCCTAACCAAATTAGCAATATACTGTCATTATACCTCTATGTCATGCTTTCATTTGCACATAAATAGAGCTTTTAAAATACTGCCTCCTCCAGAGTCTAGTGATCTTTCAGTGTATTAAACTAGAAGATGGACTTTAATTAGCCGCAGCGTTCTCTGTCACGTATTCGTCCGGGATAATGATCAAGCATAATGATGATCACAATGGCTAGCTCTACCGTGTGGTTATCACAACTAATAAAAACAGATTTCAGAAACAGAAATTATATATTTGTAATATTACATGTTGCATAGTTGTATCTACACAACATGTAATATTATTCTACACCTTATTCTACATCCCTTCTTTGTCCTGAGTTTTGAGATCTGCTTGTAAACAAATCCTTTCATGTCCATGGCACGGCATGTCTTCTGCACGTCTTCAGCAAGAAGTTCTATATTTCAGATTGTTAATAAGTTATGTAACACAAGGACTGTGCTAATTATGGCAGACCCAACACAGCACCAAAAGAAATCATTTGTTAAGAACTAGATCTTTGGATGCTTCCTGATTCACCACACCAACCTTTACAATTCCTACTAGTTCTAGCTGTTCAATTCAATCTCAGTACTCTGTTCTCTCAATAAGGTGGTGCAGGAGCTATTCTGATCTCAGATAACATCTAAAACGTGTTTCGTGCAGCAGCTGGTCTCCAGCTAGAGGAATAAGAGAATATCAGAGACATCTCTAGAGGCCAACGCTGGATATCTGCCCAGAGAGCTCACACGATAGGCGAGCCGAGTGCAACCCTCAACCAATGAGCAAACACATGGGGCTGACACCCCACCCTACCTTGACCTCCCACCTTATATGGTTAGGAGGGGTGGCTAGATTAGCTGTTTGGTCTTATTTGACCCTTTTACTTTGGCACTCAGACACAACAAATATAGAGGTCAGGCCATGTCCAGCCTCCTAAAGAGGAAGGACGGGAATAGCTGGGTTTTTTTTTTTATTATTTGTTTTGGGTTCATTTCTCTCTTTGTCACTCTATCCAGAGCCAGAGCTTATCGATTAATATCACGATGAAAGAGTTCAGCAGATCATGTACACACTTTCTTGATATGGGAACAGAGCAAGGATGCAACTGTCGAAGAATATCCACCACCATGTTACATAAAACTCCCAAATCAGTCAACAGAGGCCCAACAGGACTCATATTAAATAAGATTAGAATTAACCAAATGACCTGACGTTTTCTTTTTGTGTTCATGTGAATGGGTGAGTGGTTTTTTATGGGGTCCAAGCACCAAAGACGAAGGATCTCATAGTGTCATCCCATAGTCTACAGAAACCCTGCTTTTTGCCAAGCTTTTTGCCAAGCTGATTAAGCTTCATCCTAAAAGTCTTCACACCAATTTTGGGGTGTTCCCTTAAAAGCCTCTAGCTCCAACAACAAGCCAAAATTGGACACATATTTCTGTATATAACTCATCACAGAATCATCATCATTCTGGTCCTGATGGTTATTATTGTTTCAAGGTCAATCATGTGGTAATGACCTCCATTTTGAATTCATTCATCAGTTTCATCCTCAGTAACCACTTCGTCTTAGTCATGGTCACAGTGGATCTGGAGTCTATCCTGGGAGCACTGAGTGTTAGGCAGGAACACACCCTGTATGGGAAACCAGCCCTTCGCAGGTCACCAGTGGACAAGTGACAGCTAGGGGCAATTTAGCATTTCCACCTACAGGCATGTTTTAGGAAACTGGTGAACTCCAAAGAAACCCACACAGGGCACGAAGAGAACACGTGGAGAACATGTGAAATGCTGTATGGACAGTGACCCAATCACATGATTGAACCGAGGACCCTGGAGCTGTGAGTTGGCAAAGCTACCCGCTGTACCACCTGCTGACTATTTATTTCACTGTAGAAAATGATAGGCGAGGTAATTTTCCTCAAGTATTACACCAGTGCCCCGTGTCAATCACCTTCTCCACACACACAAAGACACGCACTTACAATGGCCAAAACAAACACTCTGCATCAGCTTTCATGCCTCTGCCAGCAGTGTTCAGGTGACATCAGCCAATCGATGGATCAGTGTTTGCTTCCTGCCTGCCTGGTCAAGGCCCCAACAGCTCACTGCATTCTATTTGTTTTAGCTTTGCTAAGTAAGCAAAACTGAATTTAGATCCAGACAGAATTTATCTAATGCTTACTAAACATTTTGAAACAAAACACTTTTTACATTTTTAATTATCACTAACATCGTCTCACACTGTTGTACTCAAATTGTACAGAAAGTTACGAAGGTTTAAGGTTAGCAGTAGCTTTCTTACCTTTTCTTACAACCACATTATTAAGAAATGAGACGAGATCCAACCACAGTTTGGTCACTCATTCACAATTCCATGAATTTGTGATGAGATCAGGTTGGCTCATTGTGGTTCAGATAGGACAAAAGCCAATGGCCCAAATATTTGCTTTCATAGTGTCACATGTAATATGTTCTAGACCCAGTTTCTGAAAAGAGAGAGAGAGAGTTGAATGTGACGCTCCGTCTTCCATTTACTGATGATCGTTATGTTGAATTGCTTTTGGGGAACCTGTTTGGGGACAAATGTATTTTTTTTCTCTGAACTCTGTGCTTTCCTCAGTTTCCCTGATGAACATGGAAATAATTTGATAAGTAAAAGAAAAAATCAGGTTTATATTACATTTTCAGGTCATTTTGAGTCATTTTGGTAACCCCCTAAACTCCAGGCTTATTGCTTAAATATTTATCTCAAAACATATTTGGTAACTGCTATGTATTAATCAGTAATTAGAGTGAAACTAATAAGAAAGGTGTGTGGTTATGAGGGTGAGGACACACCAACAGACACTCCTGAAAGTTTAAAAGGCTAAACATATGAAAGTGTGTACAGCTTTTCATAACTATTCTATATTTTCTCACTTTTGACATTAACCCAAGCACCCAGACATCCATCTTCACATCCTTTGCGGTATGATGTATACAATTAGCCAATCAGATGGTGTTATTCAGAAGTATAAAAACTTCTGGTTCTGTTTCAAGGTCGGTGGCTGGTTTTGATTTCACATACATACTAAAAGTTTGGTTACAAGTGTAGACTTCATAGCTATACATGAGACTTCATAAGCTCTTCATGACAATTGATGTAAACTCAGATAAACTTTTATTTAAATCTGTAAAAAATGTGTTTTTGACTATTTTGATGTTGACATAAAATCTTAGTTCAGTGTATGTCTGGTATGTTTTGGTATATTTCTGCTTATAAGATTTAAATGACTACTTATTAATACAGCGTTACAACTTTTTCTAACTGTACACTGGAGTCCCATTGCACCGGCGAAATGGAAATCAACTTATCTGACATTTTCAATCAGTATAAAAAATAAAAAAAAAAGAATTATTTTATCGAGATAAATATCAGTGTCTTAGTCAGGACACTGTTGGGTTTCTGTGTGTAGAGTATCATGACTCTGTGTTTAGCTGCTGGTGAGCAGGGTAAAACATTGGTAAAACAATGGAGATAAAACAGACAGCACAACTAAAGGTTTTTTGATGAACAACTACAAATTCTTAAAGCCCTGAGTGTCTACTTTCATATAAGCCATCAACCACTACTGTGGAGTGTGACACCACAAATAAATTCAAGGTTGAACATGGGCACAACCAAAACTAAATTAAATTTTTTTGGCCTCTGTTTATAAGATTGTCCTGAACACCTACGACAGTGCCGTGACATTGTGTCTTTCAAGTAAAGTGTACTGTTTATTTAAGATTTTATACCAAAGTGCTGTTGAATTCTGGATACTGATTGGTCTGAAGGTGTTGATTAATTTTCAGTACAGTAGCTCAGGCAGATTTCGACATGTTATCGCGTAGTAACAGTATAATTGTAGCTTGTAGTGGTAGTTTTCTGTGAGGAGATGTTTATTTAGCAATTGTTGGAAGGAGTCTCCAGTGTCAGCACTTTGAAACAGTCTGAGGTAAGCCATCTTCAGGACAGAGTAGTTTGCGTTTTCAGTTTTCTCGGGAACACGACATGGAAAGACTGTTTATAGCTGCTATAATGTAAGCGATATAACAGGAAATAACTCGTTTCACAGACGTTCCACGACATTAAACGTAGCTGGTTAAAAGGACGATGTATCATTGTTTAATTAATAATGCAACTGTAATCATTGGCAAATTGCTGTGGTATAAGAGGAATGAAACCACTTCAGGACATGCTGTTATGAAAAATAATCAACTTCCGGATGGCAATCATGACTCTCCACCCTGTCGTTGATTATTTTCCTATAAGTGTTTCATTCTATACTTAATGTAAACGTATGACATTCGCGTAATGCCGTCATTACAGCGTCGTGTATACTTTCCGATTCTAAATCACAGCCTGGTTTAGATTTTTCTAAAGACATCACCATCATTACGTGGTTCCGACATGCCAGATGTGCACTGAGCTGCAAAGTCAGTTATCATAAGAATCAAACAAATCAGGCATACCACCACAGCTTCATAACACAAACTTCTGTTTCACTTGAATTGTGGTTAACACTTGAGGTGTTGTTATGTCAACATCCAAACTGAAACTGAGGAAACAGCTGACTTTCAATAGAAGAAGTGTTTATAAATGTACGTGTACAGTAGGTTCATGTCAGTTGTCAGGAGCTTTCATACGATATATAGGCTTATTATATGTTATATATTATAATATCGCGGTGTTTACAGTTACGTGTTGTAATAAGCATGGATGATGCAAGCTGGTTTCTGCCAGTGATACTATTATGACGTTTATTACCGTATGCTTGACGACGTGTAAATGGAGTATCAGCGAAAGCACGGACTTGCCAGCTGCGTTTCGTATGGTGATAAACGTGGGGAAACTGTAACACACGGGATTGTTCTGTAATGTCTCAGGACATCCGGATGATATTCAGCAAAACTGGAATCAGGTGTTTTCAAGCTCGACATGAAAGATAGCACATGCACATGCATGCACACTTACTCATGCATATACAGTACACATAGTCATATCCTCTTATTCCCTGGGAAATACAACACAACACTAAATGTCCAACACCTCATCGATAATGACTATAACTAATTCAAATGTGTAGGGGTTTTTTTTTTTTTTTTTTATGTTTAACCTTTAACGCCTGCTGCTAAGAGTGTCAGGCTTAACATTCCTCAGCAGTTTCATGTGTGACTAGTGTGAAAGCGCTTACCTTAAGCTGCTTCCACAGTAAACGGTATTGTAGTATGCCTTTTTTTTTTTTTTCAGTCCCACGTCCATAATACTAATCTGGTCATCGCTGTGACTATCATGTGGTTTGGGGTAGAAATCTTCTGAATCATGCATGTGCGGGGGCAAGGAATTTACAACATGTAGGAGTAAATGCAGGCTGTATAGAGAGAAATAGGTGTTAAAGGGGAACTCTATTTTCACTCATAATTCTCTGGAAAAAGAAGAAAAAAAAGCTTTTATGTGCTTTGAAGAATTTCCCTAATGAACTCGGACAGATATTTTTTAAAATATATACTGTATATTCAGGTCATTTTTTGAGGGGTTAACCCTGTAAAGACTTACAAATTATTATTATTATTATTATTATTATTATTATTATTATTATTATTAGGGGGCCACACAACAAAGTGTGTGTAGGCACCCTATTATTATTATTCTACCTTTTCTCATTATTCTTCTTGATCATTCATCGAGATCAAGATCATGTAATCAATCTTTTAATGTTTTGTACAGCACTTTGGATCAACTGCTGTTGTCTTTAAATGTGCTTTATGAATAAATTTGACTTGACTTGACTTATTCTTTTTCTTCTTCTGGCTAGGTTGTCTACGGCAGCTGACTGGGGAGGGTCTAAGGAACATTCTGACCAAAGACCAAAGTGCTGCCACTGTTCTAGCACCACCATCGGGTCAAAATTGGGCCTAATTTGGAAGTACGTTTATGGTCATAACTTTTGAACCGTGTGTCCAATTTAAAAGTATTTAAAGTATTTAAAAGCCACGCATCCCTGGATTCCCTGGGTCGAGACGAGTTCATGAACCGTTTGACGTCAATTTCTGCCTAATTAGATTTTCCGCCATTTTAGATTTTGTCAAAAATTTATCAAAAAGTTTTTCGCTAGTCCTCATACAAAGTTTGTCCGTAACGTGCCAACAAATCTGACAGCAAAGCTGCCAAACAGGAAGTGAGGCTGAATCTCAGCAACGACTTTCCGCACTGAAGCAAGACCTGGTAGGCATCTTCAGGACCATGACATTAATCTATGCAACAAATTTCGTGCAGGAGCCACCTACTGGTCAAACTTACAATAACATGCCAAAAATGCTTACCTCTAACTGCCATTTTTGCTACTCCTCCTCCAAATTTTGTCCAATCTTCACCAA